>JAOUQV010000040.1:4614221-4624586 GCA_028565295.1 Aspidoras spilotus
ACACTCATATAAGAAGGCTCTCTACTGCACTGCAGAGGGTAACATTTACCATCTATGTGTAAACAGGGCGAGTCTGAATGTGGACTGTAATACACCACTATACACACACACACACACACATTTGCAAAATCTTTTTACAGACTGTTTAATCCGTTATCACCAAATGAGTATGAGTCTTAAGATTTCTTCCTCTTATTATCTCATGGAGTTTTGTGGTTAATCCAAGAGACTTCAAACTAACTAGGTAAAATGATGACGCTACTGTATAGAGCATTGGGTCAACTTGCATATGAAAGATGCTTATGGAGTCTGTTCCCCAATGTCCGCCTGCTATAAATAATTAAAATGAGGATAAACCAGTTATTAGCCTGGTATTCCTAATCCAGCGATCGTTCAGTGCACTAAAGTATATTAACTAAGCATTTTGCATGCCCGAGCTTTTGCTCTATTCTCAGCTACATGAAACATCAGGGACGTAATAGCAGTAGACTTCAACGCAATTTGTCTTCTATGTCAACACCGCACATACTCACAATATAAAATACATCTGGGGACTGGAAAAAATTGTTCATCCAGCTCCAAATGGCTCCAACTTTTTTTTCCTGACCGGTTTAAAACTTACAAAGCCGTACACTGATGCTCAGTAAAAGATATAGTACTGCTTTAAAAATAACTATTAGGACTGCTCCTATATTACAGTACAGTGAATTGATTACCAAGCAGTGCGGACCGGAGTATCAGTTTTCAGCGGGTATTTGAATCAGTTCCTGGGATGGTATTATTGTTGTAGACTGAGAACACACCAATATTGCAGGGGAGAATAGGATACAGATTGGCTTTAAACCTTCTTCATGCATGTGGTGCTTTACATAACTTTGCATCAGCAGGCTTCAGAATCGTTTGGTTATCCTGAATGTCAGCTGCGATGATCTTTAGAAATGCACACATGTTTTGGGGTGAATCACATGCAACCAGCGCAACCGAAAGAAGCGAGAGCATGCTCTCTGACTCGGGCGGAGGAATGCACGCCGTGCGTACGGAACATTAGGGCAGCAGCAAGCAGAGACAGAGAGGCATGAAATAGAAGAGCTTTGTCACTGGGATAAGAACTGAAACCACAATTAAAATGAGATGGGGGGAGGAATCGAGTTGGCAAGGTGATGATGAATGATGTGAAAAAGATAAAAGTGTGACACACGGGAGTAAAAAAATAATCAGACAACACTTTGCATGCTTGTCCAGAAAGTGAAATTCCATTATGCTCCATCAGCTCATCCATGCTGTGTTTGTTTATCAGAAAGCAAGGATGTGTGTGAGGCTGAGAAGACACGGTCTGAAAGGGAGGGATATTTACCAGTCCTCGATTGAGGCTGTTGAGAAGGACGACAGTGCACCTCGAGCGTCAGCACCCACGGCTCACACTGCAGGAAGACCATAGACAGGGTTTAATACACAGACACACAGACAGACACAAAGATGATGACTGGAAGACAATGCATGCAACCCTCGTCCTGTATATAACAAGCAGCTATTACACAAGAACTATTAGAATTGGACAAGTGAAGAACTGGAGTTACTGAGACTTAAAAACCAAAATAAGTATTGACCTCCTGTCATCAGCTATTAGAGTAATATACTTTACATAATCATGCTCACATCTTTCACCAAAACAACTCCTTAGTTCTGATTTGACCAGAATGTTGACATTAATACCAATATCACGTATAATCTACCCTTACTCAGCCAATCACATAGCCACAACTCAATTCATACAGGCATGTAGAGGTAGTCAAAACAACTTTCTAAGAGGGCAAACTGAGCATCGGAATAGGGAAGAAAGTTGATTCAAGTGACTTTGAACGTGGTATGGTTGTTAGTGCAAGACGGGCTGGTCTGAGCCTCTCAAAAACTGCTGATCTACTGGGATTTCCTCACACACCCATCTCTAGGGTTTACAGACAAAGGTTCAAAAAAGACAACTATCCAGTGAGCCGCGGTTGTGTGGACAAAAATGCCTAGTTGATGTGAGAGGTCAGGGGATAATGGTCAGAATGGTTCAAGATAGATGATAGAAAAGCAACACTAACTCAAATAATCATTCGTTATAAGCGAGGAAAGCAGAATACCATGTCTGTATGCCACAGAGGCAAAACTTTTACTAACAAGGTGTATCCAATAGGTGTAGAGTCCAGTAGGTGCACAGTTAATAAAGATGAACACAAACGTTCCGCATAACCTTGCACAGTCGATGATTTGGGTTTCAACATGATGTTAGAGCATGTTACAGAGCACCACGAATTGGGAATTTAGTTAATATAGTAAATTAATATTCATCTGGGTTTTCCAAATAGAATGATCCTAAATATTACTGTTATGAATGTATAATCAGTAAAATATCTTCGTAGAATTACTTACAGGTCTTGTATACAGAAAAAACACTAAACACAACATGTGAGACATAAGTAAATGTAAAGAAAATAAATCTCGTTTAATGCCATGGATATTTTTTTCAGTAATTGGGCACTCTACATGAGCTGGTCATAAAAATAAAATCATGAAAAAAGGTGATTTATTTCCATAATTCTATACAAAAAGTGAATACTATACACATTTGTTACACATAGACTGATATATTTCAAGTATTTATTTCTTTTGATTTGATGATTTATAACTGACAACTGATAAACAACTCAAATTCAGTATCTCAGAAAATTAGTATATTACTTTAGACCAGTACAAAAAAGGATTTTTATAAACTCTGGCCAACTGAAAAATATGTATCATCATATACAGCACTCAAAACTTAGTTGGAGCTCCTTTTGCCCAAATTACAGCAGCAATGCGGCATGGCATGAAGTAAATCAGTGTGTTGCACTACTCAGGTGTTATGAGAGCCAGGGTTGTTGGGTCTAGCATGTCGCATCCTTCTTTGCACAATAACCCATTGATTTTCAAGTCAGTTTGCTGGCCAATTAAGAGCAGGGGTACCATGATCCTTAAAACCAGGTATTGTAGCTTTGGTACTGTGTGCAGGTACCAATTTCTATTAGAAAATGAAATCAGCATCTCCAAAACGTTGGTTAGCAGCAGGAAGCATAAGGGGTGCTAAAACTTCCTGGTAGATAGCTGCATTGGCCTTGGACCTCAGAAAACACAATGGACCAACACCAGGATATGACATTGCTTCCCAAACTATCACTGACTGTGGAAACTTCAAACTAGACCTCAAGTTGACTTGGATTCTGTGCTTCTCCTCTCGTCCTCCAGACTCTGAGACCTTGTTGTCCAAAAGAAATGCAAAATGTACTTTCATCAGAGAACTTAAATTTGGACCACACAGCAGCAGTCCAGTCCCTATTGTCTTTAGACGCTTCTGACGCTGTCTTTTGATCAAGAGTTAATTGCGACAGCTGAAACCCATGTCGCATATGTCTGTGCAGGAAGGTTCTTAAAGGACTGACTCCAGCGGCAGTCCAGTCTTTGTGAATCCCCCCCACATTTTTGAATGGGGTTTGTTTCACAATTCTCTCCAGGGTGCTGTTATCCTCATTGCTAATACAATTTTTCTACTACATCTTTTCCTTCCCTACAGAGGTCTGTGAACAACCAGCCTCTTTAGCAATGACATGTGACTTGCCAAGCTTGTGCAAGGTGTCAGTGGTTGTTTTTTAGACAAATGTCAAGTCAGAAATCTTTCCTATGATTGTGGAGCTTACAGAACTAGATTGCAGGACCATTTAATGTCCGTGGCAGGTGTTTTGAGTTAATTAGCTGATTAGAGTGTGGCACCAGGTGTCTTCAATATTGAACCTTTTCACAATATTCTAATTTTCTGAATTGAATACAGAATTTTTTAATTATTATTAGTTGTCAGTTATAATGATCAAATTAAAAGAAACACTTGAAATATATCAGTCTGTAATTAATCAGTATAATAAACAAGTTTCACTTTTTGAATGAAATTATGGAAATAAATCAACTTTTCCATAATATTCTAATTTTATCGCTAAAAGTTCTATAAATCAAACGAAAGCATGGCAAGAGATGACCGTAGAAACCTATGAGAAAACTAAGATTTTGTTCTGTAAAGTCTCTCATTTAGATTTACTTCCTGACTGTGTGTTTATGCAAATGTGAGTATAATAGAGTGTGAGATACAGATGGACCAAGACAAAAAGGAGGACAGATTTATGGGATTTACAGATTTATGTGAGGGAGCTTTTGAAATAGCCGAGAAGGCTGGAGAGGGTGATGGAGGAAGAGCAAAGACTTTGCACGAGTATTGTTTCAGAGGAAAACCTGGAGTTCAGAATAGATGTACTGTAGATAATACATTTGGAAAAGATTTGACAGAAATGTTGAAATAATGTGTGGATGAATATGAGTAGTGGGTAAAGACGGGGAAATAAAGAGGCAAAGAATAAGGGAGGGAGTGGTGTTAAAGAGAAAGACAGAAACAGGACAGTGATTATCAGATTAGTGGCTGGTAAGTCTGCCTAAGTGATACACACAGAGGTAGTTACATTATTGGGAGGAGGAGACATTTTAGCTTGCCAGGTCAAAGTGTGTGTAAGTATGCAAAGGACACACGCAGTCTCGGCATCATCACCAGGCTAAACTAGTCTAATCATAGCAGTGCACGAGTCTGTGAAACAAACTGTTTAGTGCTAGTGGCTTTAATCATTTTATTTACAAATTATTAAGCGAAATGCAGCTAACTTTTTATCTCAAAAAACACATGCTCACCCCGGTGTCTCCACCGACCATACACGATATAGGATACTATAGTACTGTACATATAAGGGCTGTCAAACTCATAAAAGCTTCATGCATACTGAATAAGCTTCACGTGTGCTCACAACTGATCTCACCTGGCATTTACATGTGTCCTGGGTGATCATACCATGTGTATACTGGTCAGCTGGTCAAATGCATCCGAGTTGTATGTATCCTGTATGTATGCAGCCTCTAAATAGACTAGCCACATTTAAAAATATATAGAGCTTGTGGGATGTTTATAAAGACATTAAAACATAGTGGGAGATATATGTGCAAGACAATCTATTTGTAAGACATTGACTCCTTTAAATGAATGCACACTGGCATGGCATGGTTGTTGGTGCCAGACAGGCTGGTCTAAGTATTTCAGAAACTGCTGATCTACTGGGATTTTCATGCACAACCATCGGGGTTTACAGAGAATGGTCAGAAAGAGAGAAAATATCCAGTGAGCAACAGTTGTGTGGACAAAAATACCATGTTCATGTGAGAGGTCAGAGGAGAATGTGCAGACTGATTTGAGATGATAGAAAGGCGACAGTAACTCCAATAATCACCCGTTACAACTAAGGAATGCAGAATATCATCTCTGTTCAACGTATTCCAGGAAGACAGTTCTGGAAGCAAAATGTTGGACGGTGAGTGTAGATAAGATGGATATCTTAATGTACTGACAACTGTCCTGAATATTATTATTAGTAGTGTTTTTTTATATCATTTCAGAACTCATGGCTATTTATGACCGGAACTAGTCTACAGTATATTGATCAATGTTATATTCATGTTACACAAGTCAGGAGCAGGTAGGGTAGATGTTTTTCTGACTGTAGCAGGAAACCCGGTGCACACACGGGTAAACCCCTGCACACACAGAGTTGCCCCAGACTGCCGCACCCGGGGATCAAATTCATGACCTTCATTTTGTTAGTTGCTACCCCAACTAACCGGTACATTAAAGATACATATAAAGCAATTAATGGTACTGTGAGACTCAATGCAATGCAACATGATATGATGCAATAAATAAAGAATATGAAGCTATGCATTTGGTACAGGACACACCTCCAACATGCATGAGACTTGGCAGGGAGAGGCCACAGATAGCATTTGACATAAGAGAGTAAGCTTTACACAAGAGCAATGAAGCTAAATATAAAATTATTGGTCACGAAGGCATAGGAATTTTTTTGTTATTGGATTTTATCTATGCAAGGACATCATGCATTATGAGGTCATCCCAAACGGTATCATCCCGAATCATCTTTAATAGATTAAGTGCTCAAAAATATTCACTCACTACATAAAAAATAATGATACACACTTTCTGTGCTCTCTTTCTCAATGCATTGGCTTCATTGTGTAGATGAATGTAAACACAGCACTGTAGCAATATTTAACCAAAAATATCATTGTAATTGGAGACACAGGAATGATATTATTAGCGCCTGTGTGTCATGGACATTACTGATTGGCACTAAACATTGTTTGTGTGCGTTTGTGTGTGTGTGTGTGAAAAAGAGAGTGCGAGTGTAAGAGAGAGTGAAGAATGCTGCTGTGCCGTTTCTCTGCAGGATGACAGGCACGGACAAGTGCAGGAACCAACGACTTTGAGAGCAGTTGGCTGTGGGAGATATCACAGTTTCTCCACCTGCCCATATCTTCAGCCTCACACTGTGTGTTAACTCCAAACACAGACGCACGGCAAAAGAGGGTGAACACGAAAACACTGGTACAGAAGCAAAGAATCTGATGCTAGTGGAAAAAAAAAAAACATGAAGATGCAGGAGCTGAAAGTTAAATGCTGAAAATGTGCAGAGATTTAGGAGTGAACGGTAGCACTGGATTAACAAGAAAGTCCGGTTTCCTCCTCTCTACCGCGACTCCCTGACTCACTCGCTGTCTAACTTTGGGCTCGCTTCACAGAAAAGACAATGTGAAGAGTAAGGGAGGGGAAGAACATCCTTATCAAGGCAAACCGTACACACCGACACACACTCTTATTCACACACATACCAAGACTTATTCTGATAGCGTTTAGTCAAATGTTACATGCGAGACAAAATACTTGTAGCTGTTGTCCTCAGAACAAAATAGAAAAAAAAAAGGTTTTCGATGAAGGTCGGGAAGACACTGAGCATCACCAAAACATTTTTAACTTCCGAATATTGTCTCTGTTTAGAAGTGGACTATCTAGCAAGTAGCATATGTTTTATATTTGATTACGCATTTGCAGAAACTTGCACACCAGTAAAGCCCCAAGTTTAACTTTCTTTCCTCTGTGGCATTTATGTCACATTCTAATGTCAGGACTTCTTCATGATCACAATTACTTCTCTCTCATGAGTATTTTTTTTTTTCATCTTTAGTTTCTAAAGACATGGAACAAACTAGAATGACATGTAGCATAACTAACATCAGCATCAGGTGTTAATGTTACTGCAGTTACATATTTAGCACAGAACGCCATCACATTACGATCGTGCATTTCATCAAGGAATGTATTAAACGCAATTAAAGGCAATTATAATATAATGACTTTGAGGTACAAGGAATCAAACCGGGTATCTTCCAGTCGCAAAGCCGGTTCCCTAACCACAAGCCTACAACTGCCCCCTATAATTGCAAATAATATTCAAGGGCCTAATTTTGGTTTAATATTTTGGTAAAACGATTTAAGCATGTGTGTTTACTTTATATTATTCTACTCTACTACACAACTTTAAAGATTAAATCACACCCCCCCCATTGTGATGCAAAAGAATTCCATAGACACACACTTAGAGAAAAATGAAATAAACCTTTCCGATAAAATGAATGAAGAAACCTTAAGTGAGCTAAATGTGTATTTAGTGGACAACAATAATAATAAAAATAATAATAATCGGGCATCTTTCACATTAATCTTCCTCCACACCACCGCAATAATTTAAAATAAGGGTTGGGGAAAATATTTTAAAATATGCGATTCTTATCTTCTTATGTTTCTGAGTAAAGAAAGAAAGAGCTTTACACCCAGCAGGAGTCTCAATGCCAAGCCTTCAGTAAGTTCTCTTTCAGAAAGCATAAGCATCCTCGGTGTATTTTACTTATAGTCTATCTCCCTTGATTTGGTTTAATTTGGAAATTTGGTTTAAATTCGGATATTTTGGACAATAAAGTTGTTGAGTTCTGCCACTGTAGTCATGTCTGTAGATTAACAGGAAAGCTGAAGAGACATGGCCTGACTTGTAGAGATGCTCATAGGCCCCTCTGATAAAAATGTCTTTTAACACACTGGGAATATTTTACTATATTAACAGTGTGCTATTTAAAAATTCTACACTAGCAGAGACGATCTTAAAAGCTCTGCATCTATACTATTTGGCAAAAGCTCTAATCTTATTAGTCATTACTGTTATAGATGATCTCATGCAGATTGTCAAACTTTATCTTTATTGGCTGTGTCTTCGCAAAAAAGTTGGAACAAAATACACACTATAAATTAAAATGGACTGCAATATTGACAAATTTTAATTTATAATTCTTAAAAACTGATATTGTATTTAAAATAGAACAGAGACAACATATCAAACGTCAAATATTGAAATTCCATGCAAAATACTGGCTCGTTAGAACTTTCGTGATCTCAGCAATATCACAAAAAGGTTGGGATAGGGCAATAAGAGGCTGGAAAAGTTAAAGGTACAAAAACGGAACAGCTGGAGGACCAATTGGCAATAGGTCATTAACATGACTGGGTATAAGAAGAGTAGAAGTAAAGAAGGAAAGAGGATCACCAATCACCCTAATTCTGCCCCAACAAATAGTGGAGTGATATCAGAAAGAAGTTTGAAAGTGTTTTCTCTGAGCTCAAATCAAAACAAGTTCTTTATGGAAATCAAGGACTCTGTGTCATTCGGACTAAAAAGAGGAAGGATGACCCAAGTTGTTATCAGCGCTTAGTTCAGAAGACTGGATCTCTGATAGTATGGGGTTACATTATTTGTATGCGGCATAGAGCAATAGACAACATCTATTTTAGGGAAGAACTTTCATTTTCTAACATGACAATGCCAAACCACATACTGCATAAATTACAGCCTCATGGCTGCGTAGAAGAAGGGTCCGGGTACTGAACTGGCCAGCCTGCATTCCAGATAGTTAACATTTGGCGCATCAACTGAAGATATGACAAAAACGACCTATGACAGTTGAGCAACCAGAATCCTTCGTTAGACAAAAATTGGGTTAAAATTCTTATCCCAACTTGTCTCCTCAGTTCCCATACGTTTACAGATTGTTGTAAAGAGAAATGGGGATGTCTTAATGATAAACATGGCCTTGTCCCAACTTTTTTTGAGATGTGTTGTCACAAAATTAAAAGACAACTATTTTTTTTTTTGAAATGATACAGTTTCTCAATTTGAAAGATTTGACACGCTGTGGCGAACCCTGATAAAAGGGAGAGGCCGAAAGAAGAAGAAGAAGATATGTCATTCATGTTACATTCTGCATTTCGCTTTTATTTACAATTTGTACTTTGTCCCAATTTTTTTTGGAATTGGATTTGTACAAGAAACTTTACATTGAAATATTTCAATGTATTTTTTTCCCCAATTTAACTGAAGCATGATCCTGAATAATTCACAATGCCGATATTGTAAATGACACACATTTTGGTGATGCGAATCTACTGGGATCTTTAATTATGTAATTATAGATTTATGGTAATAATTATAATTATAAGCACTTATATCTATAACAACCTTTAATTTTTTTACAGAAAATATAAAAAAATACGACCTGGACATGTTCGAGACAGTTTTATGAGAATTTTCCACATACCTGTATCTAATCTAACAAGCTAGTGACTAATAGTGAGTTAATATTAGCAATTTCTAAAGAATAACAACATACACGTACAATTTTATTGATTCTTAAAATGTAGGACGTCAACTGTTGCTATCAGAAGTTAGGAATTTAACTTTTTCAACACAATAACTGAATAAATTAATATTGTGACCTTGTTTAATTCCTTAGTGCAATTCAATTCAAAGACAAATCTTACTTCTTAATGATTTATTCCTGGACTGATGATGGTACATAAGGACCGCTCATTATCTGCTGTGAAATATTCATCATCACCACACTCATTATCTGCCAACAATGCTACACTAGTGCCATCATAAGAAGCAACAACACTGGACAGCCATGAGTGAATAAACACCCCCAAACAACTGGAAGTACTAAGACGGAACTAAACCTAAATTAGCTTACGAAGAACACACTGCACTCTTGAGAACCATAATATGAACAAGTTTTAGACTAAATAGCCGTTATGTTTCCTCAGGATTTGGACTATTATAGTTCCAGGAAAATGTGGCTAATTCAAAAGTAATTTAAAAAAAAAGGGAATATAAGCATATCAATATACAAATAAATCCCTTATACACAGGTTAGACAATGAAACTGAAACACCTGGTTTTAGACCACAATCATTTTGTGGGCAATACAGCGTCAATTCGTCTTCGGAATGACACATACAAGTCTTGCACAGTGGTCAGAGGGATTTTAAGACATTCTTCTTGCAGGATAGTGGCCAGGTCA
>JAOUQV010000040.1:4624686-4646131 GCA_028565295.1 Aspidoras spilotus
TGAACTCTGGTATGTCACCCATAATGTTGTGTGCATTGCAATATTTTGAGCAAAACTGTGCTCTTACCCTGCTACCCAGCTTCGCACTCATCCGATGAGGTGTGCTCTTGGCTCTGGAATTAAATATGGCTTCAAACTGATGCTCCTTGGCAACAGGTGCCAGAGGCGAGCACTTTTTCCCCTCCCTCAAGCCAACACGACTTTATTTGGGCCTGAAGTGCGTGTATGCTGCCCAGACTTGGCTGCATTCGCAGTGAAGCAGAGATTCAGAAGTTGTCTTATCATATGAGCTTGCCTAGGGGAAGGAGACAAGCTCAAATTCAGCCTCTACTCCATGTCCATGCAAATGCACATACGCAAAGAGAAGAACAAGGGTTCCTCACCACTGACTGACTGCAGGTCAGATTGACAAAAAAACGATTTGGATAGCATACTAGTACATACATAGTGTGAGCTACAAAACGGCAGTACAGATGCAGGCTGTGCGCTGATAGATTGGTGTACCACTGACAGCTGCCTTGGAAAAAAAGCATACACTGTCCACTGCATGCTACAGATGGCACAAGTGTGTATGAATGCGCAAGTGTTTGCAGACAGGATTGCTCACAGACCATCACTATCCTGTGCAGCCATTTGGAGGCTGATGGTCAATACTCTTTAAGAAATAAATCCAAAATGAATAAGGTCACATTGAAGCCAGGATACAAGGCCTGACAGTCACTTTGACATAGGGAACATAGTGCAACATGGAACATGAAATATAGTGAGCCCTGAAGCCCCCCCTCCATCTCACTGATGTTCTTTAATTCACTTTCTTTTATAGACATGTTCCTGCAGGAAAATCACAACTGCCATGCTTTATTTAAAGTACTATGCTGATATTTTAAGCCAGCAATTAGAGCATGGATGTACAGTGCCATCCCATACAAAGGTTCAAAACTATACATCCAAGATGTTTTTAGTATATTTAAACACTCATGTGTAGTCATGCTTAGTGAAACAAGACTCCCGTATAGAAGTCACATGGTCAGAATTCACTCCAACCTTCTTCCCCTTCCTCCCTCCCTCTACCCTACTCCTTTCTTCCCTCAGCTGTATTTATGACAGAGAAGAGCGCTGAAGCCTGCAGCATACCCACTGACAGTTGTCCATCTGCAACAAATGGTGCATTCATTAAAGGGCGGCAGTGATAGCTCCACTCCATAAATCACTCCTTCAGGACAGCCCAGTGGACAAACCTCTGGATGATAACAACATATACTAAAATGCCATCATTCGCAGCATGAGGTCTAGTGGTACCCAGTATAATGTATAATTTTTTCGATAATTTTGTTATGGTGGAGGAAATCATCACAACCCACCACTACTAAATAATTAAATGAATTAATGTTTAAATGTGAATAGAAATGGCTGATGTTATCACGTGCTATTCTATGCATTATATCCATTTGAATTTAACCTCAGTTGTTGACATAATATAATATTTAATTCCAATTTAGCAGGAGATGTCCTGTCGCTGCCTGAGCCCATTCATATTAATATATGAAGTAGTGAACAAAATGTTCAATATTTGAGGGACAGCTGGCTAATGGGATATAGTAATGCATCTACATTCCCTGTGTACTGTGATATAATAGCAAATTTATAAATAAACCCCTGTCATATATGATCTACAGTATATGATCCATGGTAAAGCAAAATTAACTTTTACAGAAAATACCCATTGAGGCATTCTTTTTACTGCCCATCTCTGGCACACAGCATGGACATGGTCATATCCTTTAAACCAATAATAAAAACCATATCTTTGCATTCATGTTTTACACGACTGAAGGACGAAGTGTATCTTACTTTAGAGATATTGTACTGTATTATAGATTTATTTGGGATTATAAATGACATTTTTATGCAGAATGTATTTATTCAGACGTAAATAAAGTGAATTTACACAAACAGTTACAGTGAATGGCAAAGACAATAAAAGTGTGAATGATGATTAGCTGAGTGTAATTATATTACCATTCCCGCATGGAGATGCTAGGACATTTCCTGATATGTTTTATATATCAGCCGTGCCAAAGCTTTATAAAAACAAATAAGATGCAATAGTTTAGCGCAGGTTAAGTCCTACTGACGTTCAGCTTACAGCTGTATCTCTGCCTTTATGTCTCTGGAAATTAAACGAATAAAGATGCTTAAGATAATCTCTTTTTGAAGTAAGGTTAAGGCGTGGCTGCTGGTTTCATGAGGTAAAACCCAAAAGCTTCTCTACACCTGAAAAGAAAACGATGAGGGAGGGATAGTGTGCTCAGAGGCTTTTCAGGCCGGTTAAGCCGACAAGCCGTTGCATGCCGACGTGAACAGATCCCCAATATGCCCTGAACACACAACTTGCTTCCTGATATGCAGATCTCAAAGCCTTTCAATTTATTCAAAAGTCACTGCATTTAAAAAAAATAGCCAATTTGTTACAGTTGTACTAACAGTTACTAAATCAAAGCATTCCAGCTTTTTTTTTTTTAATCTATATTAATTATTTAATTAATATATTACTGATAATTAATTAATATATAACTCTAAATAAAAACAGATTGCAATATTTTACAAATCTCAAAAACTGATATTGTATTCACAATAGAACATGTACTCAGTTCACAAGCCTGCATCTTTGATGGTATGGGGTTGTATTAGTGCATGTGGCATGGGCAGCTTACACATCTGGAAGGACCCCATCAATGCTGAAATGTATATCCAGGGTTTAGAGCAACATAAGCTCCCATCCAGACAACGTCTCTTTCATGGAAGACCTTGCATTTTCCAACATGACAATGCCAAAGCACATACTGCATCAATTACAGCATCATGGCTGCATACGAGAAGAGTCTGGGTACTGAACCTTTACCCATAGAAAACATTTAGCGCATTATAAAATGGAAGATATGACAAAGAAAACTAGGACAGTTTGATATGTCATCTACGTTCTATTCTAAATAAAATATGGAATTTTTAAACGTATACAACATTTGCCGAAAGAAGAAGAACAAGACGAAACGTTCCGTTTTTATTTACAACTTGTACTTTGTCCCAACTTTTTTGAAATCGGGTTTGTAGCAGCCCCTGACATCTTATTAAAATACAATCAAACTATTAGTTGTTATATAATAAGATTATTGTTATCGCTATATGTATCGTTCAGCCTCGTGTTGCAGCCATCAAGAACTAAAGAAGGTGTGTCAAACGTGGAAAGCCTATGGTGAAGAACTGTATAGTATTGAAGACGTGAATATATGGATCAAGAAAAGGAACCAGTAAAGATAGAGATCAAGCAAGACTTGCTAGAATTTAAATGCTCAGGATTAGAGGAAATATAACACTGAACAAGCTGACTCATCATATGACATACCACATTCTCCATGGTTCTTAACATTACATCTTCTGGGTGTTGAGAACTGAGGCCTAGATTACTTGTATTCAGCATAGTTAAAGATTTATGCTTCAGAGTTTCTGTGGGTTCCACCTTCTCTGCTTGAGAGAGGAGATGGAGGAAAACCGCTGGAAGGGGTATTAATGGAGTACTGGGCAAATACGCCTCTTACAGCATGCTATAATGGCGCTCTTTGTGAAAGCAAGAAGAATACACCCTTCATCTGGACTGAGACTGAGGCAATCCCAATGTCTGTCTCTCGCTCTCGCTCTCTCTCCCTCACACTTTTTCATACACGAGCGAGCACACATGATTTGTGGCCTACAAGAAATTTTCCCTCTGCTGAAGAAGTCAGTCACTTGAGAGAAAAGGAAAAAGTATTTATTCAGAAACTAGATGGCACTAAACTTGGTTAACACTTGTGCTTGCAATGGCAGAAAAACTGCAATGTTATCTGCAGTTCCAGATGAGTCATTGTACACACCTCTGCACGTCTAGTCCTTATTTTCTCACTCCCATTTTGGCTTCACTTCTGATGTTATACGACCTAAACTCCAAACTGAGGATGGAGGCCGAAGTACAAGGTCATAACATTAGCCAACTGGTGTAGTGAAACTCTCACCCACCTACATTTCAGGACCCACCCCTTAAAACCAAACCACATGACCATGCTTCAGCCAATGAGAGGTTAAGCAGCCAGCTGTCTGCTATAGCAATATGCTTTGACTGACAGACAGACATGCCCTCACAGTGGGGGTTATCCATCAGATTTGGGGATATGCAGGCATGCTGAAACTTCTGTTACACTGAAGCAACTCTACGGCATCACATCGTGTACTCTGCTCTCCCCTCCTCTCCTCCCCTCTGCTGAAATAAGAGTCACATTGTTTTTTTTCCTTGACACTCCATACTCTCTGTGCTAGTATCTCTCTTTCTCTCTGTACATAGGCCTCTGCCTGAGGACATGCTCTTACAAGGGAGTAATTCATCTAAACTAGGGAGCTGGAAGCTTGGGGTATTCAGAGATCATTTTTAAAAAGTGCTGGATATATATATATATATATTTTTTTTTACATAATAGGATGCAATTCTCCATGTTTAAAGTGGATGTTCTGCCTAAGTAGATGCCTTTCTTAAGTAGTGCAAAATTGCAATGTGGCAGCTTTGACATAAGCCGTGTTTACACATCCACAATTTCATCATCCACAAAATTTTCAACACTGCAATGAAAATCAGAATTACACAGAGAAGAAATCTTTACACCAAAAAGTGTTTTGCAGTTACAGCTTAGTACAAACAAGAGAGGATTACAGTGCAGTAACATAAGTGATATTTTAAATGAGATGTACAAATGTATTCAAGTGGAAAAAGACATTAAATGGTTATATATGTGAAACACAGCTAATGCTAACATAAAAGAATGTATAGCACAAAAAAAGTTGAAAGAGGAACATCAAGGTCTCTGTCATTCAGCATCGCAGCAGTCACGGGTTGGGGTCATGACAAACTGGTCCCTTTTGTAATCCCATGGCACTCTGTGGAGGCGTTAGGGCAGTAGCATTTCAGTTGTGAGACTGTAAAGACCTCATTTCCATCTCTATGGGCCCCCACAATGTTTTGCCAACAGAGTGATAAAGAGATTTTCATCAGATCTTAGCCAGCACCAGTCTGGGTACAGATTGTGGGTGGGTTAAAACTCGCAACACGGTGACGCCTCAAGAGAACGAAAGTAGTTAACGCAGGACTGAAGATACAGGACAGGAACATATATCACTGACTGACTTTAGCTTTGTGAGTCTTTGTCCACTGCAGAAGACTTCCACAGGCCACAGGACATTATGTATTCATTCTTTGCCTGTGATTCTCAACATGTAGAGGCAATTATAAAATCCAATATCCACCATTTCCTGTTCAGCAAACATCTGAAAGACTTGCAGTCTGGTGGGAAATGCCATTTCCTTACTAAGGGATAAAATAAATGAAGGAAACCACAACCGTACACACACACACACGTTTGTTCATAACTAATTACCTACTCCACAGATTAACATGAATCTCATGGTCATCAGCTCGTACCACAACACCTCCCTGATGCTAGTTGTTGAGATGCCAAATAACATTTTAAAACATAAGCAGATACAGATATCAGAAACAAGCCCACAACACACACACACACACACACACACACACACATGAAACAACATATATGGTGTTAATCAATTAAATATGTTTTATATACAAGAGTGAGACAAAATACTTGACTTAGCTTCTTACATTTGCGCCAATCAACTACATATTATCTTCTCTATTTCCTGAACTTTATGATCATCTTTGCTCTAGTTTTGTTTTCTCTTATAGTATCAAAGTCCACAAGTCAAGGCCTAACTGAGTGGTTAATGATAACACTCCTTTAAAAGAAATGGTCTGCTTGATGCTGAGGTCACAGGGCAAAGTGTGACGGGGAATAGCAAGGTGACATACTGACTTCCTGATGACTAAGCCTCAGCTGAAACTGTTTTGAGAAATGGTGGTTACAGCTCATCCATTTCATAATATAGACAGCAAGCACAGACAAGTTGGACCTTATTGCATTTGAATGTACTTCATAAAACGTTCTGTGCACAACACTGAAGCTGATAAAACAAGATTCTAAGGTTCGAATGAGATTACTTGTGTGAGAAAACTAACAAATTGAGTGAAAACAAACGAAAGGTGGGTGCAGCTCAAATCAAATCAAATCCTTTGTCACGTCACATTAAGAAAACTTGCACAATTATATACAATGGAATCTTACGTGCAGATTATGTGGAAAATTATGTAAGTAATGAATATAAGTATGGCTTGAATGATAGAAAGTCTAAGATAAACAGTTTTCCAGGTATGAATTGTCCATGGTAAAGTGCAGAAAGAAAATGAAGTATGTTATGTGTTGATGTGTTTATTGTCCCTGTCTATTGCTGTTCAGCAGTCTGACGAATCTGTCTCAGAACCGGCTGGTTCTGGTCCTGATGCTGCTATACCTCCTGCCACTCGGTGGGTGATTTGGGTGGGTGGAAGCATTAACTGGTGTAAATGTATTGGAGGTTTGGCAGTTGGACTCTGATAACGCGCTGGTCAGTCCATACAACCCTCTGCAGGGCTTTACGTTCCAGAGCAGTACAGCTCCCGTACCAGGCAGTGATACAGCCCGTCAGTATACTATCCACGGCGCATGTTTAAAATGTCCTGAGGATACGGGAACTCATGCAAAACCTCTTGAGCCATCTAAGGAAAAAAGGCATTGCTGGGCTTTCTTTATAGTGCATGTTGTGTGTTCTGTCTATGTAAGATCCTCAGTTCTTTGGACCCACGAGGAACTTAAAACTGCTCTTTGATAAGAATTACTGATATAGAATAGGTGTTGGATGGGGTTTGTTCTTTATTTGCTCAAATCCAAATTAAGAGGCCAGGTTTGAAGCAGATAAAAGAATCCAAATCACATGCTTTTGCCCCCTTAGAGATGTGGCTGAATATCTAGGTTCATTGATTACTTGTGTCTTAATAAGGGAGGTTGACAGTGTACCATTAACCCTAGTCTAGTTGGCCAGGCACATCTTTACGCTTTACCTGCCCCCACATAACCGCAAGCCAAATTTAGGCCTGGACATACAACCTTAAAATAGCCCAGTCCCCACCCTGACCTCCTCAATAGCTCAGGCTACATCGCTATCCAGCCCTTATTTTGGAAACTACTGGCTGCATCGGTGTCCACCATGTTTCTAATGCTTATGTACCAACACATGGGAGGGTGGGTTTCTCAGGCTGCTGTCAAATTGCTTGCGGGGGTGGGATAGAGGGGCAGTATGACATTAGGGCATAAACTAAAGCTCTCCATATCACTTATAGTGTATATTCATTAGGACCAAGTAAGAAGCTGTTGCTGTAGTCAGAGATGCAATAGAGCCTGGGTGTGTCAGATAGATAACAGTCATTCTCTGGCCATAGTATAGCTACAGCTCTATATTTACAGAACCAAGGTTGACACATATTTAAGGAAGAGAAACTGATGTCCGATTAATACTGTACTTTATAATAGACGTGTTAGTATGGGTCACTTGTTAAATATCTGTGTGTAATTTACTTTTAGAAAAAATGTTGTTTTGGTTAAAGCATGCTGATTTGTTCTTTTTTATGTGACCGACAAGCCATGACATGGCAGATTTTCAGAATTACTTGCTTCTGAATAATATCTGAAAAGCCCAGACTCAGCATATTTGACAGTTCCTTGTCCTCACAGGTCATTCAGCAAGACTTTTAAAGAAAAGAGAAAAATGGGCAGCTGAAGTCTTAGAGTGTCAAATTCCTTATTTCCCCTCCCCACCAGCAAACCCAAATCCTATTGTACAGCAGCTAACCCTGAGTTTCCACCTCCATTTCAGGTACTGCTGATGGACCCCACCCTTACATATCCTCCCCCATAGCTCTACCATACTTTCTTTCAAATAAAAACAATGTTGTTCCCAGAGAGGCTGCAAATATTATGTGTCTCAACTTTTCTTTTTTTTTTTTAACAAACCAATAGCTGAAAAGTAGGGGCATGATCTCCAGTCTCCATGGAGACAAGGTGTGTCCCATGTTTGCAGAACAAACAATGGTACCTTTTCAGCCCAGTGTGAGTGGGAAGGCAGGACATTGTGCATGTGGGTGTACCTAGAGCACCTAGGGTGCTGAAAAAGGTAACAAAAAAAAGACTGTGGGGTTACCACAAGAGTTTAACGCCAAAAGCCCACCCTTATAATTGCATGTTTTGCAACAGAGCATAACCACAAGGAGTTTTAAAAATACACTTCTGCTATATTTTGGGAGGAGAAAAGGCACCATTGAACATGAATTGAATCACATCTCTTCTCAGCATGCATCATTGTTCTCAGGCATGTTGTCATTTGTTTAGGTCATCCTCCTTTACTCGGTTTGTTATTTAGGCAGAATGACCCAGTCCAGATTAGTTCTGATTATACACAGACATTTTCTGCCTGTTCCGAGATGCAGAAAACACGCCCTTTCACCCAGGGGCAAGATTTAGAACAAGTCTGTCAAAACAAAATGAAGCCTGTCTTCTAAATTATAACTATATAATTTTGATTGCGGTCACAAACATCTGGCTGTAAAAATACATGTGCAATATAGCTGTGCAACATTTTCATTCTCTCTCTCTCTCTCTCTCAGTCACGCAGAAACTGGTCAGACGATGCTGTTCTGCGACTTTTTTCCTTTTCTTCTTGCTGCCTCCCTCTGTCTCTCTCCATTCCTCCCTTCTTCCCACCCTCTTTCTCCCTCCCTCCTTCATTCTCTCAGTTCCACTGAGCAACAAGTGCTGCCTGGGAGTACCACCCTTCCCCCTCGCTCCAACCTCCAGAAGCTATCGCAAATCCTCAGCCTGTGCACAACTGCCAGCTGACAAAACTGTTTAGTCAGCAAGACAGACAGGCAGGGAGGGAGAGCTACAGGCTCAAGAGAAGACAGACAGAGTGAGGGAGAGTTTATAGAGGAGAAAAAGAGAACAGCCAGTAAACGGGGCTGTGCTTAATGCACTCTATATTTAAATTTCTTTTTCTCCCATCATTTCCACACTATTAAGCCATTGTGTGAAATAAGAGATGGGGGAAATTATACTGTAGTATAAGCCATGTGCAAAGAGCATGGGTGAATGATCAAGGGCTGACTGCGTTAAACGCTATTGTTCTTTTTCCACTTCCTCCATCACTTCCCTGTCTACCTCAGTTAAGAGGCAGTTTCACTTCCCGATGACCCTCTTTTCTTTTCTGCATTTTTCTTTCTTGTCTTTTTCTCTTTTGTTCTTTCCTACTCGCTTTCTCTATCTATCTCTCTCTCTCTCTCTCTCCCTCCATGCTGGCATTCTTTCACATCAGTGAAAAACCTTGGGTTAGACTTTGGACCCACAGTAAATACCTGCTCTGTTTGCGTGATCGAGCTGAAGGGGGTTGTTAAGGAAAGGTGATAGAGGCACGGCATGCTGGAAGAGGAGGAGGTGGAGGAGAAGGAGAAGAAAGAAGAGGAGGAGGAGGTGAGGCTAACTGACACGTAGACTTTTGTGACCAGGTCGTCAAAAACTAAGCTGATGAGCCATCAAGATGAGTACATCAGTTCAGTCTGCTGACTGCTCAAAGGCGGATGATTAGGTCACGGTTATAATGAAAGGTTTTCTGCATACAGGTCTTCGAAACAAGTTGCATTTACACATCACATTGTGGCAGCAGTTGTAGAGTGTTCAACAGAAAGGTGGAAACAATTAACGGCAAAAGAAGAAGCAACTGTGGCAAAAAATAACAGGCTGTGATTTTACTTACTTTTAAATAGATTAGTCATAAATACAGTCAATATTAAACCTTCCAGACTAGCAGAATTAAGTAAAAAATACATATATAACCCGATTCATGCATTAACACTAACACAACATTTGAGTGCAGGTCAAAAGAAGCCATCAGGGACAACCACAGATATAGCCATTGCCATAAAGTTTGTGTCCAGCACTATTCTTGTGAGGACCCCCAGAGTGCCATGCCCACAAACTATACAGCTCATTTCTATTTTCATGTTCAACTATCCTCATTCACAACTGTCTTTTTTTCTATAAGTTTCATCCATTTCTGAGCACAGATATTGACCATCATACACAATATAATCAGCTGTTCATCTCAGCAACAGGCTGCATGTGATGAACAGAGAATACGGTAAACTCTGAGTACATTCAAATGACTTAGAAATCATCAGCGATGAGCAACTAGCCAATTTGTCCAAGACTATTCTTTTAACAGAGTACATTTTTTATTTTAAACATAAATTTAACAGTCAAACAAACTATCTTTTTTATTTTTATAGTTAAACAAAGAGACAGCCACTTTATCAACAATAAAAACCAAAAAATTTAAACTCAGTAGATGTTCACTTTTGAATTATCCAGCCATTCCATAGCATGCACTCCCACAGAACACACAAGTTCCCTGCATCCGCTCTACACCGTCAGCGAGAAGGAATATAATCTTATCTAAAAAAGGCTAGATAAATATAGCCTGGGAGCCAAAGGGCCATCTCATCAATACCCCTGGGAGTATCACAGGACCTTCTGCATCAGACGAGACATGGCTAAAGCCTAAACAGACAAGATACAGCTAATCTGAAACTTTCAGGTTTGTTTCGAAGTTTCACTGATATCGTAATTTTAATCATATTCCCGTTATAAACGAAAATAATCAGACTGACAAATCACTCTTTGCTTGGTGTGTAAACTGAATTTGTTTTCAGATGCAAAAAAAATCATGAATAACAAAGCAAACAGTCCATGTAAATCCTGTGCCTTATGTAATAAGCGGATGCAAAGTGATACCCAGCAATTGTTTGGCTGCCTAATAAAGGGGGTTGGTTGAGTAGACTGGGCGTCTGGGGACTGGACTTTAAATAAATTAAGAACTGCTAATGCCTGTACCCTGGGTAATTCTGAATCACTACAGAGAGGAGAGGTGTATTTGATTAAATAGTCTAAGCTAAAAGGAGATAGAGATCATTCAGAGATCTTTCACGTCTACAACTGCACACTTCTGTCTTTCAAATCATAAACACATTGTAGAGAAATACCAGTATGCATACACCTTTTTTATGGCATTGAAAAACTCTTCTAACTGTCCGTCATATTTTATTGTTATTTCCAATAGTTTGATTCAGATTTGCACTGTGATGTATGAATAAGCTTGACTAAGCATCCCAATCTCTTCTCAGCTGTTGCAGCCCCAGGGATTCGACCCCATTTATCAACACCTGGCTTTTTTCTGCCAGCAGCATAAGATCTACCAACTGAGCTATAACGGCTGATTATCTGTCTGTAGCATGGCTTAAAATTGTTTGGTTAATGGAGGAGAATCATCTTAGCATCACCTGTACATCTTAATCTTACAACAAATATTTACAAGCTCACACTGGACCTCTCCTAACTGCGTATTTAGGGACGCATATAGAAGGATTTAAAGTTGAACTCTCACTCAACTAGAGTGGTATTGTTCACCTCAGCAGAAACATGTTATTTGTATATTTTGTCAACAGAGCTCACAATGGAGCAGGCCACATCCACTTCTCCATGATAAATAAATGGAGAACCAGCAGCTTCCAGGCCACAATGAAAAACACCAGTCTATTGGATGAAAACAGCTAAAGTTTAACAACAACAAAAAGCTGGTATCTTGACTATTTTAACGGCACCAGAGGCCACTGAGATCACAAACAACTGCAATCTATAGACACACGTCTCTGCATCAAGGCTAGAGCTGGAGTAAAGGCTTCATTTTTTTAGTGCCTATGGTTTCCCATGGCAATGTGCTTTCTGTAATACAGGAAATAAAATACACTCCGTCACCTCAGTTAAATTTGCATGTCCTTAATTGATCACTGGGGTTTTAAAACCAATAAGTGCAATATTTATCTTAAAAAAAAAACGTACATTAATAACAAGAATTATGGATCGATCAGCAACCCGACACACTTAACACAACTCATCAGAAGATTAATGAGGGTGTGTTTAAGGGGAAATGCTTCTGGTTCTCATCCACATACTTATGCACTGTTTAGGCAGTTTTAATCAAACCATACGGTAATTTCTTACCTAGTTCAGTCATTTAAGGCAGCAAACACAGTCCCATCCTTTAGAGTAAATTGTGAGATGCATTGTTATGGAGATATGACCTGCAAAACTGAGCTTAAGGCAAGAGATGTAACAATGCAGAATTATGACATGCTGCACATTTCAACCACATTAGAACATTTATAGAAATATCTAATTAAGTGTTACAAAGCACAATTTTGATTTAGTGATTTAATTACCAGAATGTTTAAATCATCATGTTTCTGAGCAACACATGCAATAATATGCTTTTTTAACTTAAATAAACTAATCAAAAGCATAATTTTAATTTGAATTATTCTAAAAAGTCTGCTGATGAGAGAGCTATATCTCTATCTCTCTCTCTCTCACTCACTCATACACTCACACTTTAACATCATAGTGCGCTTTAAATGAAGTGAGAACCAACAAATGGTCCGAGTTGAAAGTGGGATTGTTAATGGAGACGTGAGATAAAAGACAAAAGGACGTAGATAAGATACAATCTACATGGTTGGACCATAACATAATTTTCTAATAAACTAATGAAAATATTTGTTTACTAAGACAGAGTTTTGTGTTCTCCATGCTACTGTGTCGCACTGCCAAGGTGCTGAGCAACCACCATTTACCCGGGTTTGGCACCGGCACTAGAAATACACTGGCTTGTGCTCTCTAGTTTGAATAGCCTCATCTGAAAAGCACAATTTATTTTCGTGTGATGTTTTCTGCTTTTTCGGTTTGTAAACCAAGTGCTAACCGAAAGCATCATTACATTTTAAATCAGACTAGTAAGTGTGCAGACGCACCCACCCACAAAAGGTCTCACACTCAAACTTTAACCTCATGGAGCCTCCAGGAATGAACTGATATGTTGAGTCAGGTGTGTTGAAGCAGGGAAAATATTAGACAGTAGCACGCAGGCAGACTTGATGAGTAGAACATGGGAAGAACACCCACAACAAGGCTCATGTATGTGTTTGCTGTATGTGTAATGTGTGCACTTCTGCTAAAGGCTTCTTACTCTCAGATGCAGTGTTGAATTTCGTAATGGAATGTGAACTGCTCATCCGGATCTGTCGTCCTCACTCCTACTCCTCCTCCACCTCCTTCTTATCCCAGAGTGAACAACTAACGACCGGTTTCACCAGTAAAACTTCACAACTTGGCAGCTGTGCTTCTTAAATACACTGTCGTTCAGACGCAAACCTTTTGTAGCAACGAAACTAGAAACTACGCGATCGAGAATTTAGAAGATCTAGAATCTAAAACGATGCCGTTTCCCCAGAGACCACGGGCCGCGCTCCAAACCGCGCACTAAGCTAGAGATCACTATACTGTCTCATAGTATGCTAGTACGCAATCTAGTGTGTAAGGACGTGCTACTTAGCAAGTTACAGTGCGATTTGGAAACCGGCCCAGATTCATCCATCTATAAACATAGAAACTTTTTAAGGAAGCTATTAAGAAACGAATGCTTAAATGTTTCGACTTTAAATGAAGGTGTCATCTCTTTAACATGGCGAATAAACATTCATTTGACGAATTATTTGGTTTATAAAAGCTTTAGTTAATAAAAGAAATATATACAAATGATAATAAAACCGACCTGGCGTCCAAACTCCAGAGGTGAAACGCCGAGTGAAAACAAGATGCGGATTATTTTCGGTTTTCCGTTTTAAAATAAATACACATATAAACAGTCGTGTTTTTGTCTCCCGGAGGACATTTATAAACGTCGATAATGTTAAATTAAGACAGCAATGGAAGGGTGGGGGAGTAAATAAATAAATAAAAGTGTAGGCTCAAAGTGCAAGGCGCACAGACATACGGATGCTCCATTTTAGTTAGCAGTGGCAGCTAACAGACGTTAAGCCCACAGCGGTTAACATTTTTTAAAAGTCGCATATAAATGATCCGATTAACGCGTAAACCTGTACAAAGTGTCACTCTTATCAAAGTGGACTGGTTTGCGGATGAGCATCAGATCGTCGGCGAAACGAGGAAGAAGCCAAGAGAGGGAGAGAGAAAGAGGGAGAGAGTGAAGATAAAACTTTTCTGCGAACTTGACTGAGATCGTGAAGCCAGAAAAGTACACGACAAGACACAAAAACAAACAAAACCAGCGCATTTAAGACAAATAAAAGTAACTTACGTTTCACTTTGTTGGGGTTTGGCTGCTTTCGTCGCGACATTCTGATGATGTGATGATGATGATGATGATGATCTGATGTGACGATGATGAGTGAAGGCGCGAGGGAGGAAGTGATGATGGGTCAATCGAGAGAGGGGAAAGAATGGGATAGAGATAGATACTCTGAGAGGGGGGCAAAGCTGTTGCGGAGAGGAATCAAAATGGCGTTTTCAAAGGATGTGCAAAAAGTTGGTTAAGTCCGTATTTTCTCTCCTCCTCTTCTGAATCCTCCTCAGGAGGAGACCGAGGTGTGTCAGGGTGGGAGGAGAGGAAAACGCCGTTTAATTCGGTTTTCCCCCTCTCCTCTTCTATGTTCTCGACTCTCTCCGTGCGTCCTCTTCAGCTCTCTCACCCTCTCTCTCTCGGTGTCTCTCTATCATCACGTGTTGCGCTCCTGTCGGAGTCTCCAAGGGAATCGAGTCTGCTACAAGCATCTCTCTCTCTCTCTCTCTCTCTCTCTCTGCAGTTGAAAGAAAAGGAAACTCAAGTTGCTCAAACAATAAAAGAGCAAACCACCTGTGGCGTCTAACCACTCCGGATTATCCCATCAGTTCTTATTAAGCAAATAATTAATATTACACGCGCGTGAAAATATGTGTGATCAGTACGAGAACATTTTGGTGTGCGCGTGTAAAAAAGTTTATTCACAAACTTACATTTCACGCACACTTACGTGCACTTGTACACAATAAAGAACGCACTTTAATGATGTGCACAGGGTTGCCATGATTACTTAGACAATAATCCCGTGCATGTTGCACGAAACGTGAATGGTTCGATCAACTAAGAATAATATAAAACTTTTTATTTAAGCACAGGATTGTTCACAGTTCAGGCCCAATGCTCACATTTCCATTTCAGTACACGATACAGCCCCCCATCCATCCACGTGTCTAACAGCTCATCAACTAGGCTAAAAGCCACGGAGACCCGGGTTGCCAAATGCATCCTAACTGTTCCCTCGTCTTACACATGGTTCTAAAGTTATAACCACATCACGTCACTCCGAGCTACGTGTTATTAGGAGTCAAATATGCTAGTACATGAGGGATTAAAAAAATAAATAAATAAAACAAAACAATAATTAAACTAGTCAGAAAGTAGGTAGCCAATCTGGCAACCTTAATAGCCGAGCCTCCCCTTTCTTTTCTTCCATCTCCAACGCTGGCAGCTCTGCCTACCTGAACCTACAGGACCAAACAGGTTTTACAAGAGGCCATTTTATCAGATGCTCACTCAATCTTTTTCAATAGAATTTTTTTTTGAAGAATTGTTCAGACTTTCAGTAAGAATAAGCAAAAAACTAATCTGGAGCATCATATAGCACCTATTTTAGGTTACTAATCCCCATCCAAAGGCTTTTTATCTGTGATCAAATCATTTAAATTCACTGATTTGATGAAGTGATTGTAATTTCGATTCTGTATTTTTTTATCTATATCTATTTTATTTATACTATGTAAATAATAAGTAAATGTACAATAAGTGTATGCAAAGGGGTAAAAATGTCACAATGTTCTGTTATCATTTCAGTATCAAATGATGCCGAATTGTTTTTGCAATGTGCAGTAAAACAAAACCATACCATCTTATCAACACCCAGCATACTGTCGGGAATCTTATACGATTGATGATTAGATTAAACCCTAGATACTTGAGTTATATATATAGGTGGCATGGTGGCACAGTGTAATAGCTGTCGTCTTACAGCAAGAACCTGGAGCGACCATGTTTTCTTCATGTTCGCGTTGGGTCTACTTAAGGTACTCCAGTTTGAATAAGGTGAATTAGGAGATGCTAAACTGTCCTGGTCATCCAAGTCCAAATGGGCAAAGGTTGCATCAGGAAAAGCATCAGATGTAAAACATATGCCAGTTTGGCAATGTGAGTGACTCACTGTGGTGGCTCCTTGTGGCAGGGAAAGCCATAAGACAAAAGGTCTATATAGTTTCATTATGAATGCGCTTCCATTATGTGTTCATGCTTCAGGTTGTATTAGGTTTCTATGACAAATTTCAAGAGAATTCATAAAACAGAGCATCGGCTCTGTTTTAGTAATGATCTTAAAACATTTCCACTAAAATTCATGGAAGTTATTCACACAGCAAAGGACGCAGTTGGGTTCATTCTGGATGATTTGAGTCAATGAGTAACTTATTTGTGTACATTACAATACATGCACCATTCTACCTCTCCCTAAAGCCACCAGTCAGATTATGCTACTGCATTTGATTATAGTGATATTTAATCAATGAATTAATCCAATAATGCAAGATAAATTAAATTCCACCCGATTTCAAGCTTTAAATATAGTGTTATGTAGTAACTTAACAGTTTGATAGACCATTTTTTATCAAAAGCAGAATTCAAAGATGTTATTAAAAATTACAACTGTTAATAATAACCTGCTAAAATTACAATTCTAAAAAGTTCCTATAAAGTAACAGAAGACATGATGAATGTCAGGGACAGGCGAGGGAAACTTGAGAGTGATGTTATTTATTGACCAGTTGCCACAGCTCCCAAATGCAACGCTGTTGCTAAGGAACAACCCTTCACAGCAACAAAAGGTTTCCTTTATCCTCCGTGAAGTGAGGCTGAAAGAGCAGCTACCTCTTATGGGGCAGAGCAAACTCTGAGAGCATCCCGAGTCACATAAACTCATTTCTACCATCTTATGGCAACAGTTGTAACAGTTTACAGGATTCTAATATTCTCACTACACATGTTATTCAGTGACAATTTACACAGTCACATCGGTGCCATAAAAATATGATGACGACGAACTAAGCAAGAAGACATTACAGTATGAAACGCATTCTACAAAATAAAAGACAATACAGTCAAGTATACAATATGATGTAATGTCAAATGGAATGTCATAATGAGTAGAAAATGCATAAATTAATGAATTTGCATCCCAAATGGCTTACTATTCCATATATCCTGTGCTACGAAGTGTGTAAAAGTTAGCAATGCTGTTGATCATACTTATTTATTTAAAACCAGTGCATGCAGTTAGTAAAGCAATTCTTTGGCATCACCTTTTGTGCAACCTGGAAAACTCAGTGGAAATGCTATAGAATGTGTAAAACAGGAGAAATCTCTACTGTCGTTACTTTAAATAAACGGCGTGCCTTTGTTCCCCTATTGATCTAATGGGGGGTGTCATGCAAACCGGTTTGTCTCAATGTGTTTTGCCTCGCAGCCGTTCATCGTGTAGCTGCACAGCAAAACTCCAATTCAACCATTTAACTCGAAAGCTTTATTCAGTAAAAATGCAGTGACCATGATTTATAGATATGTCTCAATTATTTTGTGCAGTTGTAAAATAATTAAAACTGGTTTTACACTGGCTCGAGGCAGCATTTGCTCATTGGCAGCTTAGTCTAGCCAGATATACAGCCATGCTGGCATTGTGTACATGGAATTATGGTCTAAATGCATCAAAGTCTTCAGTACCTCTTCAAATTGTTAATATACACTAATTTACACTCACTGTCCACTTTGTTAACTACACTTGTTCAATTCCCTCATAGCCGCAACTCAATGCATTTAGGCATGCAGAGGTGGTTAAGACAACTTGTTAAAGTGCAAACTGGGCACCAGAATGCGGAACAAAGGTGATTTAAGCGACTTTGAACATAGCATGGTTGTTGGTGCCAGAGGAGCTGAGCTGAGTATTTCAGAAACTCCTGATATACTGTACTGGGATTTTCACACACAAACAATCTCTAGAGTTTACAGAGAACTGTGTGAAAAATAGAAAAAAGTGGCATATAGTGTGCGGATAAAAAATGACTTGTTGATGTGAAAGTTCAGAGGAGTATGGGCAGACTGGTTTCAGATGATAGAAAGGCAACAGTAACTCAAATAACCACTTGTTACAAGCAAGAAATATAGAATGCAATCTCTGTTGATAATATGCCACCGCAACAGGAGCCATAATTTTACTAGCGTACAGAACCTGGCTAGTGAGTGTATAAAGAGAAAAAATTATGGACATCATTAGTGCATTCTGTTTTATTTTTCTAACAGTAGATCTAATATTTGGGTTGTAGTTGTCATGGCATAAGCCTTCATCGCTTTGTAATGGTTACCTACACAGATGTGCTACATCGGATATAGCGATTAAGTTGACTAAGCATTTAAAATTTTAGCTAGAGTCGAACCCCTGTTTCTATCTGTCCAGGGTTCAGATATAAAAATGTAAAATCCAGAAGTGTCTTGAAAAGTAGAGTTTTGATGAAAACATATATTTCATATTTTACTACAATAGACATTCTTTCATTCATTCATTCATTATCTTCTGCTTAACCCACACAGGGTTGCAGGCCAGCCGGTGCCCCAAGGCAACTCTGGCAGCAAGGGCAGGAACAACACTAGAGAGGGTGTCACTCCATCATAGGGCACACACACTCACAGTCTCACACACACACACACACATTTATACACTGTGCTAATGTGCATGTCTTTGGAATGCAGGAGGACAACGGAGCATCCAGAGGATACAAAGAGAACATGCCAACTCCATACAGAAATGGGATAGAACACGGGTCATTCTTAGTGCGAGCCCCGTCGCCCTACAATAGACATCTCACCATGTGGGTTGCCACAGCGAGTCACTCTCATTTTCTATCTGGCACGTGCTTTATACTGAATGCCCTTCCTGACGCAACCTTCACAATTTGCAATTTGCAACTGAGGATAGTTATTACACCTCTAAAATACACAATTTAATGCTATAGCATGTGATGTTTTGGTTATCATGGTTATCACATTAAGTATTATAGTTTTTGTGTTTATTGATTATATTTATTTGAAATCTTATGTCTGTGGGTGTATTCATTTGTGGACAACTGAAATAAAATAAGCGAAACTTACAGGGTGTGTGTGTGTGTGTGGCATGTTTTTATATAGTTGTGAGGAACATTTCCTGAGAGAACATTGTGAGAGCATTTTGACTTGTCCACATATGGTTTTTTAAAATAGTTTTTAAGCAAAAAAATTGAAAAAAGTTGCTTTTTATTACTAATGTGTGTCTAGTTATTTATGTCTCTGTAAGAAACACAGTAACATGTGATACTTTTTGACATTGTTAGGACATTTTATTGGTTTAAACAAAGAATTAAAATAATAAAACAGCCTAAATATTACATTTCCATCACTGAGGCGAATATGTTTTCATTACTGTTGTTAATGTTTGTTAGTATTTATAATCTGAATTAATAATTACTTCATTGTAAAGTTCTCACAACTACAGTGATACCAATATATGTGTGTGCGTGCGTTTGTGTGCGTGTGTGTGTGTGTATTGTTCTGTCTTGGGCTGATATTTTGTTGAGTGTAGGTTTTATGTGACCCAAAACAGGATAAACCAATTAAAGAATGGATGAATGATCAAATGAATGAAATTTGAGTATGAACACAAATGCTAATATTAATTTAGAGTAATATATTATTTAGCAGCCATCTTAGTATAACTAGATAACCAGAAGGTACTTGTTTTATTAAAAAGAAAATTAAAAAATACAAAAAAGAGCCGAAAAATGAAGCAGGTTGTGATATAAACTGTGTGTGATATAAACTAGATCCTGGGTGTAAATACTTCATAAAAGATACTGGAGTGTTAAAATTAACCTTAGACAGGAAAAAGGGGTCAGTGCTCCATCTTTTGGTGAAGATTAGCAATGTTTACAATCCAATCCAATCCAGTTCAATCCAATGTAATATTACTTTTAAACATGTTTATTTTCGTGGCAAGTTAGGTATTAAAGTTCGGACAGGATCCAATGGAACATTGGAACAAAGTTCAGATAATATAATGTATTAACTGTTCATTCTTTTCCAGATGTCACTGAAATGTTGCAGTGGCATTCACACAAGCAATCTGAAAGCCATTTTGGTTTATGATGTGCACTTGAGACCCTGCAGAGACAAAAGGAGAGAACAATCAGGATCGTAACAAGAAAAAGGAAAGAAAGATAGTGAGAGAGTGAGAGAGAGAGATGTAACTCTAGATTTTTATGCAATACAATGCAGTAACCATAATTCTTAGCATCTACATCTCAAGCATATCAATCATTTTTTGCAATTTTAGCTTATTTTATTTATCAACAGTTTTTATATTTATTTGCTTATTGCCAGCTCTCAGTCCAGAAATACCTCCAATTTCTTCTGAGCTTCAAATTTAAAAAGGAGCTTCTGATGTAGTAATTATTTAAATTCACATACCTCCTGATCAAACTGCATTTAAAAAAATACAGACCTTTAGTGGAAAATTCAGTCCTGGCAGAGTTGTCTGTATAATAAACCTTTTTTATAATATAAAAAAAAAATCAAAGCACACATAAGCAAAATATATAGAGAGCCGTTTAAACCTGCAAATTATAGATCAGTATGTTTGATAACAAACTCTAAAGAACTTTATTTTAAAGCAGCATTTAAATACATTCACCAGCCACGTTATTAGGTACACCTTGCTACTAAATGTTGGACACTTTTTGTCTTCAAAACTGCATTAATTCTTTGTGGCATACTTTTAACAGAGATGGTATTCTGCGTTGCCTTTCTATCAGTTCAAATCAGTCTGCCCATTCTTCTCTGACCTGTCACATAAACAAAGGCATTTTCGTCCACACAACTACAGTTTACTGGATATCTTCTCATTTTTGCATTGCATTGGCCACGTGACTGTCTGATTAGATATTTGTTTGAACAAAATTGAACCTAATGTTCAACCTAGTGTACCTAATAAAGTGGCCAGTGAGTGTATAACAAAATTTGTACAAAATTTGAAATGTGATGCCTAAGCTTTTTTGCACATTACTGTACATTGAAACAAACTGATTTATACCTCCTCTTTTGTTCCCACAGAGGGTGAAACGAGGAAAGTCAGGTAAGCAGAGGGGCTCATCATAGTGGACAGCGTAAAGTCAGTTGTGAAAGACATCCATAGAAAGATAAAGTTCATCAATAGACTGTCCTACAAAACAAATCCGACTATACATTTAAGGCTTTAAAGCAAAGTGTATGTGAAAAAACAATTAAATGTACTGTAGTGGTAATCCAGGGGTTAGACAATGAAACTGAAACACCTGTCGTTTTAGTGTGGGAGGTTTCATGGCTAAAATGGACAAGCCTGGTGGCCAATCTTCATTAATTGCACATTGCACCAGTA
>JAOUQV010000040.1:4646231-4656753 GCA_028565295.1 Aspidoras spilotus
GGGGTTAGGTGCCTTGCCCAAGGGAACTTCAGCCATGACTTGTCGGTACTTGGAATCGAACCAGGGACCTTCCGGTCACAAGGACCAAAATCCTACGACTGCCCCATTATTATTATTACTAAATTATTATTATTACTATATTTATTATTACAACCATACTTCTAGGGATATATACTTGATAAATATGCTTCAGGTGTTGAATGAAATATTAAACAATTCGATTATTAAATATGGATATAAAAATAGATCTTTAATTTAGTACAGTGTTTTATGGTACATTTAGACAGGGTTGCCAGATTGTGTTCCGACTCTTTATTAATCGTCATATTATAACTTTTCTAAAATTTGAATAATAATAATAATAATAATAATAATACGTCAACTTATGGCATAATAGGTTTGATTTTATTCCCATAATAAAAAGATATATATTTGATGTATTTGTTCTATATATATATATATATATATATATATATATATATTGTTTTATTTTTCTATTTTTTGTATATTTTAAAAGAAAATCTGGCTCGTGTTAGCTCGAGGTCATGTGGGCTGATTTTTGTGAGTAGACTTATTATCAATAGGTACATATTTGTTATATTTAGATGTCCGATTCAGAGTGATTTTGTGAGTGTACCTGGCAACCATGAGTTGTCTATTGCAGTACTAGAGGAATGCAGCTTTATACACTTCATGTGTAGGCTAGATGAGAATGTATACGATATAACATAATCCTCCAGACAAACGCAAGACCATTAATAATTAATAGAAGATTAAAAGTCATTTAAAAGACAGTATATGTTAGACATAATAATTAATAAATAGCTCAAATTATATAAAAAAGTTCTTTAATACTTTATAATATAGGATTTTTTTCAATTATTCGTAAACCCTACGTTAATTACTCAGCAGGTGCGCATGAACCCGAGTACGCGATCCTTAGGGGGATCTCTGTCCCTGTGTGATCGGGAGAAGTGTGTTCTACTGCCTCGGGGAAAACCGGGAACTTCAATATACCCAAAGGAACGCATGCTATAGTTTTTACATAGAACACATAACCATAATGCACAGTTTATGCATATACACTCATACAAAATAAATGTCCATGAAAACAACCATGTTTAAGGAATTATTCCTCTTTGGTTAAAGCCCCATCAGATTATACTTACTCAGTGTAACAGCCGGATCACGAAGAGTGACGTCATCCCCATTCATAAGAACATCACCCATCACACGGCATTATATATAACTATATTAAAACGTATTCGATTATTCTAGATATAGATAGCAATTAATAGGGAAATGTTCAACACAGCAGACTGAATATGAGCAAAGTGGGCGCATAAAATCCAGAAAACCTATGTCTAAGCATAACTAAATCCATGCACCATTTCACGTGTAGTAGATCTACAGTATAATCTACAAGATCTGTGCACTTGGTGTGTCCCGTCGAGTGTCGCAGGAAAATCCAGGCAAGGTTTGTGATGGCATGAAGGTAACAGACTGCTATATTTTTCTAAACACTTACATTTACAGCAGGTACAATGTATTTACCGTACATAGGCATTCAAGAACACATACTGTGTAAGGTACCACAGTTTAGAATGATTCCGTTCGGGAGCCTGGAGCCTGGAGCCTGCATGTATATGAATATTTAAAGAATGTATGTCCATATGCATCTACTACATATATGTATTTATCTGACGCACTTTTCCAGAGCGAGTTACAAATGTATACTAGCTACACTGATGCTGCAGTTCTATAAATCTGCAAATGTCAATTATATCATTAGCAATGATGTTTTTGAACGGTATAGCTACAATTTTGCATGCTGTGATGTTTTATGAGATTTAGAGGTAGAACTGAAGGTCTCTCAGGTGTGCGATCACAGTAGACAGCGAACAGTGTGTTTCCTGGATGGTACGAGAGAAGTCATTCCTCTTCACTTTAAGCTCGCTGTGCAGGGCGGGGGAGTGGGTCAGCCTTGTCTAGCAAATGAGAAAACGAAGAATTGGGGAGTCCGACGGGGGACATTTACGTCAACCACGCCATGTGGGCGTGAAGCACCGTGGGAGAGAGAGAGAGAGGGAGAGAGTGAGAGCGAGAGATTACCGCACTCCTTTAACGGGGTGCACCATTTCACTCCGCTCCACTCTGTGCGTAAAACAACCAAACCAATTGGAACGAAAAAGGGACGAGAGCGAAAGGAAAGAATTCTAGAGAAACAGAGTCCCTTGAATTTACCCGCGAAATAATCGGCTATGTCCAGCGCTCAGTTTTCGCAATCTTTTTCATGTACAACTATCTAAAGGTTGGCATACGCTCATGGTTTTATCTCTCGTAGGATGGGATTAACTTTGTCCGGAAGATACATCTCACTGGTGCTTGCTGTTCAAATAGGTGAGTGTTAACACGAATAGCACTCTCTCTTTCTGTGTGTGTGTGATGTTATCCTGGTTTGTCCTTTGCGACCTGTAGTAAATTGAATCCTTCTTGCCGTTTCTTGCTTGCGTATTTAACAAAAAAGTCATATAATAGCATGCATATTAAATTATTCATACCTAGCCTTTAAACACAGTGTAAGACTTAACATTTTGGGCATTGTTTCTGTTTGGTACCAGCTATTGGTTTTGCCATTATGGCAAGAATACTGTATATACAATGTACAGTCGTATGTCCAGTGCGCATTCTCCTATCCTGTTCTGTCTAAAAGCAATAATCCGGTCAAGAGCGGGACCGCCAGCTCGTCATAATACTGGAGACATAAATTATTCAAGCCCCATCTGAAGTATATACTGGGGATAACAACTAAGTGGGGCACAGCTAAAAATAAAAAATATAAATAAATAAAAAATAAACGCACGCACAAAGGATTTTACATGCATGCTTATCAAATCGGTATAGGGTGTGTGCATTTGTAACAATAAACAATAAATAAAAAATCATAAACTTAATTATAAAGCATTTGCAGGCTGCTCGAGCGCACAAATAAATGTTTAGGCATATAAAAATCACGTGTGGTGTGAACGGGATAGGCATTAATTATTTGTTAAACGTACAGAAGGTGAATTCGTGTAAATCAGACGTGAATTGCAGCGGGACAGTAACCCAGTTCAAGTGCATTAATTCTCCATTCTCCTCCTCCTCCTTCTCTTACTTCTCCTCCTCCTCTTTCTACTGAGCTTCATACTGCACTCGTTTTCACTCCGATGAGCTTGTCGTGACCATCACAGCCGAATCTATTTCAGATGTTTCTATATATAGGTGCGCGATGGATTAAATGCCTATAAGGAGGGAAACGGTGCGTTTAGCAGGAACTGGTTCAAATGAGCAACATTGTGTTGTGTAGTGTGGGCGTGAGAGAGAGAGAGATTTGGAGTATGCGGTTAAGACAAAGATGAAAACGAAAAGAATATGTCTAATAACGAAATTATTACCTAGCACAAAAAAAAACGATTTACGCACAAAAACGCACACGATGCTTTATTGTAGTCATAGCGTAATCGTGCGCTTTTAGATAGAGCAGCATCGTCGGCGCCATTTTTAAGCCAGCACCTACTAGATGAAGAAATCGTTCGTTGCTTGTTAATTATATATAACAGAAACTAAGAACAGGTGGATCATGAGCATCTGGATTTACATGATCTGTCAAAGGTTTCTATTTCTGGACACATATCTATATATATATATATATATTACGTTTACATGTAATATCAGGATTATACATTCTGTAAAAATACAAATGCTTGTCACTGGGGTGGTACCGTCAGTAAGGCATCTTTTGTAGCTTAGGGAAGTTAGGGAACATAAATTCTTTATTTAACCTTAAGGACCACTAATTATTTTATACTATATTATGATCTATATTGCTTTGCTATTGAGGTACAAAAAATGGCAGACTATTGTTAGTCCAATACGCAACGCTACTCGATATAATATCAAACGCTACAATATACTCGTTTCGTACAAAAATAAAACTGCAGTGACAAAGGTGGATTATTATTCGTTTTACTTATTGTCATTTTTATTCTTATGGGGTGGCACGGTGGCGCCGTGGATAAATAGTGCTAGGATCGATAGGGTTCGATACGGTTTCGAATGGGGCGACTCGGGCAATTTCTGTGTGGAGTTCTGCATGCAAGCTAGGCGAATTAAAAAATGCTAAACTGATTTGTGTGTGCATATAGCTTATATATAGAGGTATATGACTTTGTGTATAAAATGTGTAACTTGTGTATGAGTATGACCTTGTTCCTGTCATTAACTCATTAACATGACAATTGATGCTGAAAATGATATATATATAATATTCTTATTCTTCCTTTGTATTCCAATTCTCTTAATTTAAGTCTTCTTCATAATAAAATTTAAAGTCATCATTTCACGTCATTTTTTCTTTTTTTTCTATTATTCTTATTATTAATATTATATTTTATCATATTTTATGGGATTATGGCTAATACAGGTTAGTAAAAAAGCCTATATACCTTAACTGGGACATTCGATAGATCGTCACAAACAAAATCATTTTTTACTTAAAAATGAGTACTACAGAGAATGCAACAATATGAACTACTATTACTATTACCACTACTACTATTACTACTATTACTACTATTATTACTACTACTATTACTACTACTATTACTATTACCACTACTACTATTACTACTATTATTACTACTATTACTACTACTATTACTACTACTATTACTATTACCACTACTACTATTACTACTATTATTACTACTACTACTACCACTACTAGTACTATTACTACTAATAGTGCAATAAAAACAAAATAATTCGTGCTAAAAATATTTGTTTGAGATCCATCTCACACACACGCACGATGCCACAGACACTGCAGAAACACACACGGCTATTCCTATCCCAGCCGAGTGCATTACTTCATCTATCATCCGTCCCTCCCTCACTCCACCTCATTCCCTTCATCACTCCACCTCCCGCGCAGGAATGATGAAATTATTTTAGTGAGGAACCGTTACATATGCAACATGGCTACAATGTGTTAGAGTAGCTATATATAATGTACAACGATGTACACTCTATATAACCTAAATGTAGCTGCGTTCATTATAAATAAACGAATAACATTTATATCCAGTGTTTTTTTATTGGGGCAAACTGTGAAATTTATACATTTTGTGTTTGTGCACATGTGTATGTATCCATCCATCCATCACTCTCTGTCCACAGCCACTCGATTAAGGCTGTAAATGTACATATTCAAAAGCGAGCTTCTGTATGATGGGCCTGTTCATTTTTGCAGCATATTTGCTCCAGACGGTTGGAGCGACGGGGAAATGTGACACCGTGTTTAAGGGCTTCTCAAACTGCCTACTTCAGCTGGGAGAGAACATGGCCAGCTATCCACAGGAGCTGGACGACAAAGAGAACCTGCAAACCATCTGCACGTAAGGGTCCATTTTTATGTGTCCGTTTTTGTCCACGCTTGAACTTACACGAGCGCGCGCGCCTGTCGTGCGTGCGTAAGTGCGTAAAAGTGTGTGCTTGCATGAGGATATGCGTGTAAGGAGCCAGATGGCATGGGGATGGGTGGAGGGGGTCGGGTGGCTTGTTTAATTCCACACCTCCACTAACAAAATCACGTTAAACACGTTAAACACAGCCAAGAGTGGTAAAACAAATTAAGCGGATAACGCGTAGAAATAGAAGGTTATACAGGTATGAGGAAGTCATGTAGGGATTTAGAGCTCAGTTGTGTGTCGTGTGTGACCAAAAATGTAGATAGAGAGAAAGATGGAGAGCGGGAGAGAGAAAGGGAGAGAGAGAGAGAGAGAGAGAGAGAGAGAGAGAGGGGGGGGGCTATAGACGCCTGCTACAATTTTCCCTGCGGGCTTGCACAGTATTAGGTTAGGTTTCCCCCATTCTCCAAGTTTAATGAAGAACATTTTTAATCAGATGCAATGTATGAGATTAATGACGTATTTGATTTATGGGATTTAAAGGTGAACACGAAATTCTACTTTTTAGATTTTTAAGGAAAAAAAAAAATTTTGGACAACGTAGAATTATTAAACGGAAATGCTTTAAACTTATAGCAAATTATTATTATTATTATTATTATTACATGTGATGACTGACACTTGGGCTGTGTGTATGTTTTAGACACAGGAATTTGTATTTCAAATTATTTATTAATTCATGCCGAATGGAAACAGATACCACCGTATCCCACTGACAGCGCGGAAGTGTGTGTGCACAGTAGAATTTTACACACTGTATTGCATCGCTTTATCTCTTTAATGACGCAAGGACAAATTAAATGCATAAAAAAAGCTATTTCATGCCTTGGGGAGTTTATTTCGGTGGCATGCTTTTGGCTACAGTTTTAGAATAAAGCGTCACTGCCCGTTAATAAAGCATAACTCATCACTTTTGTGCTTTAATAAAGCAGGTTTTATCCAGTGGGAGTGGTTTCTTCCTGGAGGACCACGCCCACATCGGGGCAAATAAAAAATAATGTAAATCATAATGATTAAGACTAGAGTCACTTGTATTCCTAGGCAAAAATAAATGGGGCCCGCATTTAACCGACTTTAAGCACCATTATGTCATAAATATTTTTTACGAAAATCTTGCATTATTATATAATTTATTACTATACATAATATTAACAATAATAATAAAATTAATTACTTAATTAACCAACTAATTAATTAATTATTATTATTATTATTATTATTATTATTAGTAGTAGTAGTAGTAGTAGTAGTAGTATTAGTATTAGTATTAGTATTAGTATTAGTATTATTATATAAAGGCCATTTAAAAGCTAATTAAAGCTAATAAAAAAATTAAACCAATAAAAATCTAAGTCAAACAATATCAGCACTCCAGTCAGCCTATGTTTTTATATTTATTATAAATTATTTATAACGCTTATTGATAAAAATGTGATTAAAAGATAAAAAATTTGATTCAAATAAATTCTACATACTGAATGGTGATCGTTCTTGACGTAATTAAAACAATTTAACATTGGCATTGGATTTGGGGTCTGCAGGCAAGCTTAGGACCGAAAATGGGCCAGAACTAAGAATCAGATTGCAAATGTTGCACATTGCTAATACAAGCAGCTTTCTGCCTCACATGGTGGCCTCTGTGCATATCTATAAATCCAAAGGCTAGTAGACACCTGACTATCACACCCACAGGAAGTGATGTTTGTATTGCACATGGATGATGTAACATATTGGAACATGTTTGGCTTCTTATTTCCAGTAAAGGGAAATTATAATGCTATAGCATACATATAACTTTATACAATTATGTACTTCCTCCTCTCAGGAAAAATCTTAGGGAAAGAACACATACAGAATATACCTGAGGTGTGATGGTCAGGTGTTATTTATAAAAAAAAAAGCTTGTGGTATTTTGTGATTTTGAGTTGTTAATCTGTAACAATGATGAAACATTAATTTTTTTTGGCAGATACTGGGACGACTTCCACATGTGTGCCATCACAGCACTGGCTGACTGCCAGGAAGGAGCGACAGAGGTGTGGGAGAAACTGAAGAAAGAGTCCAGAAATCTGGATTTTAAAGGCAGTTTGTTTGAACTGTGCGGTGGAGGAAAGGATGCCAGTCCACCTTCAGCCTCTCCAACCGGGCTCCCCCTGCTGCTCAGCTCCCTCTCCGCCCTGCTCACATGGATCCAGTTTTAGCGCACAACACTAAACCGAGAAGATCAGCACAAAGACATTTTTAGCTCACATGAAAAAAAAGAAAGAATAAGGGAAACCTTGGGTGGGGGGTTGGGGAGAAGAAGCAGCAACAACTATCACCACGACCACACAAAGAAGAAGAAATAATAGCCGAATAAAATGTGACGATCAGAAATCATCTTCCAAAATGGATTTATTAGAGAACAGAGCTTCATCCGGAGAAGACGACTTGATTTTCCTGTAGACTAAAGCAATAAGGCGTCTTCAGGGAATGCTCCATCTGCCTGACCGGGGAGTCCACTTCATCAAATATTTAACTGATGTCGATTGAAAATCACGGCCATTTATTTATTTATTTATTTTTTTTTGATGACGAACAATTTGTGGAATTACATGAACGCCTGCAACCAAGTAATTGTCGCCGTAGGCTTGAGAATCCAATGTTTCATTCATAGAGAAACAAAGTATTATGACACACACACTATCATACAGGCTATAGCCTATTACACACACACGAGCCAAAATACACTCAGTTTCCACCGTTCTGTTCCGATTTTTGGATTTTTTGGTTGCCAAATATTTAACGCCAAGATAATGTAATAGAGATATATCTGATATTTTGAAAAAAAATAGAAGGATGATGTGTGCTTAGGGAGAAAAGGGGTGGTGAAGTATTTAAATATAATCTTCTATGATGATTAAATAATAATAATAATAAGAAGAAGAAAAAGAAGAAGAAAAAGAAGAAGAAAACCCTCAGGAAGGATTTAGGAATCTAAATGGATAATTCTGTCAAATATATTGATGCATCTAACAGGGAATGGGGGTTAGTAGGGGGTTAGTCATTTGCATAAAGATAACTGATGACTTTTATACACTACAGCATTAACAATATAGTTAACAGAATTATTCTTTAATCGACGATTGTAATGGTCTACGAAGAGAGAACGTTTAGAGAGAGGTTAAAAATCTCAAATGTAGCCAGAAAAAAAATTATATATATATATAATGAATAGACTGTTGACCAGTGTTTCAACCATTCCAAAAATTTATTTTATTCTTTATTTATATTATAGTATAATTATTTTTTACAAAAATTTAGATTATTCTAAATAATAGAGAACTGAGTAACACGCCCAGAACCGCGTACCACTGTCCAATAGTGCACAGATAAAACCTTGAATAGGTCATCGTAAATAAGTTGCAGTGAGAATAATTCATTTTTAGGCTTAATATTAGAATAAATACGAGGGTGAGTAAAAAAAATCCACACTCTGGCTGTTCGTATTTCCCACAAAAATGTTTCAGGCTGAGCTGTGGGCAAATGCACCGCTGTCTTCACCTCCTTATCAGTCAGGAATATTCATACTCATGGGAACTATAGGGACAATGTCACTCCTGAATTCCGTAGAATCGGTTATTGTAGACGTCCAGTGATGTCATCAGTCGTAGCGAAGGAAAAGGGCTTCAGGTTCCTTCTTTAAATACACACGTGACAAAACATTTCTCCATACGAGGCACAAAATCTGTGGGAAATATTATCGTCAGACAGAAGCCCACAAGCAAACGAATCACTGACCGATGCTCAGTTTGTGCAAATCACAAGCGGGGCAGACTTCAAATTTCAATAGTGCGACTAATTTTTGACTTACACTAGAATTCGTTTTTTACTTCTATTTTTTGCATTTTTTAAAATTTATTTTAAACATGCACATTTATGTGTTTTGTCACAAAAAAAAGCACAGCATGTCAAACAGGTGCACCACTGCGTGTGTAATAGTTTTACGCATGCGCAGTAACAAAGCACACTTCGGCGTAGTGCAGTGCAGTCGTATGCAGTTTTGGCCGTAGGCTAACGTAGCACCAGATCATTAAAGAAAGACTTTACCATTTGGAGAGAGAGAGAGAGAGAGAGAGAGAGAGAGTGGATACAGAGTGATAAAGTGAAGATATCTAGCTGTAGGCTGCTATCTGATGTTGCCAAGGCATCTCGTTTCACTGCCTTCAAACAAAACGTGTATTGTATTTGTTTGTTTGTTTGTTCCGTTTCTCCAGGGGGATGTTGCATATAAATATATAAATATTACTAAAAAAGAACACGCAAGTATAAATGAGAGCAGAATTCTACGAGAAGAGATTGAAGAGAGCTACTTTAACAGAAAACAGTTTTAAAAACAGATTGATATACAGGTCTATAAAAGATTATTAATAAAAGAGGCATCAGAGCATTAAATAAATCAGTTAATGTTTGAACAAATGTGCATGGTCTGTTTTGTTTTATGGTGATCATTATTACTCTACTGTTAAAATAATTATGCTATTAGGAAGCCTTTAAATCATTATTGTAGTGTGTGTGTGTGTATGTGTGTTATAAATCGTACACAGTCACACCTCAAACTGTGGTCTATTGATTTGGGTTTTGCACCGCTGCTCAATCAAGCCATGCTAAAGCTATAATCATAGGGTTCCTAAATACTGTATAAACGATGGAGTTAGATTTTAGTTAAACACTCCTTCAGCTAAAAGAAAAAGTACTGGCTGTTAAAAATGCTGGCTCAAACTTTTATAAAGCACACATATACAGGTTACTTACTGTATATATATACAGGGGTTAGACAATGAAACTGAAACACCTGTCATTTTAGTGTGAAAGGTTTCATGGCTAAATTGGACAGTCTTTATTAATTGCACATTGCACCAGTAAGAGCAGAGAGTAAAGGTTCAATTAGCAGGATAAGAGCACAGTTTTGCTCAAAATATTGCAATGCACACAACATTATGTGTGACATACCAGAGTTCAAAAGAGGACAA
>JAOUQV010000040.1:4751752-4762685 GCA_028565295.1 Aspidoras spilotus
ATAATGTTGTGTGCATTGCAATATTTTGAGCAAAACTGTGCTCTTACCCTGCTAATTGAACCTTCACACTCTGCTCTCACTGGTGTAATGTGTAATTAATGAAGATTGGCCACCAGACTTGTCTAATTTAGCCACACTAAAATGACAGGTGTCATTGTCATTGTCTAACCCCTGTAGATTTGGACAGTTTTTTCCCCCTTACTAATTTGTTGTGATCTTGCAAAAATTCACATACCATAATCTCGTAAACCTACACATCACCAGTCCACAAGACACCTGGTTGTAGCCCCAAATGTCTTATACGAATATAAAGTTCAGGTGTATTGGTGGTGTTTTGCTCTTGATGTAAGTGCCCCCTAATTTAAGACTGGTGTACAATAGTATTTGGAATAAAATCATCACACTACATACCACTACAAAGCAAATACTTATATTTACTGTAATGTGTATTTTTACTGTTTTCCAGGCTGTAATATTCTTTAGAGTTTTAATGGGTTTTAATTATTTACGCATAAGCATCTAATACCAGGCTGAACAATGTTTCCATTGTTGGAGTCTTAATTATCTCATAATCAGAAATACATACTGTAGCTACGCTTACCGGCCACTATATTAGATATACATTTTACATATCTTGTTAACACAAATATCTAATCAGACAATCAACTCAATGCATTTAGGCTTGTACAGATGGTCAAGACAACTTGCGGAAGTGCAAAATTCAGAATGGGGAAGAATTGTGATTTAAGTGACTTTAAACGTAGCATGGTTGTTGGTGCCAAACAGGCTGGTCTGAGTATTTCAAAAACCGCTGATCTGCACAACCATCTCTAGGGTTTGCAGAGAATGGACTAAAAAAGAGAAAATATCCAGTGAGCAGCAGATGTGTAATTGCCTTGTTGATGTGAGAGGTCAGAGGAGAATAGACTTGTTCGAGGTGATAGAAAGGCAACAGTAACTCAAATAACAGCTCTTTACAACTTAGGAATGCAGAATACCATCTCTGTTGAAAGTATGCTACGAAGAATTAAGGACGTTTTGAAGGAAAAGTGGGATAGAACTTTTTACTAACAGGTGTACCTAATAAAGTGAGTGTTTTTGTATAGTAATGATTTCAAAACAACACATTTTTTTAAATATGATGTGCTTTTCTTATAAAACACTAAAGAGACTCAATAATAATCAAATTTCACAGACAGCCCGTCCACCTGCTCCATAAATACTGGTCTAGGAATGTTGCTTAATGTTGATTAAGATCATTTGGTGGGTTATTCTGTTGCCCTACATACCCTTTTCATATCTCATGGCTTAATGGATAGGGTAAAGGGCTGGGGACCAAGAGATCTCTGGCTATAGCCCCACTCTGGGCAAGTCATGGGTGAAGTGCTGTTGAGCAAGGCACCCAACCCCAACTGCTCCCCATGTGCCTCAATATTATACTCTCAAACTGTTCCCGGTGTTCTAAGAGATTTTCCCTATGGGGATCAATAAAGTATCAGTTATTATTATTATGTTATGATCCACTGCAAGACATTATTACATGTGACAGTTTGATTTGATTGTCACAGTTTTAACTGATGTAATTAGTGGACACGGCTTGTTGTTTTTAAAGTGTTTATAATGTGGAAACACGTCAAAAATACACCCTGCTTGATAATGTAGTATCTAATTAAGTCCAGAGCAGCATTCCCACTGCTGTCACCACACCCTCTCCAACTGAATTTATTCCAGCTGTTAGATACATGTCATTTCATACACTGCCATTGCTTTGCTATGGTTCGCTTCAAAGATGTGCTCTGTGAAATAGTTATGAATAGACTGATTGTACATCCCAATCTCTTGTACGCCCTTGTAACTCTGGAGAATTAAAATGGACTTACTAAAGATCCTGGCTTTTCCAGCAGCTCACTCTACCCACTGAGCTATCAGTAAAATGCAGCTGTTAGTTTCTTTTATTTATACTGTATGTCTATCTGCTCTATGCCATTCACTGGTTATTAGTTCACCCCAAACCTAAGAGTCAAAAATAAACGGTAAAGGAAGCATTTGTGTTCTTGTACGTGTGATAGACTGCATTGTTAAAACAAAAACAGTCATTCTCCCGATGACAGGACTGCACCCTGCTGCCTTTGTCATTGTGTTACACAAATAGTTCAATTCAGCAGCTGTAGTGGATAATAGAGACTACAGTGAGCAGGATTTATATCCTCTCTGAGCCCATCTGCTATAAAGACATGAACGGAAATTAACAAAGAATTTGGCATTCAGAGCAACTGGCACAAACTTCACTTCCTCAATGAGACTAAGCAAAAACTGAAGGGAACTTTTTTTGTGTGATGACAGAAAAATCTCCTGGTGAATTAGTGTCTCATTAGCACATTATGCCATGTATAGGTCAATAGGTGTGAGACATGACAAAGACATGCATGATACGTGACTTGTGTACTATGAATATGGCCTTGTGTATGGATGTAATCTTGTTCATGTCATGCAGAGAGCACATAAATGAGATTAAACAATAAATAAATAAAGATATATATTCCATGAGACACCATTCTTTACAATAAACTTTAATCCAGATGTTTCTGGTTATCAGCAGTGGGACTAGCAACCAGCTTATGTGCCTGGGGATGCTGCAGTACCTGACACGTTTCTCTTGCTCCTTCGTTATGTAAATTTGAAGCACATTTTCCTTGACTTGGGCGGCACGGTGGCACAGTGGATAGTGCTGTAGCTTCACAGCAAAAAGATCCTAGGTTCAAGCCCAGGGTGATGCGACTTGAAAAATTTCTGTGTGGAGTTTGCATATTCTCTGTGTTGGCGTGGGTTTTCTTTGGGTACTCCGGTTTTCTCCCGCTTTCCCAGGAGGTTGTCTCTAAATTGCCCATTAGTGTGTGAATGTGTGTGTGCACCTTATGATGGATTGGCATCCTGTCTAGGGTCGTTCTTGTCCTTCCCCGTGACCCTAGAACAGGGGTGGGTAATCACATGTCCGCTAGCGAGTGTCACTGAATGCTAGAGATGAGTGGAGCGGTGTGTGTAAAGGGATGGAAAAGAAATGGGAAACAAGCTTTATTTTTGTTTTTCAGATAAATATGAAGACATGACTAAAACGTAAAAACAGTGACTGCACTATGAGAAACACTCAGAAACATGCACATTAACACAATTACATTCACAAATACCTTTTATCAATTACAAATAAGACCGGCGCAGTGGATAGTGCTGTGGCCTCACAGCAAGAAGATTCCGAGTTCCAGCCCCGGGTGGGTCGATTGGGGTGCTTGAATGTTCTTTCTGTTTGCGCGGGTATAAAACCGAAAAAATAACGACTTTTAATCAATAAACCCAGCGCTCGGACCAGGAGGTGCTTCTTGAGATTTGATTTGCTTGTAACCAACATGGATAAAGACTTTGTTCCCGGACATATTGTGCATTTCACATATACATTTCCTTTGATTTTAGCGCGTGTATAATAATGTCTGTACCTATAGCTTTGAATTTTCTGAGCGCTTCGCCAACGCTAACTTGCGCCTCTATTGTAGCTCTGTCTCGTCTGTGTGTGCATCGTGAACACCCGCCCACGTCACCTCCTCTTACAATCGTCATATAATAATCAAATGTCTCACCCCCCCCCATTTCTCCGTGCACTACAGACTCTAAACTCCTAAAAATGAGTGTGCACTCTTGTAAAAAATCGTTTCAGTTAATTAAGTTGTAGTAATGCACCGTGTCATATTTTAATTCTACTGTTATTCCCAACACTGATTATGATTCGATTTAGGCAATCTCTACAAATCTTCGGCAGGCCGGATTAATAAGACCAACAGGCCGGATGTGGCCCGTGGGCTGCAGTTTGCACACCCCTGCCCTAGAACTAGGATTAAGCGGATATAGAAAATGAATGAATGAATACATTTTCCTTGACATGCAGACTTATGAGAAAGTTCCAGTCGTACCTGGTTATATGTCTGTGTTAACAGTAATAACTTCTTAATTGTTACATAAATAATAGAAACACGTGTCTTTCATCTTTTAGTAATGTTTATTTTCCTAATTTTTAATAGCATTGTACATAAAAAAGTTAATCACAGCTTAAGAAAAAAAAACAAATTACATGAATTATTGTATGTGTGCAAAACCAGCATCAGCATTAAGTTTTCACTCATTGACTTCCTCCTCGTCCTCCTCGAAATCATCTTCCCCCTCATTGGCTGTGGCCTCTTGGTACTGCTGGTACTCGGACACCAGGTCATTCATGTTGCTCTCAGCCTCTGTAAATTCCATCTCGTCCATTCCTTCTCCAGTAAACCAGTGCAGAAAGGCTTTTCGTTTAAACATAGCAGAAAACTGCTCTGAGATACGCTTGAACAGCTCTTGGATAGCAGTGCTGTTGCCAATAAAAGTGGAGGCCATTTTGAGTCCCCTAGGCGGAATATCACATACGGCCACTTTGACGTTATTGGGAATCCACTCAACAAAGTAGCTGCTGTTTTTATTCTGGATGGCAAGCATTTGTTCATCTACCTCTTTCATGGACATGGGGCCTCGGAAGACAGTGGCTACGGTCAGGTAGCGACCATGACGAGGGTCACATGCAGCCATCATGTTTTTAGCGTCAAACATCTGCTGTGTTAATTCAGGCACAGTGAGAGCACGGTACTGCTGACTCCCCCTAGCAGTCAGTGGAGCAAAACCAGGCATGAAAAAGTGCAGGCGTGGAAAGGGAACCATGTTTACAGCCAGCTTGCGGAGATCTGCGTTAAGCTGACCAGGGAAGCGCAAAGAGGTGGTGACTCCACTCATGGTGGATGAAACCAGGTGATTAAGATCACCATATGTAGGCGTTGTGAGCTTGAGTGTGCGGAAACAGATGTCATAAAGTGCTTCATTATCAATGCAGTATGTCTCATCTGTGTTCTCCACAAGCTGGTGCACAGACAGCGTGGCATTATAAGGTTCCACCACTGTATCGGACACTTTAGGGGAGGGCATGACACTGAAAGTGTTCATAATGCGGTCTGGATATTCTTCACGGATTTTACTGATAAGCAGCGTGCCCATGCCAGAACCAGTTCCACCTCCTAGCGAGTGGGTAAGCTGGAAGCCCTGAAGGCATTCACAGTGCTCACACTCCTTCCTCACTATGTCCAGCACTGAGTCTACAAGTTCAGCTCCTTCTGTGTAGTGCCCTTTCGCCCAGTTGTTCCCTGCACCTGTCTGCCCTGCATTAGTGATGAAAATAAAGCATTAGGACAAAAAAAGAAAGAGGAAAAAAGAAATCTAATGACACCAAGTCCCTCCCCCACTAGAAGTTATGCATGTGGCAATTGTTTCCCATTTATCATTTAGACTACAAAGTATTAGCGATGCATAGCTGTCCAACCAAGAGAATTCCATAGGCTTGTGTGAACTGTTAAAGAGAACTGTTATAGATGATTACATGGAAAAAAATAGTCGTCTGTATAAACTCTTTTTTTTTTTTTTTTTAATCATAAATTATGGATGGAGAGAAATTTTCCATTCTATTTATAATGAATGTGGAAAATCTACTTGGATAGTTTACATGGATGAAATGTACGGGAACGAATATGATTATCTCACCCTGGAGGCCTCAGGGACATCTACCACATATAGGTTTATATTAATTACAATCACTGCTGTTATTGTTAAACACCTGTTATTGCACCATGTATTTGTGTTGGAGAAATCAAAATACTGGTAATACGTCACAGTTCATTGGGTACAGGGTTAGATTTGAGACCTGGAGCTTTTGTAGTTAGATTTGTTAAAAATCTCATTAGAATGTTTTTTTTTTCAGAAAACATAAAAATACAATGAATAAACAGCATTTAGAACCAAAATACCCGCATTTCCAAAAGTATTTACTCACCCATCCAAATTATCAGAATCAGGTGTTTCAATCGCTTTCATAGCCACAGGTGTATAAATGCTTCTACATACCAAGACATTTTAGACAATTCCATGCTCTTAACTTTGTGGGAACAGTTTGGAGTTGGCCCCTTCCTCTTCCAACATAACCAGTGCACACAGCAATGTCTATAAAGACATGGTCTGGTGTAGATGAACTTGTTTTATAGAAGGGACAGCTACAGTACGGCACACCTGGACCAAGGAAGGTAAAGTCCTTGCTTATGGTGCTTTTGTGGCTTGAACTGCCACTGTAACCACTGTACCACCATGCTCCTAACTTGTCGTCGTCATTACTCTTCATGTAAATGTGTAAGGATACATAGGTGTGTGTAGTGTAATGCTTCATTAACTAGGCATTTTCTGAACACAAGCACACACACTGTTGTGCTCTGATTAGTTGTCCACCAGATTTAGACAGCATTCCTATGACATCAGCCATTTACAAATATACCAGTGTCTATATAATGCCTCTTGTGTCTGAGGTTTTAGCGCTAGTATTAAGCATCAAAGCCTAAACCATAAGCATCGTTTTGGAAAACAAAACTTACCAAAGATGAAGTTATCTGGTCTAAAGAGCTCTCCAAATGCCCCGGATCGAACACTGTCCATTGTCCCCGGCTCCAGATCCACCAGGACAGCTCGAGGCACAAACTTGTGTGCTACAAATATACAGAGACCCACAGAGTGATTTTGTCATTCTATTTACCGAGTTATTTTCATTTAGATTATTTATTTACACACACACACAAACAGTAATATCAGCAGGATGTTTCAGCGCTGAAACAGAAACCAGCATTCAGGCACACTGCAAACAGTTAAACAGTAGGGTTCAGGAGCTGAATGCATTCTTTTAGAGTGACGGCATGATTAAAGTCACAGCGAGGGTTAGAGATATTGGTCTTGTACGTGTCTGTGTGTGTGTGTTTGGGGATGGGCTTGACGTTCAACAAGGACGCTGATTCATAGAAATATACTCCCACAAACTAACACAGAGTATCATATACTCACAGCTCGCCTCATTGTAGTACACGTTTACTCTTTCCAGCTGAAGGACCGAGTCTCCGACATAGTTGCCTGCTGGATCAATGCCATGTTCATCACTGATGACTTCCCAGAACTGAGCGTGACATACAAATAAAACACTTAATATTTTCCTTTTTAACTGTTATCATTCTTTGATTTAAAACTTGAATACAGTGTGATTCGAGTCGTACTTTTCCATCTTCTATCCCTATATTTAAAATGCTGTAAAACTGTATGTATTTAAATTTACAAACTGAACGATCACTGTATTAGGAACACCTGTTAGGTGGCATATGATACATATATAGGTTTAGTGGTTAACTTTAGTAGCTGAATCACCGTCATATTTTCAGTGACTGCTGAACAGAAGGTAACATTTACCACATATGAGTAAATAGAGCATAGGATCTTGCGAGGCTCTGACCGCAGACAGATAGTTAAAGCCAAGGGGTGTGAGGTTAGTGTTTCAGCAACACTTGCAATTGTGGTCTGTCTCCATACCACAGTAAAACAGATTAACTAAGAGTTTAAAAAGTATCAATAAATCATCAAGCGAATGGTAACACAACAGCTGCACACTAGCAAGGCGAATTTGCAGAGCTACTGTAGTGGGCATGGTTTGACTTGCACATTGCAAATTGTGCAGTCTGTTACAGTTATTGCCCAGGTGTTCACTTGCCTAATCCAGGGTTCGGGCAGTGTATTTCCCATAATCTTTTGTGAAATATACAGTAAGGTTGGCAAAGGGCGGCACAGTGGATAGTGCTGTGGCTTCACAGCAAGAAGATCCAGGGCGACTTTGGAAATTTCTGTGTGGAGTTTGCATGTTCTCCCGGTGTTCGCACATGATAGGTTAATTGAAGAAGCTAAATTGTCCGGTCCTTAGCCCGAAGGAGTGAGGGTTGCATCAGGAAGGGCATCCGGCATAAAATATATGCCAGACACTAATGTGAGGGACTCGCTGTGGCGACCCCTGGTGACAAGGAAAAAGGCGAAAGATGATGAAGAAGAAGAAGAAGACAGTAAGGTTGGCGCTGAAAATCAAAGCTAAATGAATGCATTATGCTTAAGATTATTTGATTTGGTTTAGACACAAACACAAAGACTTCTAAGAGTTATTTCCATCGTGGTTCCAATATGGACTCAATAATAAAGGATTACTCTGAATCATGGTTTCACAACAGTTTTTGTTATATTAAACAACACAAGCTACACGATAAACAACAAGCCCACAGACTTGATCTGCTGACTGAAGATATCTGAAACTTCTACTAGTGTTCCACACTGTGGCCCCCTTTTTCTATCCAGTCATTAAATGGATATCAAGTCTCCCCTGTATTTGTCTGCCCTGGTTTATACGATAAGTCTAGAACTAATGAAATAAACGGTGTTAATTCCCACTGCTGTACACCAAGTGCAATACATATATCCTGAAATGATATCCTTGTGTTTAAATATGAAATGAAACATTCAGGGGTATTGGGACAAAACCAGCCACACCCTGAAGCAGCTGATACACAGTTCAATGTTCATGCACTGATAAACAGGTAGAGATTTTTACTAGAGTATACTCTTTATAAAGCGTATTAACAATATAACTAATAAAAAAGAAGCTGGATTGTGATTTTTTCCTACATGCTTGCAGCATCAGTGAATGAAAACTAATCAAAGAACAGTTATAAAAAGAAGAGAAGGGGGTTTACCTTGGTGCCGATCTGATTTCCGCACTGTCCTGCTTGTAAATGGACTATTTCTCTCATTTCTGCTGTTAGTTTTAAAAATAACTAATTAACCGGTCTAGCCTCGGTCTGAGTTGAACTACTGAAATAACTCCAACCCGTGAAATGAACTCCAAACTCTCTCACTCGCTCTCTCTATCTCTCAGCATGTAATTTGAATAGGAAGGGCACTAAGTAGTGTGCATGAGTTATCGTTAATTGTTTCACATGTAGTGTACCTAAACATAGACTAGTGAACTGCGTGAAACACAACCTCCCTGAAACGCTAGATTTAAGCCCTGCCTACCACAACTGTCACAGGTTTGAGTGACATTTTAAGCCTCCAATCAAAATCTTGAATTTGCAAGTCAGCGCAATCATGATGATGATGATGATTATAATAATAATAATAATAATAATTATTATTATTATTATTATTAATAATAATAATAATATTATTGTTATTGATAATAATCTGACTTTTATATAATTTCCGAATAATAATCATAATAATATTATATGTTTATATTATATTTCATGTCTAATGTTATCTTAGATAATGAATTTGTACAGTAAAGAATTATAAGGCTGTAAAAATTGTATTTAGTGTGAATAGAACAGTTTGTGCATTCTCGCAGCTGAAACTGTGTTCCTCTTCCAAAATGCTGATTTGACAGGTTAAGGGATTATGAGTTAGGGTTATGAGAGGTGAGGACAAATTTTGCACTCCCCTTAGGGCAATATGAAAATGACTAAGCCAATTATGTAAGCACAATTTAATTACTACTGGGCAATAAAAAGGTATGAAAATTGGGGGGTGGGGGATTAATATTTAGAAAGAAAATAAAATTAGGTTTTTTATATTTTAATATATTTAGATACATTTAAATGCATGTAAACGTTTTAGTACATTTTATAAATGTATAATTTGCAGAGTGTTTTTTTATTATGTTATCTATTAGCATCTATTAGCACCCGTGTGTATTCACTGTCTTTAGTGAAAGTGATCAATGTTTGCCACTATGTTTTGCACACAGCGGAATTTGTCCTCCACATTTAACCTATCCGTGCAGTGAAACACACATATACACACACACTGGTGAAGTGAGCACACGTGCCCGGAGCAGTGAGCAGCCCTGCAAAGCGCCCGGGGAGCAACTGGGGGTTAGGTGCCTTGCCCAAGTGCACTTTTCGTTACTTGTAATCAACCGGGGACCCTCTGGTCGCAAGGCTGGTTCCTTAACCACAAGCCTACGACTGCTTCCAAATAACAATAACATTCGTCAAAAGTAAAAAAAAAAAAGACCCAAAGATAAAAGATACCATTATTAAGCAGTGACAATAGAGCTAGAATGCAATTAGATAAAGTCACCCTTGCATCTCCTTCAAAGTCAGAGAAAGAAACCACAACATTTTGGCAATTTAGCCGACTTTCTTTATTTCAAGCAAATATTAATAATAATAATAATACATTTTATTTATAAAGCGCCTTTCAGGAGACTCAGGGACACTGTACAATACAAATAGAATAAAAATACACAAATGCACAAAACATGAAGTAATAAAAATGTAAAACAGAATAAAATTGCTCGCTCATATGCTAGCTGGAAAAGATTTAAGACTGGCTTATTACTCATCATGAATCAATATTACTCATCATGAATCAATATTACTCATCATGAATCAATATTACTCATCATAAATCAATATTAATCATCATGAATCAATATTACTCATCATGAATCAATATTACTCATCGTGAATCAATATTACTCATCATGAATCAATATTACTCATCATGAATCAATATTACTCATCATGAATCAATATTACTCATCATGCTCTGCCTCAGATCTTTTTAAATTTGAGTAAAGCAATTTTAGAGACTTTGCTCTTGAAACAATATAATACATTACTACTGCTAGTTTGAAGCCGTTACGTTGAACTGTGTAGTCACAAATAACTGTTGTTAAGTGTTGTTGTTCACCTGATGTTTTTATAAACCACTTGCTTAATCCACACGGAGTTGCAGGACTGCCTGCTCTGAACAATCCTAAACAGGGAGTCACTCCATCGGCACACTCAATCACACAAATTCATATACGAAGGGCCAGTTTATAGACAGTTGCAGCAGTTTTTGGCTGATATGCCCTTGTGACTATTTGACTTTTATTAAAAGGGATATACAGGGGTTAGACAATGAAACTGAAACACCTTGTTTTAGACCACAATAATTTATTAGTATGGTGTAGGGCCTC
>JAOUQV010000040.1:4816800-4827802 GCA_028565295.1 Aspidoras spilotus
CGCTGTGCTGGCTGCTCACTGCTCCGGGCACGTGTGCTCACTTCACCTGTGTGTGTGTGTGTTTCACTGCACGGATGAGTTAAATGCAGAGGACCAATTCCACTGTGTGCAAGCATATTGGCAAAATGTATCACTTTCACTTTTTATATGCAGACATTTATTAAATAAATGTACGGAACAGCCAATAAGATGCCTGAGAGTTTGTACGATGCTATAGAGAAAGTGTGACTGAGTGATGCATTAACATAATAACTGATTTTAACTGCGAACTGTTTTAAATCAGATGAATAGTTTGGTATTTTTGGAAATATGTTTGAATAATGGAACAAACTAAATTCATTAGAAATTGTAGGCAGTTAGACGTACAAACAAACTGACTGTGACTGACTGTGCGGTTACAAGAAAATTAGTACTGGGATTCAGCATCTGAGGGGTTATGTCTTCTGACTTTCTAGCTAAAACAACACAACTAGCTACCAAAAAAAAGCAGATATGAATATTTGATGAATAACTTTTTATGAATAATACACACACACCTCATTTGTTAACCTGTTTCTCTCCCCCTGTAGGACTCAGCCTATTGGATCCAGGTTCACCGGATAGAGCATGGTGATGGCGGCATCTTGGACTTGGATGATGTGTTATGTGATGTTGCTGATGACAAAGACAGGGTGAGTGCAGTTCTATTTCATGCCAACTTGCCCAAACCTAATCCTGAGCATGTTGCCCGGTTTAAGGGTATATGCTCATGTGTGAGTCGCGTAGTAAAGACTGTGGTACTCTGGAATGTTTCGGATGTGGCTCATGATGTGATGTTCAGCTCGGTACTTCCTCCTTTTTTTATCAGTCGCGGTGTGTCATTCGGTGACTACTTCTAACATCACTCTAGTATCACGGACTGAAATAATTTCTTAATTGTGGTGCGAAGATGTGAACAGGATGAGGTCATAACAAAGAAATGTTGTAAATCCTAGCATTGTTATTCAGTCAAGGTCAGTGGTTAGTTACCCTGTATTTATTTCTGTGTGTGTGTGTGTGTGTGTGTGTGTGTGTGTGTGTGTTTTCCTGCTTGTCTCTTTAAACCAATCTTTTCAAGATATTACAAATGGGCCTTTTGCTAATTTGAAACATTTTCTGCTAGTGATTTACTATAATCGCTGTCACCATGCTGCTCAAACTGGAGCCCTGTGTAGATGGGGGTTATGCAGTTTAGGGCATAACTTATCAAGAGCAGCATGGGTTTTGTTTCGGATGGTTCCTGCCTCAAATGGTGTTTAGTAACGTAATTGTCTCTCATATAACTAATTGTCTCAGTTGCACTGTCAGAAGATGAAATAACTCGTACTTGTACAGATGTGTGTGTGTGTATGTCCATCCATTTGGAGAGCTGATTCTCTTGTCCTGTAATAGATGGGCTCTTTTATATGTCGGCTGCCATAGTAACGTGTCTGCTATTACATAAATCCATCCACATGCACCTGTGGGACTGCTGTCAGAGGTTCCTCTGAGGACTACATCACTCAGCCTTTACTCCTCCCACATCATGTGTTCTGTTCTTTGTTCTCACTTTTTCCCCCTCACATTCAGCTCTTTTACTCAATTCTCACATCTCATATACACAATACTTTGTGTGCGAGATGTTTCTGCTTTCACAAGTGGAGTGACTATATGAATTTGCAGCTGTTAGACAGATGGCAGAGGATACATTTGTGAAGAAGAATGAGTGTGAGATGCATGTCTCATACTTGGCTTACAGCACTCTCCATGGACAGAGTTAAATATAATCTGAGTTTGCTTGACACGTGAGATGAAGTAAAAAATAATCACAGAACGATAGTCTAGTTATCTCCTATTGTCCTCCATGCTCACTAAAAGTGATGGTATGCTATATGAACTGCTGGCTCTAAGATGTTTGGATCTTCTCCCCATTTATTATGATATAGTTTATAAAAAGTAATACTCAAGACTCAACATTATTATGGTAGTGTTTAGAGGTCTTTGCTGTGACGTCCTGGCCATTAACTATATATTACTGGCTACAAAAAATACAAGAAGTGTCCACTGAATTCAAGGCACGCTTAATATACTCTATACAGCCTACAACTGGTAGGTCCAAATTATCTGATTAACTATTGCACATAGACATGGAGGAACAGACACCACAAGCCACATATTTTTTTATTATTTTAAAAATGTTCCTCCATGCTCGTTGTATACACATAATTCCACATTATAGAAAGATCTAGAAAGGCTATCTGTTGCCGAAACGGTACGCTAGGTTCCGGCTATCCGTTTGTGGTCCATGTCACTCAAGTTGCTCCACTTACCTGTATCTGGTAATTCAGTGTTCAGATGAACACCTAATATGAGAGCTGAATGTGACTTAAGCAACAGCTGGGGGTAATTTATTATACCCGGATGCCCCTAATCATAACAGATCAATACCATTGTCTAGATTTCATTAGCCGATGTGAATAACATGTGTTTCTTGTTTGTGTATAAAATAATAAAATATATAAATTTAGGTTTAAACATCAGTTCAAAGTATATTAATTTAAATGTCACACATTTAACCACTTGATCATTTGATTTACAAAATGTCCCCGCACACTCTCACCCACACTCATTCGCATACCCTCTCTTTTGGACTAGAGGATAAAGGGATCATGCAGTTTCATGACTCTGTAATGTTTGAGCCCGAGTTGGCATTTTAGATACTCCAGTTATTTAGTCAGTGCTGTGATGCCAAACACTTTTACACTCGAATTATTCAATATGAGCCCTCTGGCTGTCACATTGTGTCATTACAGCAGGTAATGCGCTAAAATCCACTCGATTATTGGGAGGTTTGCAAAACCGCTGGACACACCTTTTGAGGTTTTAATGCATTCTCTTTACAGTGTGTGGGTGGGAATTTTTGTTTATTGTGAAGGGATATGTAGGTAAAGGTCCAACACGCAAACATTTAAATAAGAATACAGCTTTGAAATTGTTGTCCCTGTGAATCCAATCACTTTGGCTCCTTGTATAACATCACTAGCAGGTACATTAGAATTATACTATGCCCCATGGGAATTTTTACCCACAGCTTGAAAAGTACCAACCCCTACATTTTTCTCAAGAATCGTATTTTAGGAAAAAAACTATTCAATATAATTTACAGTGGGTATAAAAAGTCTACATAACCCTGTTCTAATGGCAGGTTTCTGTAAAGAAAGTTGTAAAAAAATTACAGCAAGACATATATTTTTACAACTTTATCCACCTTTACTGTGACCTATAACCTGTGACCTATAACCATAACAATGCAATTAAAAAACAAACTGAAACCTTTAAAGCAGAAAAATATAAAATAAAAAACGTACAATAACCTGGCTGCATAAATATTCACACCCGTAAACTAATACTTTGTTGCAGCACCTTTAGCTTTTATTACAGCACTCAGTCTTTTTGGGTAGGAGCCTATCAGCGTGGCACATCTCGATGTGGCAATATTTGCCCACTCTTCTTTGAAACCTGCTCCAAATCCGACAGGGCATCTCCTGTGCACAGCCCTCTTTAGATCACCCCACAGATGTTCGATGGGATTCAGGTCTGGACTCTGGCTGGGCCATTCCAAAGACTTAATCTTATTCCAGTGAAGCCTTTCTTTTGTTGATTTTAGATGTGCGCTTTGGGTCATTGTCGGGCTTAAAGTTCCTCTTCATTTTCAGCTTTCTAACAGAAGGCCAAATTGTTTATGCCAACACTGACTGGTATTTGGAACTGTACATAATTCTGTCTACCCTGACTAATGCCCCAGTTCCAGCTGAAGAAAAATAGCCCAAAAGCATGTTACTGCCACTACCATGCTTCATTGTAGGTATTGTGTTCTTTTGGTGATGAGCGGTGTTGTTTTTGCACCAAATATACCTATTGGAATTATGTCCAAAAAGTTTAACCTTGGTTTCATCAGACCATAACACATTTCCCACAATTCAGATGTCTTTTTGCAAAATTAAACCGGGCTTGGATGTTTTTTTACCACCCTACCCCATAGTCCAGACATATGAAGAAGATGGAAGATGTACTGCACAGCCAGTACTTGCCATACATTTTTGCAGCTCCTTCAGTGTTGCTGTCGGCCTCTTGGCAGCCTCCCTGATCAGTTTTCTTATTGTCTTACCAATTTTGGACGTCTGTCCTGTTCTTGGTAATGTCACTGTTGTGCCATGTTTTCTCCACTTGATGATTATTATTGTATTTTGTAGCTTTCACCTGACTAATATCTTTGACTAATGAGATTCCTCTGATGCTCTGGCAGCTCTTTGCGGAACATGGTTGTGCTGGATGATGTGGCTACAGAAATGTTGCCACATCAGGACAAGCCCAAACTTTATTTGGGGTTGATCAGAGGCACTTTAATTGTGACAGGTGTTAGATTGTCAGATTGACACATTGTCAGATTATAATGACTTTTCTATAAACTAGAATGTGTGTTGCCCCGGTGCATCTTTTTAAACCCACACGACTGTAATGTTTAATACAGTTTCAATTACGTCAATATCTCAAATGATGTCATTTTCACGACTATGCTTCTTTAATCATAAATTCATGTAAATATATGTTTTACACATTTTTATGACCTTTTTGCCCAAAATATTTTTCTTCCCCTCCTCTCTTGTATTGGTGTGTGTGTGCGGGGGAGCATGTAGGTGAGTGTGTATGGCAGACGTTGCTCCGTGTCAAAGACTATATTAGATTTTGTGTTTCCAGCTCAAAAATTGACTGAGTTATGGCAGTTTGAAAATCCACACAATGATAAGTCAATGGGCACAGAGGGCACCAGGTTAAAGAGATATCTCTTAACTGTATACAAGCACACATCTTGGGTTACACAGGATATATGTACGTGTTCATCTTCAAAGATTCTTCTACAGAGATCTCCATCATCTGTTCTGATTATAGAAAGACGTCGTGCTGTCTAGACAATATTCTTTGTGCTGTAGGGGTTTCTCGGTGTTAGATTAGTATGATTACAGTCCACAATCAATCTGTGGCTGTCATGCAAATAGCTGCAGAGGTGAAGGGTTTGCTTTAATATTTATCTCCAAGCAGACTGGGGTCAGGATTAAGGCTTAAATGGAGAAGATTAGAGGGAAAAATAATTATAGTTTGGTTTATCAGTGAGTGGTGATAAAAACAAAAAAAAGTAGGGGATATCTAGGAGTTTAGGAGGGTGAGTCAAAAATGATCTGCACTCTGGATGTAGTATTTATTTTAACCAACACTTAGAAAAGACACACATAATTGTTCTATGATGTAGTTCTCTGCTTTTTATTACACTATGTCCATCTGTCAACAAGCTTCATATTCCCTCATCTGTCCATCAGAATCGGGTTCCTTTCTTAAGCTTCTCTATCCATTTATCTTCTTTGAAACTAAATATTTTATTCATATTGTGCCCAAGGACTCGGTACCAAGCACTCCCTCAGACAACTTAGTGGTTCACTGATGAGAAAATATTTTAAATAATCATCACAATTGCTTATATTTTATGAATTAATTTAAATTATTTACTTATGCTTTTGAATGAAACATGCTTACATCTTCTGCATAAGCTACACCTAGGGTTTGCAAGCTAGCAGGTGCCCACCCGGCAACTTGGGGCACAAGAGCAAGAACAACCATTCCCAGGGCTCCACTTCGTCTTAGGGCACATACACACAATCACACTTATTCACACAGCGATGGCCACTTTTAAGACACCGTTCAACCTAAGACCCATGTCTTGTGTATTGTGGGAGGACACTGGAGCACTAGGAAAAAACCTTTGCGAACAAGAGGAGAATGTGCAAACTCCACACAGAAATATTCCAGGTTTTCTCACATAGGGATCGAACATGTGCCCTTCTTGCTGTGAGGCGAGAGTGCTACCCAAACCGTGTTGCCGTAATTCATACAAATAATGAATAATTACCTTTTTATAAGAAGGAACATGTATAGAAAATCTTTTTGCCACTTGCTGAGATGTTTGTGTGTGCGGGTTGTTGTGTTTGACACAAATAGCACAACTCTTTTCACCTTGCTCTTTTTTAAAATTACTTCTTATTCCTCAAAGCTTACAGCAGATATGTCCACTCTTTTTTTTTTCCCCCCTAATTGACCCCTTTATGTATCTGTAATATGACATGGCATCTTATTTTAGAATCTTTGGTGTGTTTATGAACTTGAAGGTTCATTGTATATACCACCAAGGCATTTAACTCCTCAAGTGTGTTTTTCCAGGTGCTTTACACAGATCTTTTTGTCCACGTGTCTCCTCTGACCTTGGAAGCCAACAATAACATTCTGTTCTCCAGTTGTCAGTGGATTGTTACTTGGCTTCTTTACCATCTGCTGTCTCTAGACAGCAGTTTGCCCGCTGTAGATCTGCAGTATGTTAAGTTTGTATGAAAATTATTTTTACTGTGAGGGGGGAAAAAATCACGCATCCAACCCATAATTCTAAATTTTATCTTTGTTCCTGACACTTACTCTTGATTTATGAATTTGTCTTCCATTCAGTATGTTTTTCTAAAGTGTTGTAACGATGGACATTGTCTGAAATGTGCTATATAGATATAAAAGACAGACTTGACTTTCATTGATATACATTTTATCCCTAATGTGCAAAACATGCTTGACAGTATCCCTCTCCCCTAATGGAAAGAATAAGAAACCAGACTTAATTGTATGACATCATATAGTATAATAATAAATATTTAATTCATTTTAATTTTATTTATATAGCGCTTTTTACAGTAGAACATTGTCACAAAGTAGCTTTACCGAAATAATATACAACATACATATGAGATTAAATAAGGTTAATTTTCCCCAATGAACATGCTGGATGGCGACAGTGGCAAGGGAAACTCCCTGAGATGATAAGAGTAATAAAACTTGAGAGGAACCAGACTCAGAAGGGAATCTCGTTCTCATTTGGGTTATAATAGATTAACCACCTCAAAAGCGTCTGTGATAAAGTGTGTAGAATTTACAAGCTGGGTGGATCAGGCAAGTGTTGGAGACAAGGTCGCTTCAGCATTCTCTCAGTGGTAGTGTGTGAATCACTCAAGTTGTATTAAAACAGCCAGAGTGTAGATAGTTTTGGTCTCACCCTCATCATTCTGTGTTGTATGTGATAAAAATTGCACCCTTCAGTGTCATGGTTATACTTTCTGTATGTGATGCAAGTCTGTTACATGACATGTATTCACACACTAACACCCACAGGTCTGCAGTGAGGATATGCCACAACAGGATGGAGCAACCATTTTTAAGAGAAAAATTGAGAGGTACAGAAAGGGTATATCATTGCTGTGTCCAAACATTTGTCCTGGAGGATTCATGATTGGTGAAGAGGGTATCAATGCTATCGTACAGCTTCACTGATCCAGGGACACACAATCTGTAATGTCATTGATACCTTCCGCATCTTTCATGATTCCTCCTGGGCAAATATTTAGTTTCTGTTTCTATCCCACTCTTCTTTCTCTTAATAAACTGCTGTTCACTGATGGTATAATCCTGTCATTGACAGATTCTGCATCTGAGACCCTTCTGCACATGGCTCATCTCTCAACTGCAGTAATTCTATTAAGCAAATCATCCATAAGCTTTAACGGGACAACCCGCGGTCACTGTTTGATTTCAATGACTGCTAATAGGCTCAGATTACTGCGGGCTATTTCAGCATGTGTTGTAGGTGTCCATTGGCAGTGTGGGACTAATCTGTTGGACCTTGCTAAAAGGAAAGATGGGTCTGAAGTTAAATCGGTGTATATCTCCTAGCAGTTTGGTCTTTTTCTGTAAACCTGAGCTTTATTTGTAATTCTAACCTCCCTTACTCATTCAATATTTATTATAAAACCTGGTTTGTTTATAGAACAGGAGTAACTGATACATCCGACCAAATTTACACACCACATACATGAGAAATACATCCTCATGGCATTTCAGCCAAACAGTGTTGTTCATAAATCGCAGAGTGGTACCATTCATATATGATCCATTAAATATCATAATATATATGAATATATTAAATATCATATCATAATATATATAAATATATTAAATATCATCGAAACCATCCAATCTCATTTTCAGTCTGTTTTTATGCTGCTTCACAGGGAAGTACAACACATTTGAAAAGCACCATCATATACTGTATATGTTTGAGAAGTACATAGTTCCCCAATCAGAACTTGAACATGATTTAACTTTTTTGAGTTTGAAGTATGAATAAATTATAAGTTAAATATTATTGGGATGTATGCTAGATGCCGTGCTAGATTTAACTTATACTATATTTCCAAAAGTATTCGCTCAACTGCCTTGACTAACATATAAGCTAATCCATAGGGTTTAATATGACGTTGGTTCACTCTTTGCAGCTAGGACAGCTTCAACTCTTTTGGGACCATTCTTCCAGAAGCACATTTATGAGGTCACACACTGATGACGAGAAGGCCTGGCTCTCCGTCTCCGCTCTAATTCATCCCAAAGATGTTTTATGGGGTTATGGTCAGGATTCTGGGCAGGCCAATCAAGTTCGTCTACACCCGACTCGGTCACCCATTTCTTTATGGACCTTACTTTGTGCACTGGTGCACAGTTATGTTGGAAAAGGGAAGGGGCCAGCGCCAAACTGTTCCCACGAAGTTGGGAGCATGGAATTATACAAAATATTTTGTTGTTCCCAAAGTGGCTGGACTGAGTATTTCAGAAACTGCTTCTCTACTGGGTTCCTCACTCACAACCATCTCTAGTGTTTACAGGGAATGGTCCAAATAAGAGAAAATATCTAGTGAGCTCTAGTTGTGTGGACGAAAATGGCTTGTTTATGTAAGAAGTCGGAGGAGAATGGGCAAACTGGTTTAAGATGATAGAAAGGCAACAGTACCTCATATTACCGCTCTTTACAAACAAGGAATGCAAAATACCATCTCCTGATGAAAGTATGCCATGAAGAATTAGGAAGTTGTAAAGGAGAAAGGGGTCCAGCCATTTACTAGCAAGATGTACCTAGTAAAGTGGCCGTTGGGTGTATATGAAAATTGAATGGAATGGCAATATTTATTAATTATTGACTTATATTTCATCATTATTAAGCACCATTGTCTTTAAGGTACAGGCCCTTAAGCCAGCATGACCGTGCCTTTCCTATTACCTGCAGCATGATCATGGGAATATATGATTTTGTGAAATTCAGTACATGACCCTACATGACCTTGTGTTTATGGTGTCTACAAAGACAGAATGATGATCTTTTATTTGATAGGATAAACAATTTTGGTGTTTCTGGTGAGAAAAGAGAAGCTCAAAGAAACAGTAAATAATCCAGGTTGTTTGGCTTCATCAATCATTTCTGCACCACTGCTGCTGGACAGATGTCTTGGATGTACTGCTCTTTATGGTTAGAGAAATTATTTAAAATGGCTCATTAGCATTTAGAGAGGGAGATTAGTTGGTGATGAATGTACTGGTGGCTTGAACACCGTCAGATGAGGATCTCTGTGCAGTTGGTGATTCATGGTCATTAAACACGTATCGACTTGAAGTTGGTTCTACAGTTCAGAACTAATGAGGCCATAGAGATGAGTAATAAACAAGTGGAACATTGACTTGGCTAAGGAAATAAAAAAAATAACCTGAACGTGATTTCTTATTTTTAAAAATGCTTGTAATTTGGACACAGTGATGCTCTGGAATGCAATGCATTGTGGGTTGGAAGTAAAGTGAAGTGCTGTTAAATAGTGCTGTAGTTATAGTTGTGCAAATACAGCTTAAAGTGTCTGTCTTGCGCTCTCTCTCACTTTCTCGCGCTCTCTCTCTCTCTCTCGCACGTCCCCTCTTTTTTTCCTCTGTGAGTGTGTGAGCTTTTACTAATGAGGGTACATTGCACGAGTCGAGCCAAAACTGTCTGGCTTCGGCTTTCATATGTCTGCTACCCAGGACATCCACATTTGCTTACACACACATGCACTCTCTCTCACTCATATGATGCTAAGCACATGCTTTTGTAGTGCTATTTATAAATGTGGCCATCTTTGTCTCTTCACTGCTTTCTCTATTTTTTTTCCTTCCCCCACCAAACACACACACACACACACTTCAAGAGCTTGTGAAATGGTGCCGTTTGTTGGGGGAAAAGTAGGTTTATTGTGCCTTTGCTTGATCAAGTGGTTGTTTTGTGGAGTCGTGGTTAGGGCTTAGTTGAAGCCTGTTGATTATCAGTATGGACACACACACACACACACACACACACAGTCTTCTCCAGTAGAACGTCTGTCTGATCATGTGTTTTGTAGCTCCATCTGCTGGTTAATAAATATAAAAAAATACAGCGTTTTTTTAAATGTGCCTAAATCTCCTTGGAAATAGTTTCTGCAAATGCATGCACCACTTTTTTTTTTTACAATTCCCGACGCTATATAATTGCTTCATGAGCCAAATGGGCTCTGTTCTATTGAGACATGGACTCCACTGGTGGAGTGTTGATAGAGCTGACTTGTTTGTCCAGGAAATGCCATGCGCATTATGCGTAATTGAGAGTTTGGGAAACTGTCAGCGACTTGACCTTGAATTTGAATAATGCTCCTCAAACCATTCTCAAACCGTTTCTTTACTGTAACATGGAGCATGATCCTATTGAAAGACTCCACTGCCGTTTCCATCATTTTAAGTGGGAAATCAAATATATACAATAAAGCACTTTATTTATGTACAGGCGTTAGACAATGAAACACCTGGTTTTAGACCACAATAATTTATTAGTATGGTGTTGGGCCTCCTTTTGCGGCCAACACAGCGTTGATTTGTCTTGGGAATGACACATACAAGTCTTGCACAGTGGTCAGAGAGATTTTAAGTCATTCTTTTTGCAGTATAGTGGCCAGGTGACTACGTGATGCTGGTGGAGGAAAACGTTTCCTGACTTGCTCCTCCAAAACACCCCAAAGTGTCTCTTGATACATCA
>JAOUQV010000040.1:4837997-4850604 GCA_028565295.1 Aspidoras spilotus
CCCTGCTAATTGAACCTTCACACTCTGCTCTTACTGGTGCAATTAATGAAGATTGGCCACCAGGCTTGTCCAATTTAACCATGAAACATCCCACACCAAAATGACAGGTGTTTCAGTTTCATTGTCTAACCCCTGTATATTGTGTCATAATAATGCCAACGTCTCTCAATATTAAAAATATTTTTGTAACATTTAAAATGAATTTGCATTATGGCTGGAAACACACACACACACATGCTCTTAGCGTGCTCTTTGATTTCACCTTTGACCCTCGTAATACTCAAACACAAGTACTACTGTATATCACTGATATTCAAACCCACAGTCTGATATGATGAGCCTCTGATCCTCCCGCTGGCTTTAGTGTGTTCTCTGCCTGGCCTGAGCCACCTGTCACTAACACACACACTCCAGTCTGAGTGCAGCGGAGTGGCCCTGAGGCAGTCAGCATGTCTCTTACACACCGTCTGTTCCAGCCATGCAGGCTTCCTCCTGAAGTGCCACAGGGTATGAAAGTCTCACTGCCAGACACACACATAATTTAGCTCATTAAATTACTTAGGAGCCTCTGAATATTAGATATGGCTGATGGATTAGAGGCTTAGATCCTGTTTATCAGGTTCCATACTGTATTCTATAGAAATAACTTACTGTATGATGTCATGTTTTAAGACGTATGCATTTTAGTAATGTAGTACTGTAATAATAATAATTATTATTATTAGTAGTAGTAGTATTATTAGTATTAAATACGGGGTTGCGGGAAATTACATTATATAAAATACATTATATATAAAAATGATGATAATTATCATGGTGTATTAAGAATTACCAAAACACTAGTGTCTTTGTTTCACTTGTGTAATACCTGGAATTAATTGTTTATTTATTATAGGGGAGGAGGTGAAATAATAGATGTTAAGTCATCGTCTATAGGACTTTGTCCGTGTTAGACAGTTATTAGTGATACCAGAAGATCCAAGGTTATGAGCCCCCACTTTTGCTGTTTTTTTTTATTTTTAATGAACTGTACATAGATCACATTCATGGTGGAAAATATTATTCATTTCGTCTCTTTATTATAGATCATAAACATTTAACAGGGGTTTTTACATCAGAGTTACACATGTAGTCTTTTATATATACATCTCATTTGTAAATGTGTATTTTTACATGCAAATTCACACACAAACATGGTCACGAGCAGACTGGCACCTAGTAGGAGATCTCTCAGACTTTCAGAAATCAAGTGCCGCAGCTGTGTGTGTGAGCTGCACTTAATGCCAGAGCACAGAGAACACTTTAAGGCAGTAATGATCTGATGGCATGGCAAAAAAAGACTGGCATTCTTGCTGTGAGCTGCAGTGGGTAACGTCTCCCTGATAATCAGCCACTTTATCCCTACCTCCACTGTCGTCATCACCTCTCAAATGCCATTTCTTTTTTATAAGGGCTGGGACGTGTGGAGTGTTGGCATTTGAAGTTATAGAAAGCACCAGAAAGACAGTGAGTTGAAGATGGAAGCTGCAAAGCCCCTCACTATAATATCTTATTGATCTCCACTCAGGAAATGAAGGGTGTCCGAGTCCTGCTAAGGCTCAGAAGTCTCCTCTATTGATCCACACTGTCAGAGAGCTCAGAAAGATCTCCTGCACCCAAGACGGCTCTGGCTAGACACGCCGGCTCTTAACACGCTCCCTACATCTCCTCAGTGTCTCTCACTGCTGTTATCTCTCGCCCGCATCCAGATGATTTTCTAATTAACCTCCGGTCATTTTCTTTCAGACAGTATATAAACATACAGACTCCTGTCTGATTTTTGTTGACATTATACAAGAGTATCTTTACTTGATTAATATAATTTTGTGTTATATATTTTTTTGTGAATATTTAAAGATATATCCTCACTATTTCTTTACCTGAGGCAGCATTATGAGTAAGGAAGGTCATGCAGCAAGTTTATATTTTGATTTGAGGTTGGGCTACAGCATATACACTCACTGGCCTACTCTATTAGGTATACCTATTCAATTGATTGTTAACACAAATACAGGTTCATCTTAGTAAATTAGAACATCATCAAAAAGTGAATTTATTTCTGTAATTCAATACAAACAGTGAAACACATACATTATATATATTCATTTCAAACACACTCATCTATTGCCAGTTTTTATTTCTGGTAATGTCGATGATTATTGCTTACAGACGATAAAAACCCAAAATCATTAGCTCAGACAATTAAAATATTATATAAGACCAACTGAAAATTATTTTTATTGCAGATATTGTGGCCTACAGTACAGTTAATGCACTCCCATACTTGGTCAGGGCTCTGTTTTCATGAATTACTTAAACAGTCCTAGAGACGATTAGCTTGTCGCACTGCTGAGGTGATATGGAAGCCCAGGTTGCTTTAATAGAAGCTTTTAGCTCGTCTGAATTGTTGGGTCAGGTGCCTCTCATCTTCCTCTTGACAATACCCCATAGAGAATCTGGAGCAGGTGAGTTTGCAGGCCAATCAAACACAGTTATACTGTGGTCTCTTAACCAGGTATTGGTACTTTGGTATTGATAGATTCTCTATGGGGTTGAGGTCAGGTGAGTTTGCAGGCCAATCAAACACAGTTATACTGTGGTTATTTAACATGGTATTGGTACTTTTGGCAGTGTGGACAGGTGCCAAGTCCTGCTAAACAATGACATTTCCAAAGGGAAGCATGAAGTGCTCTGAAATTTCCTGGTAGACGGTTGCACTGACTTTAGTCTTTATATAACACAGTGGACCTACACCAGTAGATGACATGTCTCCCCAAACCACCACTGATTGTAGAAACTTTACACTAGACCTCAAGCAGCTAGGATTGTGTGTCGCTTCACTCTTCCTTCTGACTCTGGGACCTTGATTTCCAAATGAAATGCAAAAACAACACATTGGACCACTGATCAACAATCCAGTTCTTTTTCTCTTTGTACCAAGAAAGAAGTTTCTGGAGTTGTCACTTGTTCATGAGTGGCTTAAAACAAGGAATGTTACAGTTGTAGCCCATGTCCTGGGGTGTGTAGTGGCTCTTGAAGCACTGACTTCAGCCGCAGTCCACTCCTTGTTTTTCTCCCTGTTAAATTTTTTAATGTCCTTTTCCTTTCAAGGCTGCGGTTACGTGCCTGTGCACCTTTTTCTACCACTCTTTTTACCTTCCACTCAACTTTCCATTAATATGCTGGGATACAGCACTCTGTGAACAGCAGCTTCTTTAGCTATGACTTTTATGTCATAATCTCCTTGTGGAGTGTGTTAATGACTGCCAGTGTCTTCCCCATGAATGTGCAGCCTACTGAACCAGAGTCTCAAGACATTGCAGGTGTTTGTGTTAGATATAAAAAATTTCTTAGACAATTTTGGGTTTTTATTGGCTGTAAGACATAATCATCAACAATAACAGAAATTAACACTAGATATAGATCACTGTGTTTGTAATGAATCTATAACCTATATGCATTTTACTGTTTGTATTGAATTACTGACGTACATTAACTTTTTGATGATATTCTAATTTATTGAGATACACCTGTATCTAATCAGCCAGTCACATGGCTGCAACTCAATGCGCATTTAGTTATGAAGAGGTAGTGAGTTGCAAACTGAGCATCAGAATGAGGTAGAAAGGTTTTTGGTTCCAGATGGGCTGGTCTGAATATTATAGAAACTGCTGAAATACTGGTATTTTCACGCACAACCATCTCTAGTGGTTTACAAAGAATAGTCTGAAAAATATAAAATATCCATATCCATTGTCCATAAAATATCCATTGTGTGGATGAAAATGCCTTATTAATATGATGGGTCAGAGGAGAATGGGCAGACTGGTTCGAGATAACAAAATGGCAACAGTAACTCAAATACCTCGTTACATCCAAGGAATAGAGAATACAACCAGTTGAAAGTATGCTACAAAAAGTTCTGAAGGCTAAAGGGGGTCCAACCTTTTACTATCAAGGTGTACTTAATTAAGTGGCCGGCTCTTGTCAAGCCCTTCAGACATATTGTTTCTTTGAAGCCTCTAAAGCTACAGTCTATAATAATAATATTAATAATTGATACTTTATTGATCCCGTAAGGAAATTCTCTCTCTGCATTTAACCCATTCAGGGCTGAACACCTGGAGCAGTGTGCTGCCCCATTGATGTGCACGGAGAGCAGTTGGGGATTGGATGCCTTGCTCAACGGCACTTCAGCCATGACTTGTCTAGAGTGGGGTTTTGAACTAGCGATCTCTTGGTCCCCAGCCCTTTACCCTATCAATTAAGCCACAGCTGACCCCAATAATAATTGATGCTTCATTGATCCCCTTAGGAAATTCTTTCTCTGCATTTAACCCATCCAGGGCTGAACACCTGGAGCAGTGTGCTGCCCCCACTGAGGCGCAAGGAGATCGGTTGGGGATTGAGTGCCTTGCTTAACGGCACCTCAGTCATGACTTACCTATGGTGGGGTTTGAACCATCGATCTCTTGCCCTTCCCCTGTCTAAATCATAATTTTATTAGCTCTAACTATCTTTTTACCAAACAATAGGCTCATTCTAGGCATATATAGAGTAGAGAGAAGGGATGGATCAGATAGTACCTGTGAACGTGGAAGACATCAATGTTTTCATTGCATTTGTAATTCACATCACTTGCAGCAGAGGGCACTAAATACTTCCATAATTAATGTATAACTATAATATAATCTCTAACATAAGCCTATTATTCTCACAGTGTAAACTTCCATAGAAATTCCAAAAAAATCAATTCAACCAACTCTATAATCAATCTGAGAATGGTTAATATATCATTTATAATTATAATGTTGGATATATAATGTATGATATATTGCGGTGAGTTAAAGAAAATTGTTAATTTTATTTTATTAAAAAAAAAAGAATATGACTGCCAGGAAAGAACTGTGCAGGTATATGTAAAATAACACTGAATAACATGGTATATTCCTAACCTAATTAGGTGCTTCTGTCATGTTCCACCTTCGTGTTTGCTCGATGCCTTCAGTCAGCCGTGCAGGTACAGACTCTCAGTGATCCGTACTGTCAACATACAACCGTATTCTAGTGTCTTAGCTAAAGGTGAGCCGTACTGTCACCACACTGGCATATTCCAGTCTCTGGCATAAAGGTGAGCTGTACTGCCTTCACACTCTGAGGCCGGGAATTGGAGGATATGAAGTTATGAGAGGCTTTCTCAGAGGTGAAGGGTTCCGTCAGAGATATGAGACACGATGAGAGATGTGTGAGTTTGTGAATTTGGCATTAATAAGAATCTGAAGCAATTGTGGCCCTGTATGTAAAACGAGGCTGCTGTGGGTGTGGTTATTTCTTGCAAACATCTTGCATTGGACGAGTTTGTGTACAATTTTCAGACAAACTACCAGATTTGGTAAAATGATCAATGTGAGCCAAGTAATAACAAGAACTTGCATCTCAAATGAAAAAAAATGCAAAATGTCCATCATTTAGAGGTGAAGCATAAAATAACCATGTCTATTTCCATGTAGTGAAGAAATAAACCTAAGCATAAAGCCTTAGTTAAAAAATGTACCACATTTATGACCTCCATATTCAATCTCCATACTCATTTAGGTTCACTATTTTAACTCTGTTGTAACTGTAGTCCCTTTGCACCAGCCTTAAATTGTCTGTCATCAGTCAATAACGAAACATATTTAAGCCCACTGGGTTTAGCTCTTAATCCCTAATCTCTCTGAACTGCTACCCTATAGCCCCCCAGTGACCCAATTTAACTCGAACCAAAAGCGTAGAATGATGTTCTTGTTCTTTTGGAAACTATAGTCTGCAAACATCTAACCCATGGGTGCTTGACTCATTATACACCGGCACTCCTTTCAGCAAAGGTCATCTGATGAAAGAAAGACTATTCACACGTTCATGTATTGTTATGTAAGTGTATACTAATATTAGATGCTATGTACAAAGCACTGCCACATGCTTGTGTAGTATTTGTGTCAATGGTCTAATATTTTTGCTCAATCGTCAATTTTCTCCTTCATTTATAATATTTAAATCCAAAGGCATGATTTTGAGTAAACCTAAGCGGCTTTGATGAACTGCGCCGTCCATATTCCCATGCACCCGCGGTCTGTTCCATTAGAGCAAATAGTGCATTATCATGTGCATTAGTTCAGGCATGTTGTATTAGTGTATGCCACACAAAACACTCTTATCAACACAGTACACTCTCAGCCTTTGCTTTGTTATTGTACTCTAGCTTAATTACGGTACACATTGTAAACAGTCAAAGGAAACTAAAGCACTAGTGTTTTTGTGCCTGTGCACTCCTTTGGGAGAGTGAATTTTAAATGATCTTGCTATGGTAGTGAAGAGATGGGCCCACTGTGGCTAAGGCACATAGTGTTGTTGCACGATGCAGCCAACACTGTGTCTGAAGCTTTTTACATGTTTCTCACATATATACACACACACACACACACACACACTGGATCAAGGCAGCCCCCAGTGATATAGTGCAAGATGTTGCGCTTCTGTTGAGGACAATTGCATCAGAAATCCTGATCGTGTCAAAAGTTTGATGCAGGAGAGACTAACAAAGTCGCAGAGACCCCGACTCTCTAATAATAGCTGTGAATATTGAGTGAATATTTTTCTCATGTATACTGTGTACTGTACAAGTACTGTATATGTATACGCAACCTGCTGTGCACAACCATGTTATAACCTAATGTCTAAATAAAGTTATACAAAAGGTATGACTTTTATTTTGAATTTTTTTTAATGTTAAGAATGACACTTTTTTAAAAATCTATAGCTCTAAATATTTGTATGTGAATCACAGTATGTTATATACAGTATAGAATATAGGATATACATGTTTTATATAGGACATAGGAAGATTGTCAATGTTAAGGTACAAATTACTGATATTTTCTAGTACTAGTCACTTTCATTCCACTCATACCACAGACACGCGAATTAAACACATAGAGGGAATTAAACAGAAGGTGTGGCAGAAAATATTCTTGAATTCTCTGTTGATAGCCAAAAAATCCAGACTTTGAAGATGTAGTTAGACAGATTTTGATGATATTCCTGCTCAGAAACACTAGAAATAATTCAGCACGTTCAGCACATATGTGCTTTTGCATGTATTTTGTATAAAGGAACACATAAGATTCCGATTTTGGGCTTGTTTTGGGCAGGGCTGATGTCCAGAGGTGTGGTTCCACGTTGAAGAATTCCTGTTTGTTGATTTTTTTTAAAAATCATTTATCCACTGTACAAACCTTCAGTTGTTGAACAACTGTCCACTTTGAATGTATGGCTTTCCATTATGAAGAGTTACCTGTAAACAAGGAGCTGATTTCAGACAAGGTGATTTTTATTTTATTTATCAGTAATTGTAATAATTATGTCCTACGAAGACTATAACGTGATAAGTTAAGCCAATATTTTTACCTCACATATCTCTGTGTGCGGGTATGTTCCAAACATTGTGCTCTGTAAGTTTAGACCACCACTTTTAAAAAATACCTATGGAATAGATCTCTGGAACATTCCTGCACTTCTCAAAAAAATCATTTTTATGTCATTATTTGTGCTAATTTCTATGTTCTGTTTAAAGTTAAGGAGTTGTCGGGTGAATGTTAGGAAATGTCTTACACTATCGTACTGAAGAGATGCGGCACATGATCTCTTAACCCATGTAAAAATCTCACACTGAGTCTTGTTTATCTCATGTGATCTTTGACAGGATCCATGCTGAGGCCTGGCTGCCTTATGCAAGCTTTTTAATTGTAAGAATGTATTCTCAAACATTAAGCCCCTGTATTTTGGAGTCGTAATATATAATAATTTATTATGTGTATAAATCTTTAAATTTTAATTATTATATCACTCTAAAAGTGTGTGTTCTTGTGTGGCTGCATATAAATAGATTCTTATTATACATGCACACAGTTTGATAACGATGCCATTTTGATAGACATTGTAGCTACAGATTTGAGCACTCTTATGTAATATAAAAAATTCTTAATATTTACAGACGGGCAGCGTGATGGCGCAGTTGGTAGCGCTGTTGCCTCTTAGAAAGAAGGTCCCAGGTGAATTCCCCTTGGTGTGACAAACTAAGAAATTTCTGTTTCGCCTTTGCATGTTCTCTCCATGTTCGCATAGCTTTACTCACGATGGAGGTATGCCGGTTTCGTTCAGCATTACAATTATATTCTTGTTAGGTTAATTGATGTCTTTAAAATGGCCCCTGGAGTGGCCAATGGAGTGGCACCCTGTCTAGGGTTGTTACTGCGCTTAAGCGGAAGATAAGGAATGAATGAATGAGTTGATCTTATACCTTATCCCGAAGACTTGGACATGTGTGATTAAGAAAACACACACTGAGTCATGTTTTTTCTCTTGAAAGTCTTGACAACAGACACACTTTGCCCTGATTTGCCTCATGCAACCTTCAAACAGCCTCTGGTCTTTTTCACCATGAGTGCTGAACATCCATACTGTGATGATGCTTTTGCAAATAGAAAAAGCTATTTTTTTAATGAAATGTGTAATCTGTACAAAATCTGCCCAAACAAGCTTTATAATGGTATATTTGGTTCGCAGCAGGAGCGTAAGCTAAATCACGCTTTTGCTTGTGTATGTGAAGGGGTAAATTAGTTTTGTACCCCTGGGTGTTTCCTCACCTCATCCTCTACATGTGTTGGAGGATTCTCCAGATTGTCTGTAATGACTAGAAACAGGAGACACGACAGTGTTTCGCAATTGTCACCTGAACTTTAATTAGTTTTATCTCTTGGTGTTTCAGTGAGGACCATAGTGGAGCTGTCTTGCTCACAGTGAGTTAATAGTGACTGTGTGTATGTGATAGACTACTTGAAGTCTGCAGATTCAGGAGGTGTTCATGGTAAATGTGACCTCACTTCCTTTTAGTCTCACTACAGGAGGTTTGGCTCTTGTTACTGTCATCCCTGCCCACAGAAGTGTGGCGACTCTACCTATGGGGGGAAAAAAAGCAGATGAGGAGCTCTCTACTGCCTTTGTCAGGCTTGTTCTCCAGACTTGAGCAACATTTCAAATCTTGTTGTAAAGATGTTGTTGTACGTGGTGGGTTCATTGAATTTCAAAGCTTTTTCTGTAACTGTGTAATAGAAAATCTCCATCTCTTACACACACTTAGACATGTACACATGCACACACACTGACACATACACATACAAACAATACATACTAGCACACATAGCTTAGCTGTAAGTGACTATACTGTATTACCCGATTTTCCTCTGCAAATCACTGAATGACCTCTTTATGTTGCTGATTTTGGAACAGTGTAACAATGATTTAATTTCGGACAAAGGCATGGTGCGCACACACACACACTGTTTTCCATTTGACATTAGGGGTGCAAGCAAGACTAGGTGTTAAGAATAAAGGCACCTGGTGTAGAGGTGTGATCCACAGGGAAAATCACTCCAAGCATCTCCTGGGTAACGTGAGCCTGTGAAACAGGAAATAACAACAATGGCTCCCACTAGCTTGTGTGAGAATGAAAGAGTGTAATGGTGCAGAAAAGAACGGATTGCCGTTTAATATACTTCTAAATCGTTAATTAACATAACCTGTTTATAACTTAGATGTTATAGCCTACAAATAGAGTTCTGCAATCAGTCTGTCAGAATCTCTTCTTTTATACTTTATATATTCAACTAGAGCCTCATTAACATTTCACTAAGTGTTTGCAAATATCATCTACTCACTTATTTCTAATTATCATCTACTTTATAGTTTCCCGAATGGAGACTCAACCCTTGAATCACTCTTAGGGCTTTGCTCATCACCTGTTTTGTTTGATTCTTATTTGGCGCTTGATTTTATTTTGACTGCCATTTATTCATGAACTATTTGGTATTATGAGTTAAGTCTGGCTCTTTGAATCTACCGTAATCATGATCTATGAAATAAACTGAAAGCCCATAAGAAGATTAAACCTTCAAAAGGGTGAATGTGAAGCTTCATTTGGGGGACAGTAGGGGGGGCTGTGGTTTTACATTTGAGTTACAGTTTTTCTTGACAAGATCCTGTGATCAAACCTTTACTAAATCCAGACTGACTGGTTATTTCTATTCGATTCTGTAGGTCTTTTTATGTTTCCAAGCTGTAGCACACTATTCTTCTTATTGTATGTCATGGTTGTAGTATAATGGTGTCATTCTTGCACACATCTGGATTCACTGGCAAATTATCACTGGTGGGGAAAAAGATGCAGTCCAGAAAAAGAGTCCAGCCTACTCCATACATTCCTTCCTATAAAACATCACCCTCATTACAGATGGCCACCAGGCCAGACCTTCGATCACTTGGACACAAATGAATATAATTAAAATAAGTGCTGGAAGATCACATTTAAATAGAGTCCTTGAAATTAATAAACATGGACATAGAGACATGGACAAGAGACATTGAAGAACAGGAAAATGTTAAATAGAAAAAAGCTAGAAAATATGGAATTGATGGAAGAGCTAGTGAAGCTGAGACTTTTGTAGGACACTTGAGAAGATACATGTGGTAAAGAAGCTTGAGAGAATTTAGACGAGAGGGTTGTTGGAATCGATGGAGAAGATGAATGAACTGGAGTTGTTTAAATGAGACTGAAGAAAAGACTGAAGTTAAGGAAGGTTGAATAAGAGATAGAGAGAGAAGTGCAATTATAAGTGATGGTAGACATAGGGTGGCTTGTGGAGATGTGATAGAGAATGATTCCCTAAAGAATACTTGAGAGGCAAACAAGAAATGGATGGAGGTTCCGAGGAACAGAATGGAATGAAAAGCTTAAGGAAATGGCTAGATGGAGAAAAGTGAAGAATGTTGATCTGGATTTTTTTCTAAGATGAGGACTGTGATCAGATAAACCTGGAGAAGATCTGGAAGAGAAGGAGCTGGAACAGATGGAGAAGACGATCCATTGGATGACGCACATGAGCCTGAAGTGGCTTCAAAAGATTGGAGAGTTGGAAGAACCGATGATGGATGACCTAAAATTTTGGGAGAATATGGAAGATTGAAGTAAGAGATGATTGAAAAGACAGACAATATGGAGATGAAATGGAACAAAAGTTGGAAGTGAAAGAAATTGAAGAAATGGCAGAGATATGGGAGAACAGTGCTGAAAAGCCTGGGATATTAAGAGACAGGAGCTTGTAAAATCATAAGAGTTGATGGAATTGCTAAGGCAGAGTGAAGGGCAAATCCCAAAATGCTTAAATATGTCTCAGGCTCACTGATGCAGTACAGGCACAGGAATCTTTCCACCAGAGCCTGCTTTTCTACTCCGGTAATACCAGAGCTCTGTAAAATGTCATTTTGCTCCTGGCTTATACAGTGAGGGACTGGAAGAGATAGGCTTCATCTTCCAGAACATGTTGAAAAGAATGTGTCTGTCTCTCTCTGGCTTCCTGCTAAGTCCATTAACACGTTTACTTGACAGATACACAAGTCATAAAATGGCTACAAATGAAATGGATTTCACTCATCCCTTTTTTCCCCTCCTTCGTTTTCACTGTCTCTCAGTGTGTGCCTAAATATATCCCTTTTATTAGTTTGCACATTCCAAGCTTCTAGGATCTGATCTATTCCAGAGTCTGTTTAAATACTTTTTTCCAAAACATTAAACTCCAGCAGCTACAGCAGCCAATCATTAGTATGTTACTGTGGTTGTGTGTGTGTGTGTGGGGACCAGTTAGATTAAAACTTCTGTATTATGCATTGTTTTTGACTAGCTAATGAACATTTGGTCTTAATGGACGCATCATGCTTGACTGTAAGATAAAGCTCACTCATTACTTTTGAGTAATAAGCTTATTCCTAACTGTTCCCTTGCAGCTTAGGAATTACAAATCACATGCATTACGTCTGCAGCTGGTTTTTCTTTATATTAAAATTCACAAATGCTTTTGTGTTTGCCCTAAAGTTGTAGGGGTGTTTTTTTGTGTTTCTTGGACATTTTGAGGAGATTATACTAATCTAATCATGAGGGCATCATGTGGATGTTTTTTCAGTCATTGAACCACAGATCCAAATCTCGCTTTAGCTCTTTCTTCATACAAGCCAGCTATTAAATGGCCTGTAGTTTGTTGCTTTTTGGCCTGAAAGTGTCCAGAATCTATTTATAGTTGGGAATTGACGGTTGCTGTTTAACTACTGGGGTTAGCTAGTAAAAACTCACCATAAACACTACTAGTTATTGAATTTCTGATTTCTTGTCAGGTTAGCACATAAAGCTAACTATAAAAGATTTCTCTGCTGCTTTAGCAGGATAGGATGAAACCATGATGATGACTGTAAAAAAAAATAAAATGGTTGTTTTACTGTTGAACTGGTCTAAGGAAACTTGTTCTTACATGTAAAAGAACATGTATGCATTAAAAGTTAAGTATGTCTCTCAAAAGTAGTTGCAGAACCTGCTTTAGGAGGATAGTGAGACATGAATAATAATTATAATGATGATAAATAATGTTAATAATAAATATATTTAATCTCTGTAGGTCATTTCTTTCTCTACATTAACCCTTTG
>JAOUQV010000040.1:4874558-4888791 GCA_028565295.1 Aspidoras spilotus
TTGAGCAAAACTGTGCTCTTACCCTGCTAATTGAACCTTCACACTCTGCTCTTACTGGTGCAATGTGCAATTAATTAGGATTGGCCACTAGGCTTGTCCAATTTAGCCATGAAACCTCCCACACTAAAATGACACGTGTTTCAGTTTTTATTGTTTAACCCCTGTAGTTATAATTTTAAAAGCCTATACATTTCCTTTTGCTTTGTCTAATTTTGTCCTGTTTTCTTTTTTTATGTCTTGCATGTTCCTGGTCCCTTGTGGTATCAATTGTGCACAGGTAAGTCCTCATTTACACTCTGTTCCACTACTTTGCTCATATATCAGATAATTAAGGAACGGTGCAGGTCTGCATGTATCGAAAATGCAGGGTTTTTTTTCAACAAATACTATTCCATCATTCTTTGCTAATATTAAGCTTAAAGTTGAAAGAAAATATAAAACTTAATTTTATTCTTTTTGATTTTATAATATAAAATAGAAAACTAACAGTTGCTTCTTTTACATTATATTTATACATTTAATTTCAATATATGTCAATCACTTTAAGCCTTCATCTTAAGCTCTATTTATACAGGATTAGTTTACATATGGATGAGAGGGAAATGCAATTAGATCCCCAATTCAAAAAAAAAAAAAACAAGAGTAATGTAAATAAAAGCAGAATTTAATGTTTTGAATAGATTATATTCACAGTAGAACATTGAACGTGTCAGATTTTAAAACTGAGACATTTTAAAAATTGATCATTTTGAGCATAATGACAGAAACACGTCTAAAAAGAAAAAGACGGGGCAGATATGCTTGAAAAGTGAGCAGTGGTAATAAAAAACAGCTGGCGATTCAGAGTTTGGACTTGCTTGTATAACTTGGGTGTGTAGTTACGGTATATTCAAGTCTGTAATGTTAGTCATTTTGAAATGAACCAGGACATGCACTCATGGGGTAGATGACACCATTGTTTTGGTTTCTAGATTTCTAACTAACCCTTTATAAACATGGGTAAAATATTATCATCATTAGTTGCCATGATTCAATAGAATTTGTCTGACAAGCAGAGTGTGGGGTTTCAGGTAGCATTCATTCACTGGTACAGATATTACATGTTATAGTTTATGGCTTACTAATAATTAAGAACTCTAAATTGAAGCAGGAGTACATCAAGCACTTTCAGTATAATAAAGGTCAGAACAGTAAGAACACGTCGGTTTGGTTTTATTGGACCACCATTAAAATTCTCTGCTGATGCAGATATAAATGAGCACGTACAAAATTATCAGAATTACTGTGGACATTCCCCGGAAGCATTACTGTAAATCGTACCCTGTTCCAGTAGTCATATTAACTTATTGAAAGATATAACACATATTTCAAGTGTTTAATCCAAAAGGTTTTAAGTTAATGAATAAATTATGTGTCTACAATATGAAAGTTACAGCCAGTTTGAAATGCAAAGCTGTGCCTTTGTCTTGCATTTTATTATGCTTGTAATATTAAAGAAGCAAAACAGTTGTGATTGCAATTACAGTTTAATTTGTTCCCTAACGCTTTTATGGAGATAATTTGAAATGTGTTTGCAAACAATATCATTTTAATGCAGGATATTCTTAAATGGATTGAGGATGACACGGCAGCAGACTCTTAGCAAGAAGGATCTGGGTTGGGTCCCGAAATTGAGAGATTTCTGTGAGGAGTTTGCATGTTCTGTCTGTGTTTACGTGGGCTTTCTCTCTGTGCTCCATTTTCCCCCCAAAGTCCAAAAAGACATGCATGTTAGGTGAATTAGAGATGCCAAATTTGTCTGTGACTTCTACTGTGTATAACCTAGTGTATGGATAAAAACTCTGATCAGCCATGACCTAATAGATAAGGTAGAGGGCTTGGGACCAAAAGATTCCTGAGTTTGCTCCTCACTCTAGGCAAGTCATGACTGAAGTGCTGTTGAGCAAGGCAACCAACCCCCCCCACTGCTTCCTGTGCACTTCAATGGGGCAGCGCACAGCTTCGGTTTACTCAGTTTACCACCAGATTGGTTAAATGCAGAGAAATAATTTCCCTACGGGGATCAACTTTGAACAATAAATAGATGGCATGTAAGATTTGTAGCCATTCTGGGAACTTGAACCAGTCTTTCTGGGTGTACAATTAATAATGCTGATACATAATTATTTCATTCAGAAACAGTTAAACTGTCTTAATATTGAATTTCTATATGAAAAAACAGCATTTTGGGCAAATGGACTGTTGTGAGAGTTTAGTAAAGCTGTAAAAGTTCTTTGTCTTGTGCTTATTTGAGAATGTGTATTTTTGTTCTTATTTTATATCAGCTGATGTCCATGTGTGCATGAACTAACCTTTCCATTCCATGCTAGCCACTCCAGATGTGGTCATGCCTTTTGGCAGAGGAATGAATTCAGTGTAACACAGCTGTGTTAGCATGATAGAAGTCTAGTTTACTGCCAGTTCCGACGCTGTGGATTCCACTTCCTGGATTTGATGGATCAGACTGATCAGGTTAACAGCTCTCTGGAAAACTGATTTGTTAAGCTAAATGGAGATTCAACCAGGAGGCCACACATACCAGACGATTGATGGCGTCTTTGCTCTGGTGGTGTTTAAATTATTTTTTCCAGTGTGACTGCTGCCATTAGTGAGCAGTGAGCAATAGCTCTGATGATTGATGTCTGAGCTTTGTGTAATAATATACTTGCATAATGTTTCATTGATGGTGTTTTTTATTATGATTATAATGTCCATAGTTTAAGGTTTGCTGTATTAATCAAACTACATTTTGTAGGGTATGTTGCCTTTGTAATACGTGGTATCTTTAAGGGAGTAAGGATGCAATGGGTTAATTGCTTTAATCATTGGTTAAATACATTGTTTTAAGGGACTAGTGAATGTAAAGCCAGATGTGCAGTAAATTTGCAGTTTAAACGGTGAGGTTGGACTGGGAGGATATTCGGGAATGGAGTCAGTAAGCAGGGTGCTGGGGGGTGTCGGAGAGGGTAGTCTGTAAGGGATCAGAAAGGGTAATTGGTCCGAAGGGCTGTGATCAGGCTGGTCAATTAGGTGGTCAGTGAGGAATTCTAAGAAAGATTGACTTTCTTAGACTCAGTCAGAGATGAGAGGTGTTGTGAGAGTCAGATATGAGCACTGCTGAGGGAGTCAGTGAGGGAGTCAGAGAGGATAGCTGGTAAGGAAATAAGAGAGGGCTTTTGCTGAATGAGTCGGAGAGTGGAGTTGGTGAGAGAATTGTTGAGGAAATCAAAGTAAGTGGTCAGTGATCAAAGGTGTGAGAGGGTCATTGAGAGGATTAGGGGATGGGTCAGGGGATTTTCTATGGGAGTCGGTGAGTGAGGCAGTGAGCATGTCAGAGTAGTGAGGTAAACTATGAGGGTTTCAGAGAGAGGATTCTTAGTCATGGTGGTTAGAGAGGGAGTCGGAGATGGGAGTCAATGAACAGGTTGGAGAGGGTATCATTGAAGAGGGTGTGTGAGAGGGTGTTGGTACAAGAGCGAGTTATTTAGAAATTAAGCCAAATATTATGTAAGTCTGTCTCTGGGTAAGAAAGTCAATTAGTCTGTGAATGAGTGTATAAAAGCGGCTGACTGGGCTAATGAGTCTGTAGCTCAGTGAGTCAATGAGCAGGTGAACCAGTGCATCATTCAATGAGTAACTGAATGAGTCAATGCTTAACTGTCTTTAAATAAAATTAAAATAATATTTTTTTGTTCCAGTTTGGGTGGAGTTCATTAAGGATGAGAAAAATGTACAATTTCATGAGATATTTATTTAATTATATGTTTATACACTTTAATCATTGCAGCTTTCTTACCCTGTGCTTCTGTGCTTGGAGTACACTCTGCTTCGTTTATGAGCAGATTTGACAGGCATTTAAATATATACTCTCGCTTCCATCGTACCTTACATTCATGGTTATGAGACAAAGTTAGTTCACTGTATTTTAGCAGTGTTTAATGATCAGTAAGACAGTGGTTTGGCACAAAGTCGGTCTTTACAGGTCTATATAAATATTCTGTCTAGTTCACCCTTCTTCACATGTTGTTGTTTTGTATAGTTAGTGTATTGGGGCGGCAAGAGGTTTCGGGGTTTAATTCCTGGATGGTGCGACCTGGGAATTTCTGTGTGGATTTTACATGTTCTCCCCGTGTTTGCATGGGTTTTCTCCGGGTGCTCTGGTTTTCTTTCACAGTCCAAAGACATGCACGCTAGGTAAACTGGAAATGCTAAATTGTCATTAACTTGTGTATTGATGTGACTTGTGTACGAATATGACCGTGTTCCTGTCATTAGAATAGACACTGGTGCTGAGGATGATGTTACAAATAAATAAATAAATGTAATTAATTAAAAAATAAATAAATAAGTAAATAAATAAATAAAATATTTAGTGTATTGTGTGTTACTAAAATTAATACTAGTTTACTACAGTTTGTAAAATTCTGCCATAAACTATACGAGTCAGTGTCAAAATAAGCCCATGCCTTTTTAATTGGGTGACTGGGACTGTTTTTGTTAATAGAGCTGTGTCTGTAGGCTTCATGATGTATTCACTGTAGACTTCCTTCCCCAGGGTTGAAGTGTTGATGGGCAGTGAGTGTAAGTGAAACCATTCTACCTGTGGGGGGGATTTAAGGGGCTCTGTGGGTCAAAGTGCCTGGGTGGTGAGACTTGTTAGTGTCTGAACTAGCTAGTGTCTGGTTTCTCTAAAAGGGTTTGAGTGGAGTTTTATGGTTTAAAAGGAATGACCAGAGCAATGTGTCGTTTGACAAAACTGTTTCCTGTAGCCACATCTCTGGTGGTTCCTGGGTCCTTTGTATGCGGAGGAGTTACAGTGGACAGTCTGAGGGAGGAGGAACCTGAGCATTGCGATTATGTGTGTAGACATGTGAGTCTGGTTTAAGTGAGGGATATTTTCCCCACCTCAAACATTTAATCTTTGCCACTAAATGTAAGCGTGGCTAGGTATAGAAGATTGCACTTGAGTCTTCTAAATTATTCTCTATTCAGATCGTTCCCAATGCCCATTGATCAAGTGTTGATTTGCTGCGAGAATTCTCAGGATGAGAGATTTTTACTCTTTTATTTCCTTCTAAAATTGCAGGTGATTGCAGTTTCCTGTGCTGCTCCTTATTTTTGCTCTGATTACTTGACATTGTCTTTCACCTGATGCTTTTGTCTGTCTTTCTTTAAATGAGTTGGAAAGATGGCTCTGAATTTTCTCCTTGCTCTTTTATCCCCACCTGTAACCCTCTCTCTCTTTTTTTTTCTTCCTCTCCAATAAATCTTTCAGTTGCCCCTTTTTTGAAGTGCATTCAATATGTGTATGTGTGACAGTGTTGGGAGAGAAAGCAGTAATTGTGTGTCTGTGTGGTTGTGAGGTAGTTGTGAAGTGCATTTAACAGACCGACCCTCGCCTGCTGCTGTGCAATTTTCCTGTGGGCGCCCCGCTGCCTGATGGGCTGCTAAAGAGCCTTCCCCATGAGAACCAATACAGCCAGCATTGTTTGTCAGAAACGGAGAGAAGGACTACAGGAGAAACACAAAAGCAGCGGGAGAATAAATCCAGTCCCCAGTTTTGGCAGGAAATTGAAGAGGGGATGCTTTTTTGTGTAGCGATGCTCTTTGGCTGCTTTGTTCCCCTTTGTGTACCACCATTAACTATTTTTTTTCTGCGGAAGGACTGTGGCCCTTACACAAATTTTAGTTGTAATATCTCTAGTAAATCATAGATAAATTAAAATAGAAAGATGAGAACATGTGAAACAACCCTTTGCATCTTTTATTTATCTATGGCTTACTCCACTGTGTTTTTTTTCTCAGGGTCAAACATTAGCTGTGATGACACAATGATGTTTGTAAAGTAGGAAGAATCACATGGATCACATTTGCCCCAGCCTCTCTTTATCTGCTTATCTGAGTGCTTTTAGGTATAAAACGGATTCCTGTGGATTTTTGTTGTTGAATTGATTTCGAAACCAAATGTATTCCTAGGCTTTGGATTGTATTCCAGCAAGGCATGACATGCCCCTAAAATGAAACTACCATATGGGAATAAATGCAGGAATATCAGACACACACACACACACACATACTGAGTGACGCCCAGTGTTGTTAATTAGCAAATGATGGCAAGGCAGACAAATTGTTTTTAGTGTGTTACTATTTCTGAGCAGATCAGCGGCACTTATAATGGGCACATAAATTTTCATTTATAGGTCATAATCTGCCAATTTATTTAGTCAGTCGCCCCAATTAAAATGGGTCTCATGACTCCCTTGGGATACTGCACAAACCTGGGCCAGCAATCCGTATCCCATCAGTAGGGTCCTTTAACTCGTAAACCACATAAGAAGAAAGGATTTGTGTACATCCTAAATGTCAGAATTCATAGGGCAACTGCTGGATTGTAATCAGTCAGTAAGTGGACCAGGCTTTAGTTGGAGATTCCAATAATGAAGAGAAATAGTGTGTCTTATTTCTAATACGTCAATTATCTTACCTAAATCTGTCTAGCCACACGTCATAGATTTAGTCCATTGTTATCATAATAACTGAGAAGGAGTGCCAGAGCAGTTCCTTATAGCATTTGTCTTTTAGAGTGTAAAACAATACTCGAGAACCTAGTCATATCTTATTTTTGCAGCCAAGATTCTCTTGTTTTTTCTGCAGGAAATACTGTATGTTTAGCCTCCCCACTTTTACAGCTTCCATTGTACAGAGAAATGTAATAAATAAAAGAAACTTTGCTTGTTTTTGAAGCTTTTAAGCTTTTTTCTTGCTGGAAGAGCGAGAGTGTGAGTAAAAAAGAAAGGAAACCCATAAGATTTAATGAACCCTTCTCCACTCTATTGCCTTTCTCAAAACAAGCCTTAAGTATGCCAGAAAATGTTTCTCAGGGTGAGATTTTTATTCAGTCAGCCATTATGAGTGCTTACCTGTCAAAGTTGTTAAAACACTACTCCAACATGAAATACTGGCTGTTTCTAACCTTCAGAAATCTCATAAATTCAGTTTTAGTGAGCTGTACCTAGTTAAGATCACCTACCTAGTTTGGCTGGGTGAAAGTTTGGAAGGCTTAAATGTATGAACGTACACTGTATGAACTTCTAATGACCCTCTAACACTGTCAGGGTGTAGAATAATTGATATATTTTAGAGGAAGGCTTTTATACCAATAGGAACACTGGAAAGACTCTGAAGAGGAAGACTATTTACAGAAATTCCGGTTTGAAAATAATGTCTCTACTTGGAAGTTCAGTTCTAATCAGGGGGACATTAACATGTAGTAATTATTGTATGCTTTATTAAGGAAATTGATATCTCGATCTTAATGACACCTACAATTTTTTGTTCTTATGTACAGGTATGACATGGGCAGAGCTTTAAGTCTTTTAAGTAGGTTCAACAATGTGATGTAGATAAGCATAAACAAAAATAAAATAAAAATCAAAGAACATTGTGCATGTGTCCATAAACTCTGTATATCCAGTGATGTAACACGAAATGTAGTGTTGTGCCTTAATCAGAAGAAAACATGCCTACTGTTGCTATTAAGTCTGCAACTTTGTTTAAACAGGTGGCATGTGTTAAAGTGACATCCACATGAATACAAGGACACAAGGGTTCCCAGTAGAACATTGCCCAGAGCAACGCAACATCTGGTGGCTAGCCTTATCATAGTGCACCCTGGTACCATCATTTTGCCAGCTAAGCAACACATACATACACAGACACACTCGGTAAAAAAATATATATATAATTGAGGAGACCATGTGACCTTGTTTTAGTACTCAGGGGTCTACTTCTGATATGTTCACTGTAGATGCTTTTGATTGTGTATCAGTGTCCGCATGGGCATAGTGGCTGGTCTGCAGAAACACAGCCCCCATATGAAGAAAGCATTTGGATACGCTGTATTTTTGGACACTTTTTTATTATAGTCAGCATTAGCTCTTTCAGTGAACTATACTATAGAATTTCTTGTGGTATCGGAGTAGTAGGCTAGCGTTTGATTTTTGAGCCACTGCATGCCAGGACTTCTCTACAGGCCCGTTTTTTGCTTTAAAAACAGGGTAATGAGACCATTGTTGCTATTCATTGGAACCTTTCAGTTGTCTTTAATGTTATGGCTGATGGGATTTAATTTCTGAATACCCCTGAGATGGGTTTACTCACGGCTAAATGATTGTAAAATCCAACAACGAAAGGGGAAAAATAGCCAAACTGTTAAGAATGAAAAGCCACTGGGGCATGGCAAGCTCCCAGCTTCACAGTTAGGTGCACATTCACCCATTGAAAATGATGTTTCTTAATTTTTTTTGTATTCTATGTAATGTTGTTTCTAAGAGTCTAGTATAGAAAGGACCTCATAGGTTTCATTTCATTCTGCGGGCTTTGACTTGAAGGTTTCTCACAACTTTTTACTTCTGAAACTACCCAGTCCATTTCTTTTCATATATACATCAAATGAAATGAATAAAATGAGGTAAAAGCTGCCCGTCCTAGTCATAATAAAGGCTGAAGTAATGTGTGGATGTGCCAGAGATGTACGCTGTGGGCAAGATCCTTGCTTAATTCACTCCAACCACACTCCATATCATCATTTATTCAAACAGCCACACTTGACTTCACACAGTTGTGCAAGCCTTTTTAGATCCATTAATGCATAACTTTGAGATAGATTCAGTGAATGGCTGAGAGTGCACTTCCACTAACCTGTACCCCGCATATAAAGTTAGTGTCCATGGGCACTCTTGTGTGATTTTTTTTCAGGTTTTCAAAGGGAATTATAGGCATAGGATACTGAGCCTGAGTATATCCATTCAGGCAATTCCACCGGAATAGTATTCTGAAATATATGGTCATGTGTTATTGGACAGATGGAAAGAGGCTTCCAAGAAAAGAAAGTTTACTAAAGAGGAAAGGCTTCAAGATGTGTACTTTAATGTCTTAAATAATGTATGGATAGTTTTCCTTTCTGTCATGTCATACTTTGCAATAGCTGTCTTCTGTGGGATGTGGATAAGCAGGCTAAGCATCACAATCTCTTATCAGCTGTTGCATCAATGGGGAATCAAATCTCTGTTACTAACACTTTCCAGCAGCTTGTGCTCTACCAACTAATCCACCCAGGCTGCTTCTTTTTTCAATCTCTGGTGGTGCAGTGGTGCGAGTTTTTATGTTCCCCCTGTGTCTGGACGTTTTTTTTTTTTATTTGCCGCATTTCCACCCAGTCCAGAGACATGCATGCTTGGTGAATTGGAGATGCCAAATTGTACATGACTTGTGTTCTATGTATATAATCTTGTGTATGGATATACAGGGGTTAGACAATGAAACTGAAACACCTCCCACACTAAAATGACAGGTGTTTTAGTTTCATTGTCTAACCCCTGTAACTTTGTTCTCATCATAGAAAGTGGCTGAAGTGACGCTAAACAATAAACAATAGATTTTTTTTGCAGCAATTTGCGTTAAAATATATTCGCTAATATCAATAAAATATTGTTTTGGAAAATATGTTCAGGCCATAATTAAGCCAGTTCAAGGATATAAAAGATAAATTTTTACTTACATTAACGTCATGATTATAATCAGCAGATTTGCGATAATGTTCTGTTGTGAAAAGCGCTATATAAATAACATTGATTTGAACTGGAAACAGTACAGTTACTTCCCTTTACACGTAACATGATCGGAATGAAATTTTATCTAAATCAATGAAGTGGTCCTGTGGTTTCTCGTTATAAAACTTTTTATATTATATTATATTTTATATTATTTATATTATACTAGATATTGGCTTATTGTTTTTGTATTGTTGCTTGGCACAAATCCACAAATACAATGAAACTGTTTCATAGACAAGGTCTGTTTTTGTGGTCTTTCTTCCTTCTATGATTTAGCCATTAGCAATGTTGGCATTGTTGAAGATAATGTGAGCACAATATGGAATTTTTGTTTGTTTGTACTTAACCCTGTCTTTCTTCTTTACACACGAACACCCTGGATAGATTTGGTCCATTGTAAATTTCAGCCTTGCTCTAAAGAATCTGTAAACCGCTATGCAGTCACAAGTGCCAAGAACTTTCTTCAAAACATCAGCCATCCGAGTAAACTTAGGATTTTGTTGTGGCCCTGGGGCTGGGATCATGGCAGAACACCATGTGGGATATGCGTTGGTTTTGAAATGGCTGTTCTGTTGATGTTAAGCATCAGGATGGAGTTTCTCATTACCAGAAAACAGCTTCCTTGGGCATGCAGGTTTTTCTTTCATTTAACCTCACCGTCCCCTAGGACGATTCCATAAATACTCTTGTCTGCGGAGAGTGCAAACACTGACCTTGTTTAAGAAAACCAGGACACCATGAGCATCCTTCGCCCACATGGTTCTAAAGGATGATCAAACAGTGAAGGTTAGAATCAGATGAAAGCTATAAAGTCCTGAGGATGTCTTGTATCAGGGGACTCTTCCTGATGAGAAAATCCAGATACAGATTACCAAAAAGGTAGATGTTATGACAATCTGCTCACTGATGTCTCTGAGAGATTGGGCTCTTTCTGTCTGTCTCTCTCTCTCTCTCTCTCTCTCTCTCTACATGAAAATGTAATGTTGAGGTAAACAATTGAAAAGTGCATTATTCATTGCTTTAAAACAGTTACATTTGCTTGTCCGCGTATGTACACACAGTGACACACACACATTCACTATATCCATCAAGACTCAGCCCAGGTATGAATAATGCATTGTAACCAATGAGCTCCACAAATGGATCATTTGGCAGTCGATTACTTTCCACATAAATCAATTAATTAGTCGATCAATAGCCCTTCTCCTCAGTGCATTATACACTTAAAGCAGTCGACTGCACTTCATCCTGTTCCTGATGTAAATAATTTAACCCCCTGAAGAGACTTGGTCTCCCCCGAATTTAAAATGCAGTGCCACATGTCACATCTCGGTATGATGTATGAGGTCCGCTCTCTATGTGTGACCCTGGTCAATTGCTCTTCCTGCTCTTATTATGAAAGGGTTTAGTGTCAGTGTTCCAATCATTGTCTTGTATGGTGGTTTCTGTCTTCTAATTACCGAGTCCCGACTGGTCCTGAGGCGGCATGCAGGAACTAATACTGCACTATAAAGTATTGTATAGAACAGATGGACATTTTATAAGGAATGCAGAGAAAGACACCTTGTAGCTCACACAGAAAGTAAGACATAGAGTTTAAACGTGGAAAAATGTAGCTAGTAAAAAGTAAATAGTAATTTACAGGCATACATTAATGCTTTTTAAATAAGAAGGTGTAAATTAGAAGGATGTACACTTACTTTTAGCAAAGTTCTGTAGTGAGTAGCTTTATTTAATTGTTTGTGTTCCCAGTTTATTTTATTTATGATTGTCGTTGAACACGAAAATATATAATCAAAGGTGCGTAGCAGTTCTGAGACTTTATTTTTAACCTTTTACAATTTTTATCACTTCTTTATCTGGGGTTCCTTATATATAGAATAATCATTTAATTTGATTAATAATAATAATTATTATAATTATTAATTTTAGAAATATTAAAGCAGTTATTTTTTTTATACTTGCAGGAAATTGCAAGAGTTTTCTGAAGTGTTTTATCTTTATTGTTATACATTTCCATTATTTATAGTGCATTTTGATGTAGAACCTTCTCCTCGTGCAGGACTCAGTCGTTTTGCTACAGACTTCTAAAGTAAATAAAACTTTAATGTGAGGTGCTTTGCATTCCCAGTCCATGCTGAGACATTTCACTTGAACTGTTTTTTTTACACATTGTTAAACTGTTACACACTGTTCTTTCCACATATGTCTTGTCCTGTGGCTTAAAACCTTATTGACTTCCATGGTGTTGTGGAATATTTCTGATAAATCAGACATTAAACATAGCATAATGGCTTTGATCTATATCAATTTGCATTGCATTCAGATTCACAAAGCATATTTATGTGTTGCATCTCGCCAAACACCTTCTGTGCTGAAGGGGGAAAGCTGGGAACTCAGATCATCAAGCCAAAAACCACTGACGTCAGCCTCGTGGTTCGAGAACTTGTATAGTGTATCAGAGCACACCTAATCACAGCCCGTTGGACACAACCCTGGGTCTCCTAAACCCAGACAAAAGCGAGCACTAATCACGCAAAGCTACTGACCTTAGTAGACATCCATGTTTATTGTAAATCTATTTGACATGTTTTATCCACGCTAATTGCCAGCACACATCTGGAATCGGGCCTGAATGCCTGTATAGGTGTTAATACGTTTGAAAAGTCTGCTAATGGGGACAAATGGAAAGGAGGCAGGTTAGTTGGCTGCATTTTAGCCGTAAATAGGCAGATGCTGTCAGAACTTATTTACAGACTCTCTGTCATACATTGTCCATTGGGGTTATGTTGAGGTCTTTACATCCTGTTCCTCATTTGCAGTGCCTTTCCATTGTGTCCAGATATTACTAACTAATGCCAGGCTCGTTTCCTTTATTTTAAAGTATGCCAGTGTTTATCATTTGTAAGCCTACATCAAAGAGATTTGACCACTTTATATAATGGACATGCATAAATAAAGCATTCTTATAGAGAAATCTAAATTATTTGTCATAAATCATTATTATACATTACCTTGCTGTTACCATACTGGTACCGATGCCATGCCAATACAACATATTTGCCTAAAACTATAGAGCGCCACATTCACTTTCTTTTATATACACAGAAAAAAAGGGCGACACAGTGGCGCAGTGGATAGTGCTGTGGCCTCACAGCAAGAGGACCCGGGTTCAATCCCCGGTTGGGTCGACCTGGGAATTTCTGTGTGGAGTTTGCATGTTCTCCTCGTGTTTGCGTAGGTTTTCTCCGGGTGCTCCGGTTTCCTCCCACAGTCCAAAGACATGCACGCTAGGTAAAGTGTAAATTCTAAATTGTCACTAACTTATGTATTGATATGTGACTTTGTGTATGATATAAGACTTGTGTATGAGTATGACCGTGATCCTGTCATTACAATAGCCACTGGTGCTGAGGATGACGTTAAACAATTAAAATAAATAAATAAATAAATTTATAAATGAATAAATAAATAAATAAATAAGAAAAAATGTCTCCTTTACACTGATTTTCTAATGGAACTGTTTGGCAAATGAAAGGAGAGCTCTGATGGCGAGTCCCTGCTTTGGAATTCTTTTGTAGAGATGTACCTACATGCCTAGGTTGTGTCCTTCAGAGCAAATTCATGTTAATGTTTAATATAAGAAACCTTAATGAAAGCATTTATAAATCTTTTAGAAAACTGCTTTTATGCCTGATTAAAATCATTAATTATCACAATTATTCCTTATAAAATACTTTATCCAAGCCTTTAATAATATAATTATGCCATTATTCCTGCCTGTGATTAATTAGTAAGTAATTATAATTAGATATTTGTATTTATTATAAAATACATTTTACTTAGATGTGCTGATTGTTGAAATATTTATGAATTACAAGGGTTAAATAAGAGACTGTAATACAAAAGTGGAATGTCCATTTCGTGGCCATGCGCTCTTCTCTCTCTTTAGCATCGTAGTTAATTTGGAAGAGGAACAGTACACTCAGTGTCTCTGCCAATCTTACCAGTTCTTCGCTGGTCAGTCATCATCTCCCTTCAAATAAGTACTTTAGATTTAGCACACTCAGCATTTTCTATTCAGTCTTCAAACAGAATTTCCTGTTACTTCACCTTGGCTCCAACAAATACTACTTGACCTAACAATTACTACTATATAGTGTCAAACTTTAATCTCTGGACTTTGCCCATGTACTTTTTCATATCCTCTGTAAAACGAACTGTGGGTTATGTTTCTGAAGAATAAGTGCACGTTCTGCTCTTTGGCCCAAGTTATATGCAAGTTAAAATCAAAGAAGGAAACCTGCATTTGTCACACAGACAAAGAATCCTTTCTTAAGTCCAGCTTGTTATTATCTTGGGGTCAGAGTGTAGGGTCAGACTTGGCATGACTTCCAACTCCTTGTCCTTCTAAACAGTTACCCAGTTCCGTAAGGTGTGGCATTCACATCTTATACACAGTCATCTATATACAGGGGTTAGACAATTAAACTGAAACACCTTTTATTTTAGTGTGGGAGGTTTCATGGCTAAATTGGACAAGCCTGGTGGCCAATCTTTATTAATTGCACATTGCACCA
>JAOUQV010000040.1:5009526-5023455 GCA_028565295.1 Aspidoras spilotus
CAAGAGCCACTTTGGGGTGTTTTGGAGGAGCAAGTCAGGAAACGTTTTCCTCCATTAGCATCACGTAGTGACTTGGCCACTATCCTGCAAGAAGAATGGCTTAAAATCCCTCTGACCACTGTGCAGGACTTGTATGTGTCATTCCCAAGATTAATTGACACTGTATTGGCCACAAAAGAAGGCCCTACACCATACTAATAAATTATTGTGGTCTAAAACCAAGTGTGTGTTTCATTGTCTAACCCCTGTATGTGATAAGAATCCTGAAGTCGTCTTGCCTTTTGAGAGAAGCTTGTCAAAAGAGAGCAGATGAGAAATAACAAAACAAAAAAAAGAGTGGGAAGGGTGATTGCCAGCTTTCTTCCGTGAATTCTCTTTGTTTTGTGTTTTGTTGTTGTGACACAGTGCTGGAGCTGATCATGTAGAATATCAAGAGGGCTCAGCGGAATGAGCTTACTGATATGTTGAGTAAAGCAGATGCCATTTGCATTTCCACAATCAGAGCAACTGTGTTTAAGAAATGCCCCTTTTATGACATATTTAACCTTCTTCTCCTCTATCAGAATATGGGCCACAATAGTCTGTGTATGCAAGTTTCCTTTTTAAGTAAAAAAAAAAAAAAACCGTATTTGTATCTTTGTGTGTGCAGTCATGTAAATACGATTGATTGTCTTATAAATTGGCTCTGTAATCAAATGTACTCAATAAAACGGAGGTGTGCTCAGAACACCTCGGCTGTTAACTGATCTGTTTATGTATGGGAGTTTATGTTTAAATATCAGGTGTTTATCCGGATAATTTGCATCCAAATGCACCCATTTGAATCAGATTCAGTATAATCATTTTGAATCATTAAAAAAAAAAGTCTAAGATGGATGTTTTTGGCAGATGTTGTGCATTTGTAAGCAACATTCCTTCCAGTTGTTACCTCTATTCATACATGATGCATGACAGTCTCCAGGTTGTTGTTAAGAACAGAAACATTATGGCTTTTAATTACGCAATTGTACTAGTTAATAAATTTAATACAATGATGTTTGCAGATGTCGTAGTTAACATCTGCCTGATCTATATACAATGCACAGCATATTAAAGGTCCAGGGGTAAATTGGTAAATCAGTTCTTCTTCAGGATGATTATTAGCCACCATTCCACTATTCCAATGTCCCGAATGATGCAGTGGTGCACTGGCGCACAGGAATCATTAACCAACAATTTTTTGATCACTGCTTTCAATCCTAAAGCAATTTTGATAGAAGGTTGATCTGGTCCCAGGAGCCAAAATACAGTCTTAGAGGTCAGCTTCACACACTCTGAACCATTATTGTTTGCATTAATCTGACCTAAGTGCACATGATAAGATCTATGAATGAACAGTTTTTACTTTTCCAGATTTGTGGAAGAGTTGCATTGCTTTGGGTCAGGTTCTACTTTTTCATTTAGCGATCAAGATCCGATTAGCTACATCTGAAAAGTAAAAAAGTAACTATTGTACCCCTTGGCGATATAGAAAGTGTATTCTTTTCTATTCTAATCCAAATTTGATTAGTCCCAGTTTGTGGTTTCCAATGTCCAAATCACCAACAATGTCTGCTTCTATTTGGCATATATCCTATGATGCTGCTGAAACAGTGTTTAAGAACACAGAGGACCTAATTGATTTAGAAATGTTTTCACCAGTGATTGGGAGTTTATTTTTCTAAGCCGCTTCACATCTTTCAACTTAGAGATCTACTCTGTGCTCATCAGCCACAGAGCATGCTCCATTTAGCCCACTGAAAATGAGCCAAGACACTTGGTGAAAAGGATAGCAAAGCGAACGTGAAGGTGGTGGTGAGTAATAAAAAGACCATGTGGAATAAAGACAGCAGAGTGTGATCGAAAGCTATGTTTGAATATGTATGATGATGTAATGCGTGTGCATGTGATTCATGCAGTCTGTGAGAGCCTGATCTCCTTATGGGTCAAGCTGACAAATCACACGTTCTCACCAAATAGTTCAAATACAACCTTATAAGAAAATTAACAAACGAAATCGTTTACACTTGCATATTTAGCAGACGCCCTTGTCCGGAGAGACTTACAAAAGTGCTGTAAGACTTATCAATGAACATAATCTATTCTGAATAATCAGGAATCCAAGCTAAAATATCCCTAAGTAACTGTTGCTGTGTATTTTTTTTTTTATTTGAGTAGGAAAAATGTGTTTAGTTGAGGTATGTGCAAAATAAATGTGTCTTCAAACCGTGTTTGAAGATATCCACTGATTCTTCCATTCAAACATTAAGGGGAAGTTTATTCCACCATTACGGAGAAGAGTCTAGAAGCATTCCTTCCTCATCCTCTGTGAGATATGATCTAAATCTGATGCAGTCAGCTACAGGGAGCCAGTGGTGAAGTGTGAGTGAACTTGGATTGGACATTGAATACAAGTCTTGCAGCCAAATCCTGGTTCATCTGTAAGGGATGCGGATAGGGCTGAGAGGTAGCCCCTCTAAGAATGAGTTGCAGTAGTCCAGTCTCGAGATGACCAGGGACTGAACCAGGATCTGTGTTGCCTCTGTGAAAAGAAATTGACGAACTCTTTTGATATTGTAGGAATCAACATGCTGGTTAGAGGGTCTTGTTCATATGACACGCGCACACTGGCATAATGAAATACTGAGGTCCCGCTTCACTTAGCTATTCTAAACAAAAAACAGCAGCCATTGGAAAAATAGTAATTTAGGCTGTCTGGTGAAATTTGGTTTTAAACAGAAGGAATGATGGCTACAGTGCTGTTGGCCATGTGGGATTTTCTACATCAACAGTTGTACTGTTTGAACTAGCATGCTTCATGGAATGGCACTTCTATCAACTCTGTCAACAAACAGAAAGAATAGACCTGGCTGCGCTCCTTTGAGTAGAAGCCTTCTGTCATTCATGCCATGTATAGTTATATATTTATATATCATTTGCATGTTAATTATATTTGCGTGCATAATGAAAATCCATTATGCTGTACATATCAATGAGATGCAGTCAAACATACCAGTAGCTCTGCCCAATTCCTGCACCTCCTTGAGCTGTTCATACCTTTTGTCTTTGTGTGTACTACTTCATTTTGCAAATTGTGTTTGTGCAAGTTATTGTGTAAACGCTAAACATTTATCTTATCCCAGGCACACAGGTGGCTCAGGGAATGTGTGTTTGGCAACTGCTCTATTTACACCTACCTGTACCCTCGCTTTCTACACACAACATAGACACGCACACTAGTCATGGATTGAGCCAGCCAATAATATTTTTTGCTCATTGTCTGCCTGCTCAGGCATCTTTGCAGAACAGTATTAATGCCCTGACTCTGTTGTTGTAAGCCGATGCACTGCATTTCTAAAGAGCAATAGGCCTAGAATACAGATTATGTGGTGTATTTGAACTATGAGGAGGTTATTAAATGGAAGGGAAAAGGTGAAATGAAAGGAATCAGGAAGAAGGTGTTCGGTGATGATTTGAACGGGGTAGATTTTGTCTGTTGAGTCTCCTCTTCTGTGCTCCTTAGCTTCTAAATCTTATTATTTTTTTGCGTATTATTTCTTGCTTTGTCTTGGCCACCCGGCAAATATAATGGGCTTCAGACTTGTGCCATATATCAATGCCTGTAGTCTCACGTTCTGTATTTCTCCCTCTATCTTCTGCCTTTCTGCAGCTGCTTCTCTCGCCCTCTCTTTATACAGGTGCATCTCAGTAAATTAGAATACGATCAAACAGCGAATTTATTTCAGTAATTCAATAAAACAGTGAAATGCATATATTATAAAGATTCATTACAAACACAGTGATATATTTAAAGTGTGTATTTCTGTTAATGTTGATGGTTATTTATTAGTAACAATGAAACCCCAAAATCATTATCTCAGAAAATTAGAATATTATATAAGAACAACTGAAAAATGATCTTTAATGCAGATATATCTTTATCTACTGAAAAGAATGTACAGTAAATGCACTCAATACTTGGTCTGGGCTATTTTTGCTTGAATTACTGCATCAGTGTAGTGTGGCATGGAGGCGATCTGCCTGTGGCACTGCTAAAGCGTTATGGAAGCCCATGTTGCTTTAATAGCAGCCTTCAGCTTGTCTGAATTGTTGGATCTGGTGCCTCTAATCTTCCTAACAATATCCCTAGATTTTCTATGGGGTTTAGGTCAGACGTGTTTGCTGACCAATCAAGCAGAGTGATAATATGGTTATTAAACCAGGTATTTTGACTTTTGTCAGTGTGGACAGGTGCCGAGTCCTGCTGAACAATAAAATTTCCATCTTCAAAAAAGCATGAAGTGCTCTAAAAATTTCTGGTAGATGGCTGTGCTGACTTTGGTCTTGATCTAACACAGTGGACCTACACTAGCAGATGACATGACTCTCCACACCCCTTACTGATTGTAGAAACTTTACACTAGATCTCAAGCAGCTTGGATTGTGTGCCTCTCCGCTCTTTATCCAGACTCCGGGACATTTATTTCCAAATGAAATGCAAAATTTACTTTCTGAAAACAACACATTGGACCAGTTCCTTTTATCTTAGTCCCAGATAAGATGCTTCTGCCGTTGTCTCTTAGTCACGAGTGGCTTGAAACAAGGAATGTGACAGTTGTAGCCCATGTTCTGGATATGTCTGTGTCTTATAGCACTGACTCCAGCAGCAGTCCACTCTTTGTGAATCTCCCCCAAATTTTTTTATGCCCTTTTCTTGACAATCCTTTTAAGGTTTGGGTTATCCCGGTTGCTAGTGCAACCTTTTGTACCACTCTTTTTCCTTCCACTCAACTTGCCATTATTATGCTTGGATACAGCACTCTGTGAACGGCCAGCGTTTTAGCAGTGACTTTTGTGGCATAACCTTTGTGTGGACTGTGTCAATGACTGCCAGTGTCTTCCCCATGATTGTGTAACTTACTGTACCAGAGTAAGGGACCATTTTAAACACTTTGATGTTAAATATTCACATTTTTTGAGATAATGATTTTGGGTTTTTATTGGCTGTAACCAATAATCATCAACATTAACAGAAATAAACACTTGAAATATGACACTGTGTTTGTAATAAATCTATACAATGTGTGCATTTCACTGTTTGTATTGAATTACTGAAATAAATTCACTTTTTGATGATATTCTATTTTACTGAAATGCACCTATACTGACATGCATTGCATATACAGTATATTTGATAGGCATACAGTGTTCCCTCACTTATCCTGGGTGTTATGTTCCAGTCCTGCTGCTAAAATCCACAAAGTAGAGGGCACCATATGTATTTTAATATTTATACGTTATTTTAAATCTTTATAAACTCTTTACACCCTCTTAAGCCTCATTTTTACTCCCTCTGCATTTTGAAGTAAAAAACAAACATGGCTATAAATTATATAAATCAAATCTCATACATTATTAAACAATCATGTTGCTGTGTACAATCTCACATAGGTAAGTACAAACCCGATTCTAAAAAAATTGGGATAAACTGTAAATAATAGCGGAATGCAATAATTTACAGATGAAAGTGAGGCATTTTGAAATTTCATGCTAAATATTGGCTCATTTAAAATTTCGTGACGGCAACACATCTAAATAAATTAAATCAGAGGCTGGAACTTTAAAGGTACAAAAAAGGAACAGCTGGAGGACCGATAGGCAATAGGTCATTAACATACCTTATCAGTGCTTAGTTGAGAAGCCTGCATCTCTGATGGTATGGGGTTGCATTAGTGCGTGTGGCATGGGCAGCTTACACATCTGGAAGGACACCATGAATGCTGTAAGGTATATCCAGGTTCTAAAGCACGACATATGCTCCCATCCAGACAATGTCTCTTTCAGTGAAGACCTTGCATTTTCCAAAATGACAATGCCAAACCACATACTGCATCAATTACAGCATCATGTAAAAGAAGTGTCCGGGTACTGAACTGTCCAGCCTGCAGTCCAGATAGAAACCTTTGGCGCATCATAAAACGGAAGATACAACTAAAAAGACTTAAGACAGTTGAGCAAATGCTACATATGACAAGAACGGGTTAACATTCCTATCCCTCAACCTGTTTCCTCAATGCCTAGACATTTGTAGACTGTTGTAAAGAGAAAAGGGGATGTCTCACAGTAGTAAACATGGCTTTGTCCCAACCTTTTTGAGCTGTGTTGTTGTCACGTAATCGCCTAATTTTTCTCTTTAAATGATGCATTTACTCAGTTTAAACATTTGATGCGTCATCTATGTTCAATTCTGAATAAAATATAGAATTGAAACTTCCACATCAATGCATTCTGCTTTTGCAAATTGTACTTTAAAAGTCTAAACTTTTGTTTGGAATTGGGTTTGTATCTAAGGCGGTGGCAGGTACATATCATATTTGGTGCGTATTCATCCACTGAATAAATACACTATCACTGTAAGTGGTATTTTATTATGATTTAATATTATTTTAATATGTTAGAATTTATATATAAAATATATTTTTATACATTTAGTGATTTTTTTACACAAAATTCATCAATGTGCTACGCAAATTGTACTACTACTACTATGAAACAGGGGGAAACAGATGTTTTGAAATCTCGCGACGTAGTGAGGGAACACTGTATTTATAAATGACAAAATCTTAAAATCTTCTGAAGAACTTCAAGAGCCTAAAAAATCATCCCGCTGATTATGTGGAATTTCTGTTTTCTTATTTGTCTCTAATCTGGGGAGTAGTATATTTTCAATAAAAACACAATCTGAACGTTATTTTTAAACGATGAAGGAGAATTTTTATTATTATTTTTGCTTGTGTCCTTTTTCTAATCTCTCCTAAGGTAACTCCACCAGAGATGTGGGTCCCAATTTGGGTCTGAAGAAATCCAGTTCTCTGGAGAGTCTTCAGACGGCCGTGGCAGAGGTGATGCTTAACGGGGACGTCCCATTTCACAGACCACGTCCCAGAATCATCCGTGGACGTGGTTGCAATGAGAGCTTCCGTGCAGCTATAGACAAATCCTATGACAAACCTGGTGTGACCGTGGCGGGTGGTGAAGAGGAGGATGAAGGCATGGAGACATGTAAGTGCTGGGACAGTGATTGCATTTTTAAGTGTTTTGTTTCATTTTTTTTATGTACACACCACAACAACTCATGGCTGTTCTATCTAGTTTAGGCTTTCACTTAGAGTCCACAGCCAATCTGCATTTTTTCAACACCATTTTTGTTTTATTCATATCTGTAGTGTCCGTGTGAGCTCTGAGACGTCCCTGCTGTCTATTTTCCCTACTCTTGGGACTCCTTATTCTAATGTACCTTTTAATACTTTTAGACTTGAAGCAATTTGAAAGCTTTTGTTCTGTTTACTGGCAGAACAGTTGTCCTTTATTTCTCCTTGCAGTTTATAATGAATAGTGCAGCAGCCATTTTTGTATATTCCATCTATTATGGATGTCCTTGTTAAGCATTTAAGTTTATATGCTGCTGTAAAATTTTAGCTGTACTTAAAATACCTCGTCCTGGGTGCTTGTGTGCAAACCGGCACTGCCGGCGCTGAAAAGCCATTGGCAAATCTTTGCCCTCCCTTTTTCACAGAAGTCTGTCTAATCTGGCGTTGCATTGCTCAGAGTCATGTTTTGGTGGTAAGCCAGAGCTGTCAGACAAGCCAGACCTAGGTAATAACAGCACCTTGCCGCAGGAGCCTCTTTGTTCTTTGTTAAAAGTGTACGTTCCACAGGGTAGAAACATTTCTATTGTTTATATCTGTATATATATATATATAAATTAACAAAATAATCATTTCCCAGAGCTGCTTTGTTCCATTGTGCTGTTTCCGCCTGCCACTAAATACTGTCTTATCTTTCCCTGTGAGAAATAAGGCGCAATAGATTGTGCCACAAAGTATTGCATTACGCCATTCCTGATATTCAAATAAGTCAAATGCGTTTGAGATAAAAGCAGGCTGCCTGTGTCTGTCCCTGAGGTTAATAGTCAGAGTTGACTGATAAGGGCAGGCATTCTTTCCTCACGCTGACTTTTATTTACATAAAATCCCACATCATCTGGGGAAAAAACGTGTCGGCGGGAGATATCCTGCCAAGAAGAAGAAGAAGAGATGATTTGTGCTGGGGATTTTCTCTCTGTTCTGCAAACTCCACTGTTGCTTTTCAAGCAGAATGACAATTTCATGAATTCATCTGTGACTTGGGACTGAAGAAATGAACACCTAGCACGATCAAAGCAAGGAAGCTAATGATGGGGCATGAAAACATTTATATCTTGTGCAGTGGAAAGTTTTCACAGTGTTCTAACCCTGGATTTTTTTTTTTTTTAAATCAAATACCAAGCTCGGAAAGTCTGCTTAACTTATTTTAATGGCTGCTTTGATGTAAACATATATTGAACTGAGTGACATTGATTTCATTATTGCACTGTATCTCTTTATTCGACTAATAAGCAAGTTTGTAATATTAAGGGTCCTGTTTATACACGGAGATTCATGTGAAAGAACCCAAGATTTTCTCCCATTTAACTCCCGTTATGATCAGGCAGCATGAACCCTTAAAGATTTTACTACATATTTGACATGTATGTAATCAGTTCCATGGAACCCAAAACGTAGAATCTATAAGGGTTCTCTCAGAGGAAAATGTTAATAATCACAAACCGTTTTTTTTCCAAATTAATTCAATTCATACATACACACTCACAGAAAACATTATGCTAAAGGTCCTTTTAGGGTTTAAAATCATTTCTAATGGACTAAACAAAAAACAACATTAAATGGGATAAATGTGCGTTTAGTAAATACCTTCAATATTATATAATCAAATTCAGGGCCTATTTTAATAAAATCTCCCTGTACTTTTTCTTAATCTCTCCCTTTCTACACTGGTTTCATCCTTAGTCTTAAGATTGAGTTTTTGTCGGTGTATAATAATGACAGGCCGAGTGCTTACCTACACATACACAGATACACTCATCTGGCCCCCAGGAGGCCTGAGCGATTACCATCTCCTGTGTGTTATCCGAGATGGCATCATTAGGAACTTCAGAAATTATCACGCTTCTCTAATCTCACAGTCTGCTTTTAATTGCCAGATGCAGCTCATCCATGTAGACACACCGCCTTTGCACTTAGCGGCATGATAATCTTGCACACGCATGGGAAATGAACAAAATGGAGAGAGATAAAAGAGATATCAACTCGAACGTAGTTAGTGTTGTTATCTTGCAAACTGTTAAATGCTTCTAGGAAAAAGATGTGTGTGCCTACTATTCCTGTCTCATAACATTTCACAACTAGTTTTCACTTTCTTCCAAAATTTGTGAAGAAACTGCAAAAACGTCAATTATAAAAATCATGTCCTTTCCCCCATTTACGGTTCAATCTTGATAAAAACAACTGAGCATTTTTAATTTTATTTGTGGTTTTCTGAGATGGCTTTTCTTGCTCATTTTAATTTCTATAGATATTTATAAACTGTAATCACACTCCGAACATCAGGTGCATTGTGAATTTACTGTATTTCTCTAGCACTTTAGCATTATGCTAAAGCACTTTGCATAATTAGCAGCTGTATTTTTCTTCCCCGCTTCCTTTGCTCATTCATAGTTGATTTCAACTTACAATTACTGACAGATTAATTACATTAGATTCGGCAGGGCATCCAGCATAGAAATTGCTGCTATAATCAGACTGATGATGAAAAGAAAATTAGATAATTTACCTCATTCCAATTGTGATTAAAGTGTTGTTTTAGATACGCCGTTGCTGGTTTGCAGGGGAAAATATTCAACATTACAGTAGAAATGATATACAAGTGTGTACGTGTATATAATAAGTAGAAACTTGCCATGACATAATAATTATATGTTACAGTTTAGTTACTTTATTAACTGGATATACTAGGGTGAGTCAAAAATGAGCTACACTCAGAATTTATTTGATTTCAACTTTTCAATGCTTTTCTATAAACTTTGTCCAACTGCCAACAAGCTTTCGTATTCTTCTATTAGAGCAGCTGTGGCCTAATGGATAAGGTAGAGGACTGGGAATCCCCACTTCAGGCAAGTTACAGCTGAAGTGCTGTTGAGCAAGGCACCCAACCCCTAAATGCTCCCCGTGTGCCTCAACAGGGAGGCAGCACACTGCTCCCTCAGTTGGGTTAAATGCAGAAAAAGAATTTCCCTAAGGAGATCAATAAAGTATCAATTATTATTATTATTGAAATGTTTGTTGGTTGAGCTGCGAGCCACAAATTCATCGCTCTGTTCACATTATCCGACATGAAATTTTCCGTCGTTGTTTGCAAACAATTTGCCACATAAACTACTGTCACTCATCTAACCAATGTAATCAATATACATGTAGACTTCTGCTTTGTACGCAGACATACATTCTGGATCTATTCATATGAACTTCTTTGTGACACCTTAATTACTCAATATCTTGTTAAATAACCGCATCGGCTGCACTACCGGACAGCCAAATAAATAGTCTCTGCACACTGTTGGGTAACCATGTCATGCGTCACATTCACATGCAGGCTGATCAGTGACCAGATAACATCAGTGACTGGAATAAAACGGCGCTCTTGTCCAGAAAGAGTATTTAAAACTGTGCGGCCAAAAGAAGTTTTAAATTAACCGGAGTGTGGATAATTTTCAAGGCGAGACATAGTTTTGCTATTAAGCAATCTCCATATCAAGGTATACGATTAAAATGGGAGAGTTCTAGAAAAACGTTTTTGATGTACCTCTAATGTCCCCAAAATACACACATAGAACATACAGTATTGCCTATTTAATTTGTGTTCGTGTGTGTGTCCAGAGAGCTAAAAATCAGTGAGATAAAAGAATTATGATGTAGAGCTTGCATTGAAAGCAACTCTTATTTAGCCGTATTCAGCTGTATAGTTACACATTAATTAGACAATGAGTATGAAACATTATATAGGCTTAGTTTTTCTATACTATATGAGGCATTTTAATTTAAGTACCTAACTTTAATCAGCTAAATTTCATGCTTATTTTCCTTCGTTTACTTAATGAGTGAAGATCATGCCACCGTCTTTACTCTCGGACCTGTCAGTTACTGCCGAGGTGAACAAGAAATATATGCTGTATTTTTTGTATATGTTAAAATGGCCTTGTATCTGGAAGCCATTTGACATGTCCCCAGTGCCTTTCCCCATAAATGAGCACTGAATATATGTGTGTGATGCAATACCAGCACAAATATACAATGGGGGCAGTATAGCACCATATGACAACATGTCTGCATATAACTAAATAAGCTAATCTTTGTGTTAAAATGGAGACTATTATTAAGTACTAATAGCAACTGTTTTTGTATTTTGATTAGTGTTTCAATTAAAAAAACATAAATGCTCATTTTTGTGCAACCAAGGTTTTTAAAATTATTTTTTTTTGTTTTAATAAAATAACTGAGTGCAGTGAGAAGTTAGAATATCAGTATCTGCAATTTGGATATATTGATAAATGGAATCAATTCAACTCCTAATATTAATTAATATTTGCCCACTATTTATAGATAGGTGGCAAATGAAAGGGTAAATAATACAGTGATATAGTTCAAAGACATGTGTGTTGGGTAAACTGGAGGTGCCAAATTGGCATTGACTTGTTTATTACATATAACCTTGTGTATGGATGTGAACTTGTGTATTGATATAACCTTGTTTGTGTCATGAGATATCCATTGATGCTGAAAATTAAAACCCGACCCTACTTGTCTTCTTAGAATAAAGTGTCATATATCAGGAGTCAGGAGAATATGGTATTGGTTTGTATTTTATTTAATAAAACTTTCCTATCTTGATGGGATTGTCTCTATATTTGATTTTATGGATTTATTTATACTATGTGAGCCTATGTGAGATATCAGGCCAGTGTATTAGACAGTTCTCTGAGAACTCTCATCATTAGAACATCAAATGAGGAAATATTAAAAAAAACATTCTTTGGATCTTGAATTGAAGCTGTCTTAGAACACCCATTGTTTTTTTCCTTTAATTTGTCAACTATCTATATGTGTAACCAAACGGAAAGTCTAGTACAGGTGGCGTTGGGGTGTTTGTGGGATACTCCAAATTCGAATAAAGTTGTCTTTGTGGTTGAAATATTTGTGTCTGGAAGTATATGCCAGTGATGTGGCCTTAAGTGGCATCTTCATTTTTCCACTATTATGCCTCAATGTATTCCTTTGTCTTTCTTTGTCTCAGTGGAGGAGGACACAGAAGAAAGCTCACGTTCCGGCCGTGACTCCGTCTCCACAGCCAATGACATGGCCTTTCTGGGTGGAGCGGCTTACCAGGATGGCCAGATGAATGGTGGACGGAACAAAGATGAACATAAAAAGGAGAAAGGAGGGAAGGAAAAGAAAGACAAGAACAAAGCCAAGAAGAGTGTGCTGAAGGGCCTAGGTGACATGTTCAGGTACAGTTAACCTACATGAGTATTCCTCTACTCCTGAGCTGTGCTGAATCTTTGTATTTGGTGCTTCTGTAGGAAACTTTAATGTGGCTTTCACATGATAATTGGCTAAACCGCTTTGTGCTGGCGGTTTCTATAAGTTTCAAAGAAGAGGAAGGTGCAGCACGGTGTTGCAGATTTTCTCGCCTCCTTTTTTCAACTTGTCACTAAACAATACAATAAACAATGATTGTGTGCTGATGACATTGAAACGTTCATGTGTTTCAAAACAGCATTTTTTTTGTCTCAGCTTACATCAATCAAGGTGAAAAAGGCTCATCATGTTATAGCCCACTAAGCTGTGGCTTGCACTGTGCTGCTAACAGGGCTCATTTAACTTTAGCCTAAAAAAGCCAGGTAGCCCTGGGCAGTTTAAGCACATGGTTTATTTACTGTGTAGCTATGGCTGAGAGAGAGAGAGAGCACACAGCTGAACACAGTTTGTCTTGTATAACTGAATATAAATCATACCATAAAAATGTACACAGTGTTCCTCATATGCATAATGTATACTCGGTCAACTCCATGCACAGGTAGTTTGAAGTTGAGGGTCTTTCTGATTCAATGTTGGTAACTTCGAGAGAAAATGATGCAAGATCAAGCAATGTCTTGATACAAATCTGCAAGTCTGTCAAACTGAGGTTGTGAGAAAGTCAGAAATCCTTTATTTCCTAAATCCCAGCTTCCAGTCCAGCGGTGAAAACCCATCAGAGGAGCTAAGAGAGATTTAGTTTTTAGTTTACATAACCTGTGAGGATGTATTGAGTGTAATTCTACACAATCTGCCATAGAGTGACTGTATTGTGAAAACTGTTTAAAAAAACATTTTTTTTCTGTCTTTTGGGAAAGGTAGAAAAAAAGGGCATTGGCTGCGCATGTGTAGTAACACTGTCTATTTCTATTTATACAGCATTTACATCCTGACTGACTCTGACCCATGGTTCAAAAATGGCTCAAACCGTTTTTATGGGATCTTCTCTCTTTTAGGTTTGCCACAACTTGTCAAAATGTGGCTATAGATTAGCACTTAGCATCTATGCAAACTATATACAACTGCAGTTTAGAAAATGTTGGAAAAATCATAAAATTTAAATAATTCAGAATGCGCTTATTTACAAATCTGATGAATCTTGGGAAAACATTTCTCTTACAACATCGAGCAATTCGTTTCTTCACTTCCCAGATGTTTATAGACTGTTGTTAAAACAAGGGAGTGCTGCACAATGGTAACTGATGCCCCTTTCACACATCAGCACTGGGAAAATTCCGCAATATCGGTTCCAGTGGTTTTCCGGAGTTGCCCTTTCACACATGTAATGATCATCCCTGAGGTACTCTGTACGGTCACATTTACACTACAGAGGAAGTATTCTGCATGACTAGGCAGCACGGTACTATGTCTGTGCGTGCATATGCATGGGATGACACAAAAT
>JAOUQV010000040.1:5153305-5164201 GCA_028565295.1 Aspidoras spilotus
ATTGTGGTCTAAAACCAGGTGTTTCAGTTTATCTGTCTACCCCCTGTATATATATATATATATATATATATATATATATATATATTTACTGCTGGGGCATAATTTATTGTCCCAAACTGGTCCCATTGGTTTTGTGGCTCCCACAAATAACTGTTTCCTTAGAGTGAGCAGATGAGAAATGGGCTGAAATAAAGATATTATGCTTAATGGCAATTTATATAATGGCTTCCATGCATTCTTCATTCGCGAATAATTCAACATTATTTCCCATAGAAAAAAGCATACAGTATGTTTTAATGTTGAAGAATTAAGTTTTCGAATCAAGAGGTCTTTTCCAAGCCCTGAAAACCTCTAAAGTTTGGTGGAGAAGTGACAATGTTATGTGATTAATCATCAATGCAGTCTGGCAGGTAACAATCCACTGTCATTCACTAAACACAGTGACACACTTTTGTATCAGAATGCTTGATAAAACCTTATGATTTCATTCCTTATTCCTCATAACATCCACTGCTCTAGAGTCCTCTGCCTGGCTTTGTATTTAGTGATGGATTACATACTACTACTTGATCATGGAAATAAAGCACACAATGCACAGTTTTTGTGCTGATATTAATGCCAGAGGAGGTTTCGAGACGACAGAGCACTGGTGATGTTTATGCACTTGGAGGCTCCCTCCATAACATTGTGTGGTCTGCCATGTCTTGGCTGAGTGGCTGTGGTTCCTATACAGTTCCAATTTCCAATAACACCAGGAGGAAAGGAGGGAAGAAAGTTCAAAAACTGATTTTGGCAACTGTGGCATCATATTACATATAAAGGCAGACTGCATGGCTTAGTGTTTGATTGTATACACCCGTGGCAATGGGACTAAATGAAACACATTTGTTCTATGATATAGCATCATGGATGAGGTGTGTCCTAATTCTTTTTGTCCATATAATGCAGCAGCAATTATCTAAATGGAAAGTATATTAAGACAAACTGTGTGTATGCCAAATTTCATATGAGGTTTTACATCAATGTTATTGAAATTATTGGATGTGCTACTGTTTCTTCCTTACCCATAACATTTATTTTATATCTTATTTTTTTTATAATTAGAAAAATGTAAATAAATCACTACATAATTTAGTTTAATTACATAATTAGTAAATTAATTTCCTTGTCATTTTCTAAAGTACTAGCTTGTGAGGAAGCACTAGTTCCCACAGATATACTTATTCATTAAGATATCTTTTATATATTTTATCTGAATTTTAATAAAGCCTGAATATTATTGTAAGATGCAAAAAAACAGAATATCTGCTTCTTCTTCTTTCAGGGGTATCTTTTTTACCTCACTCTGTCCTCTGCATCTTCTGCTTTCACACCAACTATCTGCATATCTATATTGACCACAATCCTATATCTACTCTTTGGTCTTCCTCTCTGCCTCCTGTCTGGCAGCTTCATCTCTAATATCCCCCTACCAATATATCCACTGTGCCTTTTTCTGCACATGTCCAAACCATCTCAATCTGCCCTCGCTAACTTTGTATCCCAATTTTCCAACATGTGCTGTCCCTCCGATGTTCTCATTCCTAATCCTGTCCGTCCTGGTCACTCCTAACGAGAACCTCAACATCTTAACCTCTGCCACCTCCAGCTCTGCTTCCGGTCGCTTAGTCAGTGCCACTGTCTCCAAACCATACAACAAGGCTAGTCTCACTACTCTCTTATAAACCTTTCCTTAAACTTTTGTCACACATCATTACTGACACTTTTCTCCATTCACTTCAGCCTGCCCGCACTCTCTACTTCATCGTTTTTCCACACTTCCCATCTGCTTGAACACTTGATCCTAAGTATCTGAACTCCTGCACTTTTGTGACCACTTCTCCCTGTAGCCTTATAGTTCTACCTGCCTCCCTCTCATTCACACACACGTATTCTGTCTTACAAATGTTAACTTACATTCCCCTAATTTCCAGAGCATACCTTCACCCCCAAGTTCTAGCAGTTCCCTGCTCCTACTACAGATAACAATGTCATCTGCAAACCATGGTGATTCCTGGCTGACCTATTTTTTTAGTCTGCCCATCACCAGAGCAAAAAGAAGGGGCTCAGAGCCGATCTTTGATGCAGTCCTGCGTTTACTTTGAAGCTATCTGTCACTCCTACAGCACATCTCACTACTGTCATGCTGTTCTCATACATGTCCTGCACCAAAATAACGTATTTTTCATCCACTTCAGAATTCCTCATACAACACCACAGTTCCTCCACATTTCCATACCTCCACCGGTCATCAGGTCCGACTGCTTTTTCATCCTTTTTAAAGCTTTCCTTACTTAATTCTTGCTAATATATGCTACCTCCTGTACCATAATTTCTATGCCTTCCTTTTTTCCCTGTCATTCTCTTCATTCATCAGCTCCTGAAAACAATCCTTCCATTGTTTCCTCACCCTCTCCTCACCTGTCAGTCCCTTACATTTCTATCCTTAATCACCCTGACATGTTGCACATCCTTTTCTATTATCACAAGGCGATACAACTCCTTCTTTCCTTTCTTACTGTCTAACCTTTCATACAACTCATCATAGGCTTTCTGCTTGGCCTTTGCTACCTCCATCTTTGTCCTACCCTTCATCTCTTTATACTCCTGCTTGCACTCTTCAGTCCTCTCCCTGTCCCATTTTTTCTTCACTAACCTCTTCCTCTGAATATCCTCCTGCACTTGCTTGTTTCACCACCAGGTTTCCTTGCTGTCTTTCCTGCCTGCCTGTCTAATCACTGTTGCTGCTGCTACCCTGTTATCTGGAACCTCTTTACTACCACCCAAAGTCTCAACTTATCACAGCATTCCACCTTACTCAACTTCCACCATTTTGTCCTCTTTTCTACATTTGCCTTCATTCTCTTCCTAACCACCAGAGTCATCCTGCAAACCACCATCCAATGTTGTCTAGCTACACTATCCCCTTCCACTATCTTACAGACTCCAATCTCTTTCAAAGTCCTCGTCTACACAGAATGTAGTCTACCTGTGTGCTTTTGCCTTTACTCTTGTAGGTCATCCTGTGCTTCTCCTTCTTTTCTCCTTCAACATTGTTATATGATACAACGGTAAGTTAAAACTTCTGTTGTCCATCCTGTCTTATCAGTGTTTTCCATGCAAGTTTGCTGTCTTCTTGAAGGTTCAATTCACTGTTACTTCGGTGCAACAAAGCCTTATTTTTTCACTTACAATTTGCACAAAGTAAGAGCAGCGTGCAAAGATATGCTTTTTTTTGTTGCCTGAGGGTGTCTGGTGCTGATACGTACTAAAGAATACTTATTATGCAAATTTTGGATAAAGGTGTCTATAAATGGATACTGAATGTTGCACAAGTTCATGTCAAGTAAAAGGAGCTGGAAGTCTAAGCTGGAAGCCACATCGACAACTGATGACAACATTAAACTGATTTTTTGGATGGAGGAGTGACAGTGGATTAGGTGGCAAATCATTTACTAATGTGCTACAACTCTGTTTATGCAATAATCCAGGAAAACAGTGCAATTATGACTTGCAGCTTAGCCTCAAACTTAATATAAAAGCTTACTGACAGATAGACAGTTACAAATTTGATAAAAATAAAGTCTATAGCCAGCAAATGTTTCACTTTTCTGAAGTAGCAACTTGTGGTTGAACGCTTTATTTAGTTAATTAAATAGGAGTCCAACTCAAATCAGTTCAGATTTAATTCTATAGCACTTTTTACAATAAAATTGTGGTAAAGCGGCTTTACAGAAATAAAATACAAGATATTGTAATATAGTTTTGTATAAGTATATTTTTTTATCCCTAATGAAGAAGCCGGACGAGGTGTGCATGCGAGGTGTGATATGGTGATTTTGTTTTTAACATTTTTTAAAGGAAGCTCCATTTCAAGAATTTTGTCAGTTTAAAAATCTGGAATTTGAAATTGTACTTTCTATTTTAAATTATTAACTGTAAGAAAAAAAGAAATACAAAGTACAAATTGTAAATAAAAAAATAATGCAAGGTTGTGGAAGTCTCAAAATTCCAAATTTTATTTAGAATAGAACATTAATGACATATTAAATGTTTAAAGTGAGAAAATTTATAATTTAAAGAGAAAAACTAGGTGATTTTAAATTTCCTGACAACACATTAAAAAAAGTTGGGACAAGACCATGTTTACCACTGTGATACATCCCCTTTTCTATGTAATAAACATCTGTAAACGTCTGGGGAATGCTAACCCCTTCTTGTCTAATGTAGGATTCTAGTTGTTCAACTGACTTAGGTCTTTTTTGTCGTATCTTTCATTTTTAATGTGCCAAATGTTTACTCTCTGGACTGCAGGCTGGAGAGTTTAGTACCCAGAACCTTCTGCTACGCAGCCATGGTGCTGTAATTGATGCAGTATGTGGTTGGCATCGTCTTGTTGGAAAATACAAAGCCATCAAAAAGGACGTCACCAGGATGGGAGCATATGTTGCTCCAGAACCTGGATATATCTTTCAGCATTGATGGTGTCCTTCCAAATGTGTAAGCTGCCCATGCGCACTAATGCAACCCCATACCTTCAGAGATGCAGGCTTCTGAACTGAGCGCTGATAACAACTTGGGCCGTCCTTCTCCTTTTTAGTCCTAATAACATGGCGTCCCTGATTTCCATAAAGAACTTCAAATTTTAATTCATCTGACCACAGAACAGTTTTTCACTTTGTCACAGTCCATTTAAATGAGCTTTGGCATAGAGAAGACGTCTGCGCTTCTGGATCTTGTTTAAATACGGGAATTTCTTTGAACTATGAAGTTATAGCTGGCAACGGCAGATGGCACGGTGAATTGTGTTAACAGATAATGTTCTCTGGAAATATTCCTGAACCCATTTTGTGATTTCCAATACAGAAGCATGCCTGTATGTGATGCAATGTTGTCTAAGCTCCTGCAATTACAAATAAGCCAATATTTGGCATGAAATTTCTAAATGTCTCACTTACGACATTTGATATGTTGTCCATGTTCTATTGTGAATACAGTATCAGTTTTTGAGATTTGTAAATTATTCACTTTTTATTTACAGTTTGTACTTTGTCCTAACATTTTTTGAATCGGGTTTGTACATATGTTTTTAGTAGATGTACAGTATTATATAATGATAGTCTGGGCCTATTTCGAGTGATTCTTCTTGTATAAAAATATAAAGTGTATACAGATCATGTTGTTGTTTAAAAAATAAAGCTGAAGCTGAAATAAATTAAACTGCTAAAGGCATTAGCTTGTGGTTTGAACATTGCCATTTTAAAACAGTTTCTGGATGGATGAAATGTTTTCAAGCAGAAGGAATATTATGTTCTAATTTGCAAACACTGATATATTGCCTTCAATGAGGAATCAAACACCACATCTTAGCTCAGAGCTGTTTAAAAAAATCTGCTTTTACTTGAGAGGTGTTTGCTCAGAAAGGTCACACATGATGCACCACTACCAATAAGAATTCTCATGAATATACTGATAGCTCATTCAGTAGGCCAGCACAGATCTATGTCATGTTCTTTTAAATTAATGTATAGAATCCCAGGAATACAGGTTTTCCTTGCAAATGGTCTGTTTATAGTGATCTTATCAGACCTGGTAGGACTGACAATGGTGGCAGAAAATGGCTAGGGAAGCAAAAGACAAGTGATCTCAAGTCTCCACAGCTGCACAAACATGGATTAGAAGTGAGTAAGGAAGAAGCCAAATGAGTATGGGATAAGAAACATGTCTGTCAACTAAAGCTAAGGATCTTCCTCTCTATCAATGTCCTTTCCACAGCCAGTCAGAGGAAAAAAACATAAGATTTGCAAATTAAAGCAACTAACTTTTTCTACTCATTTTTTGCCACTGGATTTTTCTAGGATTAAAAGGATCAAAGATAAAGTGCAAGACGAAATCCAGCGAGCTTCAACCAGGCAAGTCGGACGCTGAAAGAAAATGCAGGAATGGGCAAAAATGATGTGTAGCTGCTGAACTGGATTAAGAGCTGAAAGGTTTCATTGAACATCCTCTCTCATTCCTCTATCATGCCAACCTTGCATCGCACCATATCTGTATTCTTGCACTATTGACCCTGTTATGGTGAGCTTAAAGTATTTGGATAGGGCTTAGGGCACAAGGAATGGATGTTAATATGTCAGATCAGTCATAAAATGCGTTATGCTTGGAAATGATTCTTCATAAAAATGTCTGAATAACTTAGCTGCCCTTAGCTTCAGCCTCAGGCACTTTCCTCACTAGACACTACTTATTTTATATCTTAAAAACTATCTTAAAAATCTCAAACTATTAAATTGAAGCTAGGCCTGCAGATAACATGTATGCATTCATTTATTACACAGTAAATATTTTACCTTAGAGATGTAAGCGAACCCGGGACCTTTTTGCTGTGAGGCCACAGCACTATCAACTGCACCACTCTTGTAACACCACCGTTGTAACACCACCGTTGTACAAGTGGCTATTTGAAGCATCTCGAAACAGACTGCTGATTCTCCTCTGATCCTTCACATCTACAAGATATTTTAGTCCACACAAGTCCAACTCAGGATCATGTGCATCATCAATATACAGTAATATGGACTTAATAAAAAAAAAATGGACTAAAATTATTACTATTAAATAATATAATTCTAAATCTAACATGTTCAATGATACTATATAACTGATTCTGATTATAAATCATATAACTTCAGTTCTGTTAATGAGACGGATTAATCATACTAATCTCCAAATCAAAGTCATCAACCTGTGTATCAAAGGCCGTGGCCATGGTGCAAGAGTAACCAGTTCACCTACTGGCATGTTTGTGTTACAATCTATTGTAAATAAAATAGGACTTAGTTAATTTACCATGCAAAAAGTAACCCAAGTTCAGGATCAAAGCCCGGACTATTGATAATATACACTATATTGCCAAAAGTATTTGCTCACTCATCTAACTTGTCAGAATCAGGCGTTCCAATCACTTCTATGGCCACAGGTGAATAAAATTAAGGCATGCAGACAAACATTTGTGAAAGAATGGGTAGCTTTCAGGAGCATAAATTCAGTCATTACATTTCCTCTCTCCTAAATATTTCACAGTCAACTATCAGCTGCATTATAAAAACATGGAAATGTTCGGGAGCGACAGCAACTCAGCCACAAAATGGTAAGCCACGCTGATGCTCATAGTGTGAAGATTTTGCCAAATTTCCGCAGAGTCAATCACTACAGACCTCCAAGTTGAGGCTGTTCTAGCTGCAAAGGGTAGACTGACGTCATTTGAACCCAATAGTAACCATAATTATATTTAACTTTGGTTATACCTTTTGCATTTAAAGACCCTAGGGTGTTAAAGTAACCTAATTATTCTGTTATTAGTAAATATATATGAATTTTGTCTTATGGATACATGTAACTCTATTAAATGTCCTGCTCTATAAATATGGAGTTAAAGTTTTGATAGTGAGCCATCATTAACTGGACATTCAGTAACTTCTGTTAAATGTTGATAAACACATATTGAACAGTGATGGACACAAACTGTAATCTTGAGGCATTGGTCCATTCAAATAAGGAACCTAGTGTGAAAATCTCACAAAACCATCCAACCAATCTCTATAATCATAGTGCTCCACGACGGGCTGACATTCTGTCAGAATGAAAATTACTTTCATTTCACAGTTGGATGAAATCTCATGGGTTTTCATTGTTGGAATGTGTGTGTATGTGCATGCATGCTATTGCTTCTAAGATCTGTCAAGTTGAATTCACAAACCCTAAATATTTACCCTGGAGTGTGTAAAAACATTTTCTATCAGTGTTGGTGTATAAGGCTGAACCCTGCAGTCTTGTCAAAGCTCCACAGGGATGATATAAAGCAATGATGTCATGTTCTCGGCAGAGAGATGTAAAGACAAGAAGAGCTGGCTTTGATCATAACCCGAGCATGACCTTTAACATTATCCAGATGAAATGGCAGCTCTCTCTCTGAAACATCACATGTGACCTGTGACCTCTCAAAAGGTCAAGTGTAAAGCTGAGAACAGACCTAGATACATTTGTGACACTGAGGTCAGGAAACGTGCATGTGGTTTTCTGCAGGTGGGATTGTGTCATTCAGTTGCCATGCAACTGTCTTTGAAGCTCATGGCCTAAAGGGGAAAGGTCACAAGAGTTCGGACATTGGTCTTGATTTTAACCACAAGGACTCCTGCTGAGGGGATAGAGGAGGGCAGCGTTGCCAGGGCCACTTTTCAGTTGAATAACATGATTTTGCTCCATTTAGTTAAAATTGCAAGACAAGTATGGTTTCCTTAATTCAACCACTTTATATACAAGTATAATGTACACTCACCGGCCTATTTATAAAGTACACCTTGCTAGTAAATGGTTGGACACTCTTTTGCCTTCGGAAATTCCTTAAATCTTTATGGCATACTTTCAACAGAGATAGCATTCTGCATTCCTTGGTTGTAACGAGTGGTTATTTGAGTGGTCCATTCTCCTCTGACCTCTAACATCAACAAGGCATTTTTATCTACACAACTGTCACTTACTGTATATTTTCTCTTTTTCTGACCATTGTCTGTAAACACTAGAGATGGTTGGGCGTAAAAATCGAGTAGATACGCGGTTTCTGCAATACTCATAACAGGCAATCTGCACCCACAACCATGGCATTTTCAAAGTCACTTACATCACCTTTCATCCCTATTTTGATGCTTGGATTGCACTTTAGCAAGCTGTCTTGACCACCGATAAATGGCAAAATGCATCAAGTTGGTCATGTGATTTGCTAATTAAATGTTTGTTTTAAAAATAAACCAAACAGGTGTAACTAATAAAGTGAAAGTGAGACATTCTGCCACTATGTTCTGCACACAGTGGAATTGGTCCTCTGCATTTAACCCATCCGTGCAGTGAAACACGCAAATACACACACAGGTGAAGTAAGCACACGTGCCCGGAGCAGTGAGCAGCCAGCACAGCATCCAGGGAGCAACTGGGGGTTAGGTGCCTTGCCCAAGGGCACTTCAGCCATGACTTGTCGGTACTTGAAATCAAACCAGGAACTTTCCGGTTGCAAGGCTGATTCCTTAACCAAAGGCCTACAACTGCCCCAAAACAAGGGCTCGTCCGGGATGATAAAATGGCTATTGTGTGTTTTTCGGTATGTGCACTCGCTGTGTTCATTACATTTACAGAATCCGGAAGATGCTTCTTTCCAATCCAACAATCATTTAATTTATACAAATGAGCAGTTGAGTATTGAAGGCATTGCTTAAGTGATTTGAGTTAGGTCAGTAGTCCAATATTTTAACATCTGCACTATCACTGTTTCATAGTCTTGGTTAACCTCTTAAATGTTTTTTCTTATTTATTGATCCATTTATCTTTAATAGCATCATTTATTCTGGTTACTGGAAGACTTGATTGAGCCTATCCTGGTAAAACTGGGCATAAGGCAGGGACACATCCTGAATAAAACACAAGCTACCTGCTTTTACACCTATGGCAATTTTAGAGTAACCAATAAATCTACTTGCTTCTTTGTATAATGGAATGAAATTCCAGATAAATGTGAGAAATGTATACAATAACCTGAGTCACAAGATTTGAATAGATTCTAAATAACTATTCTTATAAAAGCACACTACTCACTAACTTCTATGAATTATAAGTAATTGTTTATTTAGGCAGCAAGGTGGCACAGTTGGTAGTCCTGTCACCTCAAAGCAATGAAGACCCAGGTTTGATCCCCAGGTAGGACGATGCAGGAAATGTTGGTGTGGAGTTCTCCAAATGCATGTGATGTTTTTTTTCCCGGGATTTTATGTGAATAAGGTTAATTCACATAATCTGTACACATGGGACAACCTACCATGCCCATGCAACAGTGGGGATAATGTGCAAACATAAATTTCTCAGGTCATTCTACGCAGTTGCTTCTTGCTGTGAGGCAACCCACTGCGCCACTGTGATGCCCCAATTGCAAGTTGATAAAAGTTTGGTAATTATGAAAGTATTTCATGGTACGGTGCCATGATATAATTAGCTTGATATTTGAATGTATTTTTGTATGTGTAGAAGACTATTTTAGGATCTTGATAAAGGAATTATGCAACTTTAACACAGCCTTGTTAAAACTATAATCATGTATTTGTTCTCTTTTAGAGTTTAATATAGCAGTTGAGGAGGTCTGATTATGAGTCTGGGAATTAGGCTGGTTTTATGGGCTCGTTTTATAATCCAGACCTAGCAACTCAGAAGAACAGAAAAGTGTAACAAAAAATGCAACAGAAAATGAATCCCCACTTTCTGCATAAGTTTGCCAAAGAAAACTGTTTTTAATTCCATTCTCATTGCTCCCTTGGGGAGAATGTTTATTGCTTCTTTCTTCTTCTCATTTTCTCTTCTTTTTAAAAACCTAGCCCCAACCTGAAATATCTGTTTTGGCAGATAAGTCTGCTAGCAGTCACCTGTACATTATTTTAGACTGCTGCTCCTGGATGGATGGGTATAGCTCCAGGCACACAGAGTGGGTTAGCCGATAGCTTCGAATATTTCAGTCTGGACTTTAAAGCACAGGATAGACTGGCTGGTTGGTTGAAGATTGTGTGTCTCATTTTAAAGGCTAAATAAACGTCTAGGAAATTTTGGAGCGGTAAGAAATAATTGGTGTGATAAGAAAGAAGAAAATGCTTACCCCTTGCCGTTTTATATATATATATATATATAAGGGGTTATACAATGAAACTGAAACACCTGTCGTTTTAGTGTGGGAGGTTTCACGGCAAAATTGGACAAGCCTGGTGGCCAATCTTCATTAATTGCACATTGCACCAGTAAGAGCAGTGTGTTAAGGTTCAATTA
>JAOUQV010000040.1:5378439-5389576 GCA_028565295.1 Aspidoras spilotus
AACAATTAGGCGCAGTTATAATGGTTCCATAATAATAATTTTATTTTTCATTTGGTCCACACGATGATAATATTTTCTGGGTATTAAATGAAAATTGAATCCATCCCATATTATATTGTATTAATGGGGCAATTCGGGAACTGATGATGATCATACAGCCTACTTTTTACTCAGCTAGTTTTCAGTAGCACTGCCACCTACTAGCCTGGCATACATACTACAACATTTTACATTTGTGGACATGGATATATTATCAAAACCTTGTGTTATGGATGCAAACCCTTTTTAAAAAATCATGCGCTTCTGTGCTGTTCTATTAGCCTGTGAATTGGCTTTGCCTGCAATCTATTGCGAAACCGGAAAAGCGTGCACTCGATACGGAAAGATCCATGGCTACCTGGGCAGGTAATCAAACCCATTCCTTTCTTGCTGTGAAGCAATAGCACTAAGTACCATGTTCTTTTGTGACAACATTATTAGTTAGTTCTTTGAGAGTTCCAAAAAGAAAATCCTTATGTGTAATGTTTATGCAAAGCCTTCTTGACCCTTTTTATTCAAAAATGTTGCCAGTAATTCTAGAGTTTTCCTTGCACTCCAGATTAGACCCTAAATGTTCAGACATTATACAGTTATGCATAATTATGTTTGCTTTTTTCTTTATTTTACTGCACACACACTCTCTCACACACACACACACACACACAATCAAATGCATATTCTGGAAGGTTTTGCAAGGAGCAGCTGTGTGTATTGTTTAGAGAGTGTTCTGCGCTAAGTACATGCACTTCATCAGTGAATGCTTTCTGTAACTCCTGATGATGCCGCTGTAGTAGATTAACGCTACGTTAGTGCCAAAAGGTTGATATAGTGTTCGGCAGTTCAGTAATTCATTATGGTAGAGTCGGCAGCTGCAGCTTTAGACTTTCTTTGTGTTTTTTTGTGTGTGTGTGTGTGGGCTTTCTCTGTTTTCAGCTATACCAGTAAGACATTGGGTGTGGTGCAGATTTCTATCTGATCGGTGATTAAGTTCTAATAGACATCCTGTTGTTTTTCCATCTAGTGGATATGCAGATTGTTTCCTGTGACACTAATATAATATGTGCACATTTACTGGGGATTCTGACAATGAAAACACAAACTGGAGTGTCAGCTTTAAATGAAATCACAGGTTATATAATAGTGAACATATATGTAAATGGATAAAGTATATGCTGTGATCTTCTCCAATAATTACAAAGGAATTAGGGGCAAATTGCTGTGAAATGGCTGTGTTTTTGGATAGACTGCATTACACCGAACCTCATTATTTAAAATACAAAGGGGTCACAGTTCATCCGGTGCCCACCCAGAAAAGCACAAATACACACACACCCCTTGCACACACTAAGGGCTAATTTAGAGACATCAATTAATCTAACGCACATGCATTTGGAATGCAGGAGGAACCACAGCACCATGAGAAAACCAGTGCAAATACAGTGTGAAACTCCACACAGAAGTATACCAGGTCAAACCGCTTGGAGATCAAACCTGGGTCCTTCCTGTGAAGTGACAGCACAGACGATTGGGTAGTGATGCAACAACGTGTCACTGGGCTAAAACTTACAGCAGTGATATATTAATTTATTCATTAGTCTTCAGTAGGTTGTCTGTTCTGGTTAAAATAACAGAGAATCTAGAACCAATCCCAGGAAAGAGTTGCTTTTTTTTGTGAAGGTCCATGTAAAGTCTCTTATGATTGCATTAATTGTGACACACACACACTTGTGTAAGCTTTGACAGTGTAGTAATAGAAGAATTATTATTCAGCTCATTGGACACTTCCTTAATGTTAATGCAGCAAAATTATTAGAATAAATAAGAATTGAATTGTTTTCCAGTCAGGTCTAAATTCGAGGATCTAGTCACTAAGTGCAAGAGACCAAGTTCAAAACTCAAAAACTTTGGCACACTGAGGATTATCGGTGTCCTTGAGTGTCAGAAAGGCGCAGATGAAATAAAATGTATTATTATATACCATAATTACAGAAAATATTCAGCTTTTTTTCTTTCACCTTTTCTTTCTCATGTCTTTCAAGGAAGAGTTTCAAAGTCAAGGATCAGGTCACTGTGTGTATGACTCGAGCGAGACTCGAGATCAAATTGCAAAATTGAGTATTTTTCTTTTTGGGGGGAACAAGTTTCACTCTATGGATCCACCATGGAACATCTAATTGTATTTGTATTTTTGTAATACATTTACTGAACACTAACAATAACTTTTTCTTTTCTCTCTGTAGATACGACTATGTAGAAGTCAGGGATGGCATCGATGAGAGTGGGCAGCTGGTGGGCAAGTACTGTGGGAAGATTGCTCCATCTCCTGTAGTGTCCTCAGGCAACCAACTCTTCATTAAGTTTGTGTCAGACTACGAGACACATGGCGCTGGCTTCTCCATCCGCTACGAGGTTTTGAAATCAGGTAAGTTAAAACAGAATCATCTTCCTTTGGGTTTCCATCTGTGATATATTGCATAGCAATTGTATAGCTACTCTTACAGATGTACACTCTATTATCACGCTTTGTGCTGTGACATTCTTAAAAAAATGTGTGCCTGACTTCCTGACAAATCATTGGATTTGTCACTGCGGTGAAGAGGGGTGATGGCCATATAAGTATGAGAGCAAAGGAAAGAGGACTTTCTACTCTTCCTGGTTCTAGAGACGTAGGATATTGTATGTGATGGTAGTTCTGTGAACATTACAAGTTCCTTCCTTCAGCAGAAGCATATCTCTCCCTGAAGTCTCCTGGCCACTTATTCACTGCCTGTATGGGTTCACAAAAACTATGAAGTCACACACACACACACACAGACACACAAGAATGCACACAATGGATGACTTATCAGATGTAATTTCCTGTTGTTCAGGCGAGTTTCCTGTGTTTAAAGGGGCAAGTAGGCACAAAGTTGATTGTGCATATATGTATGTGTATACAACTTTGAGACTAACCCTAGCGGGGTGCAGCAGCTGCCACTTTTATTAATTAACCCCACTTGCTGCTCTCTGGTCAGTTCATTTGACCTCATTATAAGATTGAGGCTTTAGCCGGGTTTTATACCATCTTTGTAGTGTTACTTGTGGAGCAGCTGCAGTGCAAGCTACCTCTTATTTCTTCAATCACAAAGAAAGCATCACTTACCACCACATATACACACACACACACACACACACACACACCTTGTGAGTTAGTGAATAGTGGAAAAAATAAATAAGTGTATATAAAAGACAGTGTCAGGTTGAATAGGAATACAGATATGAGTGGCAGTTCATATGCATTCATAGAAATATTATCAACCATATAAACTATATACAGGTGGCACAGTGGTAGTGCTGTGTCCTCACAGCAAGAAGGACCCGGGTTCTAGCCCCAGGTGGGGCAACCTGGGAAATGTCTGTATGGGGTTTGCATGTTCTCCCCTTGTTTGACCGGGTTTTCTCCGGGTACTCTGGTTTCCTCCGGCATTCCAAAGACATGCATGCTAGATTAACTGATGTCTCTAAAGTGGCCGTTAGTGTGTGAATGTGTGTAACTGTGTGCGTATGTGCCCTACAATGGATTGGCACCCTATTCAAGGATGTTCCTGCCCTTGTTCTTAGAGTTGTCGGATTGGCTCCAGCCAGTCCGCCATTCTGTGTGGATTAAGTCGAAGAAAATGAATGAATGTTTGGTAACGACATAATGAAGAATCTATAAAAATAAATGTTATATAACTAAAAGTGTACAAAGAACTATGGCGTTGAAGACGTTTGCACAGTACTTTGGCTCTAGTCAGCATTTTGATGACTGAAACAGATGTGTGAATGCATTCTGCCATTTTTGTTTCAAAGAAAAAAGTAATAGTGCAATATAAGACATTTAAGTGGATTATGATTATAAGAAATCTTTTCAAATTACTGGGCTATTGTCAAACCTTGGCTGTTTACCAGTGCTAACATTGTTGTAGTAATGGTTTCCTCAAAAGAAATTATTTAAGCAGTATTTGTGAAGATAATAGTAATAATAATGATACTGGTGTGATGACTATATAATAGAAACTATAATAGAAATCTGTAACCTAGTGTAAGGATAAAATAGAGTCTGCCTTAGGCTGTTTTCCTGTCAGCATTAGCGATACACCACTAAAATATTCCCACACTTAGACTTGTGATAAAAGTGTATCTGTGTAATGTGGCATGTGTGCGTGTGAACTTTAGTACAGAATTTTGTCCTACAAGGCGAGTTTTTGAGCTTATCAGTTGTTGTTTGTGCTGCCACTCTGGAGTAGATGAAGAATGGTGTTATACTTGGAGACGACAGTGTTTTGCTCCGTTGCTATTGTCTGACTTGTGAAGGGGGACATGGTGTACAGCTAAAAAAATCAATTTATATGAATCTCAAGAGGATGAGAAAGACAGTGCTGATATAAGGAAAGGGCCAAAGCGAGAGGGGAAAAGGGACTTTCACATCTAGTCAAAGCAGAAAATCAAGGACAAATTAAGTCCTTTGTGTGTATTTCTGTGTGTGTTTGTACTGCTATATATCTGAGGACCAGTAGAAGTTTTCAGCCTTCATATTTGGGATATTAGTCCTCAGTGTGTTGTGGATATATTGTGGTCCTCATTTTAGGGCAATGACACAAATGTGTTTATATGTACACAAATATGTGTGTAGAATAAGTGTGAATGGTAGATGTGTGTGATATGTGTAAATCATATGAGTTTACACAGCTGTTAGTATGTGATAAGAGAGCTAGCATGTATGCATGTATTCATACATAAGGGAGTAGAACTCCAACTGCAGTGATTACTGCAAACAGCACTATAACAAACCATTCCAAGGGGCTGCATGGTGGTGCAGTGGATAGTGCTGTAGCCTCACAGCAAGAAGATCAAGGTTCGAATCCTGGGTGGGTCAACTAAGATGGTCTGTGTGGAGTTTGCATACTCTTCCCGTGTTCGCGCTGGTTTTCTCCAGGTATTCCGGTTTCCTCCCACATTTCAAATACATTCATTATAGTTTAATTGGTGTCCCTAAATTGTCACACTGTTAGTGTGTGATTGTGTGTGTGTCCTATGATGGATTGGCGACCTATCTAAGGTTGTTCCTGTCCTTGTGCCAAGATTGCCTAGAACTAGTATTAAGAGGGTATAAAAAATGAATGAATGAGTATTCTAAGGCTTTTTTCTCTCTCTCCCGCTCTTCTTTTGCTGTCTTTCTCATTTGTTATCTGTCCTTCTCTCACACATACAGTTTGCATACACAAAGCAGTCATTAAAGGCTCGGTCACACATGTTGGCAGTCCTCCTAGATGCCATAAAATGCTAGAAAGTCTTAATTGTTCACAAAACAATCATTACTATGTTAGAGCAGAAAAGAGATAGTGATAGCAATAAGGTAAGGTAGGTGAGATGTAGAAGTAAGAGGTGGCCCAGAGACGGGCAGAGACAATGAACATGTCTGTGTGAAAATAGAGAGAGAACATTTAAAAGGATCTAATTTCAGAGGTACAGAATGAAATTTTTGTTGCTTGAACATTTGGAGTTCAGGTTTGATTGGTAGATTTTGATGGCTCAAGACAACACAATACACTCAGGTGATTAATATACAATATTAGGACTAGGACTAGGACTGTATGCCAGTTTTAAGCTTCTAGCATAGAGACATTGGATTACTCTAGCTGTAATTGTAGCAATAACTTGTAGACATATTACTAAAATACCTGACTAACGCCTACTTCCACCAAAGCATCTGCAAAGTGCGATAGGTAAAATCTCTTCACAACCTTCTTACTTCATATACTGTATAATCAAACACACTTCACACAGTTTTTATATTTTATTCCCCTTGTTACCCTAGCGTGTAACACGGCACAGATGGTCCATACAGCCACTGAATCCCTCCCCTCGGTTTAGTTCCCTACTCCCAGAAACTGGCTAATATATTCTTTAAGAATCATTTGCCTTTGCAGCCCTTTAAAAAACGAAGCTCTGTACTTATCTTGTCTTCTGCAAGCATCTCCTAAAAGTACCCGAGAGTAGAAAGGAAACATATGCTTGCAGTTGACAGCTCTGCAATTTTCAGAACCACATCAAGGCTGGCAAATCCAGTAAAAAGCCAGGCTTGACTTTTGATTTGCTGATGTCTGGCCCGGAGATGTAAGAGGATTGATGGGTGAATGGATGAATATATACCTCTGATAGAGATGGCTAATGGTAGGTAGGTAGGTATGTAGACAGACAGACAGACAGACAGACAGATAGATAGAAGTTGTAAAGATACTATTGACACCAAAAACACTACAACGACTGTATAATTCTAAAGTCTGGGTTAGAATGACATGCCCCAGATTTGCTTCTTCATTTCGTACTGAGTATGTTTGTATATGATAATCAGAAGATGCCAAAAATAACCACATTTTATTTATTTATTCGGGTGGGGCTGTTTCAACCCTGTTATCCTATTTATCCTAGCCGCCCTTGGGTGGATAGATTGATGCAAGAAGCAGGAATGGATTCTCTTATCAAGCCACGCTGAAAGGCAGTTTGATCCAACCTCGGATTTGATTTAGCATTTTATCATGCTTGTGCTATCTCAGTGGTTTTATGACGGCACCGGTGTCAACACTACTGACGAACTATGCTCTGTGTGTGTGTGCGTGTTTGTGTGTGTTGAGCGTAGTTTATTTATCATTCCCAGCCACTTCAGCTTTACATGCTCCAAGGGCCAGTGGTATAGGTCACATCTGGCAGGGCGGCTCTGTCATTCCCCTACAACTTTCATGCCACCATTACAGTCTTCAAAACAACTCACACACATACCAGAACCACAAAACAAACACTCTGTATGTGTTCCCAGACCCTCTTTATTCTCAAGGGTGACCATCATCTACACTGACTAAATGATGAGTCAGCAACTTAATCCTTGTGAGCATCGTGTTATGTGTGTTTTGCAGCATGTGACTCCATGTTAATGTTTGCTGGAGAGTGTGTCCAAATTCCATCCTGCTAAATCACTCATGCTCACTACCCTTGGCCTGTTTGGCCACAGGGGATAAAAGCTGAGAAGTGTTTGCATGTGTGTGTGTAGGGGTAGTTAATTATAAACCCCACATATAGACATATGGAACAGAACATTGGTTACTACTTCACTGGCTCCAGAAAACGCCAGTGCCATTTAATCAGCCCAAAGCCACCAGTGCTGCTTTATATAGAAATATGTATATACATATGTACATGTATATACATATGTACATGTAATGAGACTGGAGGACACTATTTAACATGTCAAAGACCTACAAAAAATAAAAAGTGGGTGATATGGAGCTGATAAATGGTTATGATACTTTTACAAACATGGAGCACCATGTAATGTAAATGTAACACAGTCGATTGCACAGATGTCTTACCCAGGGATCAAACCCTGGTTCTTCTTGCTCTGAGGCAACAGCAGTATCACTGTGCGACTGCCACTGTCTTGTAACTCCAGGGAAGAAAATTAAAGGGAATGACATTTTTGAAAATGGACTCTTTTCTTTTCAGTGGTGCTGTTAGATATCTATGATAATTCACCTTTAGAAAACAAAGCAAAGACTGTAGCATAAGATTAGATTATATTTACTGATCCAAAATAATTGCTGGAAGCTTAATAGTAATTAAATGTGCTTATTATATTACATTACACATATTTCTTAATATCACATGAATGAGAGCCCAATATTTAGCTGTGTAAATACCAGTAATGACAACAGTGTATGTTGTGTAGAGAACTGAACGACAAAGAAGAAGCAAACATTATTTTTTATCATGTGAACACATACCCCCATGCTGTTCTCAGAAACCCTCAGTGCAAAGAATGGCTCAGGAAGTGAGTTGAGCAAGTTACTAGCCTAATGACTAACTGAAGGGGAACCCGTTAACAAAAAAGACATAATCAGTCAAATATGTCCCATCTGTGAACATGAACTGTCTCATAGTGTTTGTAATCTCTTTGGTATATGGTTGAGATAAAAGATAAAAGTGGGTTGGCATTAGTCCCACTCACTGTTGCCTGCTGAATTGTTGCTTAGCTTGCTAATTTCTCTTTGATGAGTAAAAAGTCCACAGGTTTGATTTTTTTCCTAGCAAGTTGGCTTTTAGGATTTTGATATATTGCTAGTGTTTTTAATTAAATGTAAACGTATTTCTTAAATTGCTTTAAAATATGGTCACTGCCCCCAAAGCAGCTTTACAAGGACATAAATGACATGACTTTTAAATATATTGTTTATATACAGTATATAAATATTGTCCTTAATGAGAATATTGGGACAATATTGGTATGAAAATACAAATTGGGATGGTAAGATGAAGAGGCTTTGATAGAGGACCACATTCTCATAAGCAAGGCCCGAACTGTAGAAACATAATAATCCATCTTTAATTTAACAATAGGGTGGCACAGTGATGCAATGGATAGTGCTGTCTCCTCACAGCAAGTATTACCCAGGTTTAATCCCCTGGGAGGACGTCTCAGGAAATATCTGACATGCCCATTAGGTTAATTTGTGTGTTTAAAGTGGCCTTTAGTGTCTGTAACGGTCAAAAAGTGTGTGCCTTCGATGGATTGGAGCCCTGTCTAAGGTTGTTCCTGCCCTTGTGCTCAGAGTTGCAGAGTCTGCACTGGCTGTCCCGTAACCCCTTGTAGATTTAGTGTACTATATACTAAACAACTGCAATTTGTGACCAGTTACAGTATTAAAGTTCATCATGAGGTCTATTTTGTTCCATTTCTTAACGATTCACTGCTGGATTGTAAAAGTTTTTATGGTGATTACAGTCCTAACCATCATGGGAAGGCTGGTTATATACAAAGACAAATTCATGGTTTCTTTATAAATCTTTTTTCCACCTTGGTAATCTTAAGGTTGCCCGGATTTTATTAATATTTGAGAATCCCATGCTAGGTAAAACTAAATAGTTTACAAGCTAGCCTCAGGAATACATACACCTTCAACTACTGTGTTGAATATACTCTAAAGTCTGAGTCTTATATAAGAAAACAACATTTGAATTGCACAGTGAGCCACATGGCCTGCTCACTAACATTAGACCTGCAAAAAATCATTTTGTAGCCTGTAAAATAAACTAAGAAATGTTTTCCAGTACGGAGGCTCTAACCAGATCACACCAAAGAGTATATATAATCTATGAGGACAAAGCCATAAAATAATCCTTACAAGTGTTAGCCGTTAACATTGGAATTAGCACTTAGCTGCCTTGAATCCACTTAAGGTTTCTCATTTCACAGGGAAGATTTTATGTTCTCTCATAAATTTAAGTGTTTGAGGAAATCCTGGCCATGGTTGTTTTGTTGTAGTTTAAATAGGTGGGAAGTGAAGTAGAGAGTGTCTGTGTGTGAGATATTATGAGAGAAAAGAGAAAGATGGGTCATGCATGCCTGGGCTAGTCTCACAAAGCTTTATTTGTTCACTGGGTTTACAAGCTCAAAGTTCCTTCATTTTTGTCCTTTCCCCCCAAGCAGCCATCTCTTCTCTCTTGTAAAGTTTGTCCTGATTTCTGGGAAACAACTAAAACAGGAAGCTTGAGTGAGAACTGAACTATGAAAATAGTCTTTAAATGAATCCAGATAAAGCACTGGCTAGTGAATTTGAGACACTCTATCTCTGCACAGATACAGATTCATAAATTCTCAGATTTGCTTGATCTTAATCTTTTTCAAGTGATCGTTATACATTCAGCACACAAGCATTAGGCTTGTAGCATCTTAAGCTGCAACCCTACTCTGTCCCCTAGTGAACAGTGACTGAACAAAATAGAAGAGGGGGAAAAAAACGAATGGGGTGATAACATGCAATTACTGCCCGGAGAGAGAAAAATGAGGCAGATCTGCAGAGGGAGTAGAAGAGACAGAGTGATAGAGAGCGAGAATGAGGCAAAGGCAGAGATTGATCTGGTGTAGAGAAAAGACATATTAGAGAAGTGCTCTTTATCTTAACAGCTTTCCCTATGACACGGCAGGCAGTTTCCCTTTACGTTTTGATTGCTAGCAGTCTGACTGCCCATAGAGAGTCCATGTGAGGGATTTCTGGCTGTATAGACTGGACATTAATGTAAATCCGCTCAGTTTGGTTGAGCTGTGTTTTTCTACCTGAAAGAGGCACTGAAAACCTTGACATGTAACAGTTCAACCCTAGCATACCAACAAGTCAAGCACGCGGTCACTGTTTTCTCTTTTTCCTAGCAGTTAATGTAGCGTGAATCGTGGTAAAAGGAGACCTACAATGCCAAATACTCTTATAAAGTTGTATGCTTTCAAATGTTTTACTGAAAATGACTTTGGGCTCAAGAAGAAGAGGCACAGCAAGCAAAAATCTTGTCACGCTGCAGGCTACAGGGTTTAAGCCCATAACTGTAATGTTCTTCTGTTTCAAGCCCAACTTTCTGTAGGGCAGTAATTGCCAACCCACTTTATCTTCTCTCTCTCTATCTTTCTCTCTCTCTCTCTCTCTCTCTCTCTCCCTCTCTCAATCTTTCTTTTGAATGCACTTCCATTGTCATGTTGGAAAATGCAAGGTCTTGCCTGACAGAGATGTCATCTGGATGGGAGCACATGCTGCTTTAGAACCTGGATATAGCTTTCAGGATTGATGGTGTCCTTCCAGATGTGTGTGCTGCCCATGTCACAAGCACTAATGCAACCCCATACCTTCAGAGATGCAGGCTTCTGAACTGAGGGCTGATAACAACTTGGGTCGTCCTTCTACTTTTTAGTCCAAATGACACAGCGTCCCTGACTCCCGTAAAGAACTTCAAATTTTGATTTGCTTGAACACAGAACAGTTTTCCACTTTGACGCAATCCATTTTAAATGAGCTTTGGCCCAGAGAAGACATCTGTGCTTCTGGATCTTTTTTAGATACTTAGATTCTTCTTTGAACTATGGAGTTATAGCTGGCAACGGCAGATGGCACAGTGAATTGTGTTCACAGATAATGTTCTCTGGAAATATTCCTCAAAAGAGTAATTTTTCAATAGAGTAGCATGCCTTTATGTGATGCAGTACCATCTAAGGGCCTGAAGATCATGGACACCCAGTATGGTTTTCTGCCCTTGACCC
>JAOUQV010000040.1:5792292-5806260 GCA_028565295.1 Aspidoras spilotus
TTCCCATCACCTCCTCATCTCCCTTGTTTCCTTCACCAACATGCCCATTGAAATCTGCACCAATCACCACTCTCTCCTCTCTGGGAAATTATAACCGTCTTGCATTTTCTTTATGTTGAATGCAGCTAATGTATTCATATTATCTGCATTCTTTCTAAAAGTTTATTTTTATTGTGTAGTATTACCTTGTAGTATTAGATGTGAGAAAGCTGGTATAAATTATATTGACAAAAGCTTGATATGGTCAGAATGTGACATAAGATACTGTTTACATACAGTTTGCCTTATTCACAGGGACTAATATATGTCATGCTGGAACAGGATCGGTCCCTTGGTTCAAACAGATCCTATACAATTGTATTCTTCCACCTTTGTTATAATACACAGTGATAAAATAGATGTGGTTGTCAGATGTACACACATAGAGTATGCTTGTTATGAGACACAAATGAAAAATCTATAAGTACAAAGGTAATATAGAATCAAATATTAATATCAAAAGGCATTTTTATGATTCCACAAAATTTATGAACTTGTTGTAGCGTTAGGTATTTATATATTTAATTGCTAATAAGGTGTACTACTACAGTGTCTTCTACTACTACTACTACTTATTCTACTACTACTACTACTACAAATAATAATAATTTTGTTTTTTAGTGTACATATTCTTGCCAAGAGTGAAAAACACTTAAAACAAATAATTATACTTATCGTTATCCCATAATATTTTAGATATTGTCATATGCAAACAAACACAAATATTCAATGATGCCAATGTTAAATAATGTACTAATGCACATTTCAATATTATATAATCCAACGTCTAAAAGATATTTCATCAAGGCTTATAGTTAAAAATTAGTGTCCAAATCGAATTAATTATAAAGCTATTTTAGAACTAGCATATACAATTTATAAATGCATTTTATATATTTAGACTTTTTAACAGGAGTAAGTACACTGGTTTCCCTTACATGAATAAAAGTTAAAGTTTAAAAAAATTCAAGTGTCTTCTGGTTAGTTTTAAGAGAATTCGCCTTAGGAATCACTTTGAAAAATTCCAAACGTATGCCAATACTGATAAAAATATAGCAAAAAACAACAACTACAGCAGCAACAACAATAAAAATGATAATAATAGCTAGATCTTAAGAGTTTGGGATGCCCAGTTAGCTTATCCCACAGAACACATCTGTGTATCGCAAAGCAATAGAGGCATGTGAAATGACATAATAATAATAATAATAATCATCATCATTTCCCCAATTACTAGTTCAAATATGTTATTGACTTTATTGATATTATTCAGATAGGAAAAAATAGCAAAAAAATAAGTAAACTGTGATTTTTTTTGTCAATGTTCACTTAAATAAGAATGCATGTTTAGTCTTCTATGCCAGGTTTCTGTATTACACGCATGGTTTTTCATGTAGAATGAGCCTCAATAGACCATGAAATTGGACGCAAAGTACATCTGGCTCATGGTGTGTGGGAAGGTTAGTGACTCTAGTTATGAACTAATTTACACAGAGGAACTGTTTTATTTATTTGTTTAAAAAATTCAGTTTTTTAATGTTGCCTATATCTATTCTTTAGTGTTTTAAGAATCACACAGCAAGCAATCACAAAGCGACAGGTTGCAGACCACTGAGAATCTACTTCTGTACATTATCCTATTAAATTCCCAAAATATGACAAATCACCCTGTTCCTTGCCATTATTCTCATAACTCCATTTAGCAGCAGACAAACAGCATTTATTCTTATTTAAGCAATGCACTGCTTTGTTCACTCAGAACATTTACATGGCTTCAGCAACGGGATGCAGGTTCTTGCTCAGTGTGGTGTGTCAGCCCTCTTTTAGATGTGATAAATGAAGACGACTAGCTCACCATTGCTCACATGGTTCAGACTTGGTCCAACACTACCATCAATTCAGCCTGCACACAGCAACTGGACGTTAGCACTCTAAATATGCTTATGCAAAGCAACAAGCCCCATTGTGCAAGAAAATAGAGTGGAGTGGGAATTTATGGAGCTTTAGAAAACAGCTGCTTTAATTTCTAGAACGTGGACTATATGAATAGGTGTTCTTGCAAAGAGAAATAAGGTCATTAATATAAGCTCTGTTTGGAACAAGCAAAAAAAGAATGAGGCCACAAATAAAGAATAATGTTTTGTTATTCAAGGTAAAGTAGCCTATACTATTCTATCTAACAAATAGAGTCAGTGTGAAGATTTAATTTGTTTAACTCAGACCAGTGATGCTTTATTCTGTAGGTATGTAGCACAACATAATATATCTGGACTATGAATCACGTATGAAAATTACATAAATGATATCAAATTATAATACAACATCACAATTATTAATGACCACGCTTGATGTTTACTTCATTAATGCAACCCCATCTATATTACTGACACTGCTAACAGTGATTTAATTCTGATGCAGAAAAATGTTTCCCAGCTGTTTGTAACAATGTCATCGTCGCTTTGTGAAATGGTTTGAGGTGAAATTGCTCTCCTGGGTGCTGAAAAACCTATCTAAAGCTTGTCTCTAATTACATCTAAATCGAACATTTATGGAGAAAGCAGCTTAACATATGTTGAAGAAATTCTTACAAATAAAGTTGGATCATTTATCTCACTTTGACGGAGGCACAGTAGCACAAGTTGCAAAAAAATGAGCTTTTAAGTTTATTTGTCAAAGACTATGCCCGAAAGCCATTAATCTCAAATGAGAAAGTATGGTGTAGAACAATGTTAGCTATTGGCTAGTTTTCATCTGCAGTCCCTTAGCAGCTTAAAAAAGTCAACATAATATTAGAACTTTTTTATAGTAGATGTGCTTTGAAGATATTCTGCATTTCTGTAATTCTGTATTGAGTCAGTACACAATGGGGGTCGTACACTGCTCCAGATGTTCAGTTATGGATGGGTTAAATGCAGAGAAGAAATTTCCCTACATGGATCAATAAATATTATTATTATTATGTTATTTAAATAATTATCTTATTGTTTTGACTTCATTTGACATATTATTTAATCGTTATTTCAATTTTTACAGTCATTATTTTTACTTAATTACTATTTTAAATAGTATTTTAAATGGTTATTCAATATATTATGCCAATATTTATTAATATGCACTATTTTCAATCCTTTCACCCAGAAAGCCTTATGTTATTGCTTGACCTTTAGCTGTTGTTACTGCTCTTGGCCTGGATCCTATAGTTTGTTCATAAAGTCAATATATTTGGAATACATGCTCATTTTTCTAATTCAATTCACAAATATACATGTGTATAGGATAACATTTGTTTGTAAAATTATTAATTATTATTACATATATGAAATGAATTGAAGGCAGCATAATTGGTTTCTCTAAAGTGGCCCATAGTGTGTGACTGCATGTGACTGTGTTTTTGCATGAAGTTGCAGGCTATCAAGGGTAGATTCTGACCTTGCTCCTAGATATATATATATATATATATATCCCTTATGTGTATTAAGAGGAAGATAATGTATGAATGAATGAAGGAATAGGTGAATGAATGAATGAATGAAAATTGATAGAGGAATTTAAATAAACATATTCTATGTCAAATCAGTGAAGGAAGTGAACTAAGTGGCTAAGCTACAGTTCCCTTTGTAAGACATTTTAACAGTGATGTTCATCTACATTTGAACTTGAAGCTTTAAAGAAAAAAATATTTTATCACACAAAAAGAAACATATCAGTGCCTATAATCTCATACGGCTGATAAAGTACATCTAAAACATTCACAAATTCTACATACTATATAAAATACATTATAATGCAAATACGGGATGTATAATAACTAACCAAGTACTGCATACTCGAGAAGATTGAATTGTCTGCATCATTGCGGCGATCTCATTGAAACTTTATAGATGTAGATCAATGCAAGTCCTTGGTTGCACTTTGCATTGAGCATTGCTATTAAGGCGTTCACAAAAATGCTGTCTATCTAAAGCAGTACAGGAAAATGTGTACATTTAATGGCTATCTCAGACTTAACTACCTCCAGGGGGTTGTATCTTTGTCTTTGCGAGGTGAATATGTAAAGGATTTGTATGCTGACTCAGCAAAGAGACCATGAAAGCAATCCGATAGCATGCTTTCAGTCACCTCATGCAAATCACCCCTCTACATTGTTGGATCATTTTCTGCTTATGAATATATACATAGTCTATACTGAACATGTGTGTGTGTTTTACTGAATTCATTTTTACAATTTATTTTAACACAATTGTCTTTCTAGTTGAACTTGTACACTGATGTATTGTATTAAAAACTAGGAGATTGAGAATGTATGTGAAAGTAGTCCTTGGGCTGTATAATCTAATTTCTGTTATTGAAAAAGTGAACTGCTGTGTGTGGAGAAAAAGAAAGAGATAGTTGGAAGTGGAGGTTGAAAGAATAAACAAGAATAACAAACAAGAATAAACATAGATATACAGTATATATATTTATATGTGTGTGTGTTTTATGTGGGTGTGTCTGATGGCCAGCACTGCCTGCTCTCTTGTCAGGGTCTCACCGCCTCTGACAGTTTCATTAAAACCTCAGATCCTTCCTGCCAGGAGGAATAAAGTATTTATAAACAAATCTCTGTACTCCTTTCCAATTGTCTCTTCTCATATAAGGCCCTCTATTTATTGCCTTGAATCAATGGGCCTCAAATGCCCCTGTTCCCTATGCTATCCGATCTGTTGATCTGTTGATTGTGGAGTCTATTTTAATTTCAGGTACACATCTATCTTGTAATGGTGAGGATATGTATTGACTTTGGGTGACATATTGGCCTTGCCTCTTAGCATGAGCATTGTGAGTAAGACAGCTCTTCCAATGAAAGGAATTAACTGGGATTTTATGCTGTGCACAGACTAGACAAACCTTATGTAGTAAGTTTGTGCACAGCATAAAATCCCAGTTAATTCCTTTCATGTCAGCATCAAAAAACACCACAACCAATCACTCTGAAATCTGTCTAGAACACAGCCTTAGTTTTCTCTAAAAAAATGCAATGCGGAATGCAATAACTTACAAAATTTCAAAAACTGATATTGTATATACAATAGAACATAGACAACATATCACATGTTGATAGTGTAAAATGTCATGCCAAATATTATCTCATGCATTATCTCAGCAACACATCTCAAAAAAGTTGGAAAAGGGCAAACAATTTCTCATTTGGTCAGTTGTCAATAGGTCATTAACATGACTGGGTATAAAAATAGGATTTTGGAGTCGCAGTGGCTTTCAGAAGTAAAAATGGGAAGAGGATCACTAATCCCCCTAATTATGCACCGACAAACATTGGAGCAATATCAGAAAGGAGTTCAACACTGTTAAATTGCAAAGAGTTTGAACATATCATCATCTACAGCGCATAATATCATCAAAAGATTCAGAGAATCTGGATGAATCTCTGTGCGTAAAGGTATCTAAACAAGATCCAGAAGCACAGATGTCCTCTCTGGGCCAAGGCTCATTTAAAATGGACTTTGGCAAAGTGGAAAACTGTTCTGTGGTCAGACGAATCAAGTTGTTATCAGCGCTCAGTCCAGAAGACTGCATTTTTGATGGAATGGGGTTACATTAGTGTGTGTAACATGAGCAGCTTATCTGGAAAGACACCATCAATACCGAAAGATATATCCAAGTTCTAGATCAACATATGCTTCCATTCAGATGATGTCTCTTTCAGGAAATACCTTGCATTTTCCAACATGTCAATGCCAAACCACATACTGCATCAATTACAGCATCAATGCTGCATAGAACAAGGATCCAGGTAATGAATTTTTACTCAAAGAAAATATTTGGCACATTATAATATAAGATATGAAAGTTGAGCTACTAGAATCCTACAATAGACAAGAATGGGTTAACATTCCTATCCCTCAACCCTAGCAACTTGTCTTCTCATTCCCCAGATGTTTACAGACTGTTGTAAAGAAAATGTCTCTTAGTTGTAAACATGGCCTTGTTCCAACTTTTTTTAGATGTGTTGTTGTCACTAATTTTATTATATAATAACCTAATTTTTCTCTTTATATTAAACATTTTCTCAGTTTATACATTTGATATGTCATTTATGTTCTATTTTGTATAAAATATGGAATTTTGAAAGTTGCACATCATTAAATTTCATTTTTATTACAACTTCTTTGAAATCAAGTTTGTATTTCAGATGAGCAAATGAAAATGCTTGTTCACCACAGATGGACTCCTAACATCCCTGGTACAAACATTTACTGTTCTGTGAGATACAGAAAGTCACTAAAAAAATAAGCAGACTCAGGGCCATATTTGTCTATATTTGTATATACATTGCATCTGAAAAATATGTTACAGCCTTATTCCAAAATAGATTAAATGAAATTTTCCAGTAGAAATTTTGCAAAAAATATCCATCAATGTGAAAAAGATTTGTTTGAATTTTATTAAAAAGTTTATTTTAATAAACACACATGTACATAAGTATTCATAGCATTAGTTTCATACATTGTGGAAGCACATTTGGCAGTAATTTTAAGCCTCAGGTTCTTGGTTATGGGACATTCTGTGTAGAATCTTTAGGTGGAAAATTAATTTATTGTATTTTATAATAAGGCTGTAACATAACATAACATGTGGACAAAGTGAAACACTGTGAATACTTTCCGGATGCTCGATGTATATACTGTATATATAATATAAACTGTATACCTGTGAGTGGTATTGGAGTAATGTTTTAGAGCGCACTCTCCACTGCCATGATTATAACCCTGCTGAATTAAATCTTTAAGAGGCACAGTGATCAAAACTTGAATACCAGAGACATGATAAATTCACTGCTAAGGACACTGAAATGTGTTATATATTGCTGTGGCAAATTCATTAACATTAACATTTTTCTCTTGTAATTTGCTTTTAATTTAGCTGCCAAAACAGCTTGGATGAACTCCCAAGATTTCTAAAGGTATTTTTTTTATAACCGCTAGAAAGAAATAAAATTTGTGTTTTGTCCCCTTATATATATTAAATCCTGAAAGAAATTAAACCCTGTAGTGCTTTGACACTAAAAAGAGAAAAACCTTTATCTGTGGTTGTTGAAGGTCCTGTCCATGCTCTGTTGAATAATATAATTACTGCCTGCCTGTCTGTCTACCTATATGACTTCCTATGTGTGCACTCTGCATGAGCACTCAGTGTGCATAACCAAACTATTCCATAAGACTAGGTCAGAATATTGTTGATATATAATTCTTCTGATTTTATTTTGTTAGGAGCCATTTTTTTTTATTTTTTATGGAACAGGTCTCAGATACAAGTATTCAGAATTCCAATTTTCTTCTGATTTAATATGTAACAGGGGTTGGTTTATTGCAAATATATTACAAGGGAGAATAGGGATTATACTGTACTGCTGTTGCAGGTGTTTTAATAGGGTTTTATTTGGATTCTTTAAAAATCTAACTTACCCATGCTGTTTTTTTCTAAAATTATATAACTTGTTTGTCTTAAAAGATGTGAAAATCCAATGTAGAAACCTAAAGAAGGATCCAGATTCCTTATAAAATGAATAATAATAATAATAATAATAATAATAATAATAACTAGAAAGTGCAGTTCCCCCAGAAACTGCAATGTGTGTTGCCCTGGTGCACCCCATTATAACAATAATCAGCATTTAGGGTTACCACAAATGTTAGCATTATCATTTAGTATTATCACATACGTTTGCATTAGCTGTTAGAATTAGCTATTAGCAATTATCATGGGCAGTTAAAATTTACATTAACATTAGCAAACAGACATTACCATTAGCAGTTAGCATTAGCAATGAGCACTGCAACACGTGCATTAGGAATTAGCATTAGCATTTAGCATTATCTGTTAGCATTAGCAATTAGGATAAGCGATCTGTATTAACACCAATTCACATTAGCTAATTATCAGTTAGCATTAGCATTGCTACAAATATTAACATTTGTTGTTAGCAATTGCTGTTAGCATTAGCAATTAGTATTAGCACCTAGCATTAACACGAACATTAGCAATTAGCATTATCTAACAGTAATTAGCATTGTGACAAATGTTAACATTAGCAATAAGCATTAACAATTACTATTAGCAAATAGCATTAGCAATTAGCATTAACAGTAACATAGGCAATTAGAATTAGCTAGCAGTAATTACCATTAGGAGTTAGCATAACCAGTTATTATGGTTTAGCATTAGCTTTTAGCATTAGCAGTAACATTAGCAATAAATTACATTAATAATGAAGTCTATAGATTGTCCTCACAATAGTAATACCAATATGTTTGTGTGTCTCAGTGCCTGCATGTGGGCATGTATTTACTGTTTTGCACTGTCTTGTATTGACTGTTGTACTGTTTTGTATTTATTGTTTTGTATTGTCTGTATTTACTGTTTGTACTGTTGTTTATTTATTGTTTTGTATTGTCTGTATTTATAGTTTGTGCTGTTGTGTATTTATTGTTTTGTATTGTCTATATTTATTGTTTGTACTGTTGTGTATTTATTTTTTTGTCTGTATTGAAAAATTTGGAAAAAGCAAATCTGATTTTATCAAATTAACATTTTTTGCTCAAATTCAGAAAAGTCAGTAAGGCAGTAACCTGTAATGATGGACAAATTATTTATTAGACTGTTTAAATGTGTATTTGTTTCATAAAGCATGTTGTGTATACTTGTAGTTCTTTCTATGTAACTGTGCAGATCTGGGAGTTTTATGGGCATTACAGTGTTTAGAAAACTCATGTATGTGAAACCCTTACATGTTTACTCAGGTTTGTTGACAGTGGAGTGCATGGCTGCTTTATGGCTTAGGGTGCCCTTATGCCTGTGTTACTTTCTAGAGTTGTCACTGTGCTGCTGTTATTTAGTGTTAGCGGCATGATGGGGATTAAGATCCTCCCTGGGGTTGCACTGTGATTTACCATGTTTGTCTGTGTCACTATATGTCTACTTGTGTCTTTATTTGTGTGCCAATTGGCACGGCGGTGTGTGTGTCGGGAGACACATGGTACTGGAAATAGCACTGTAAAAAACAGATTTTCGTTAATTAGTCTAAGTTTAAATCAGAGCTGGAAATGGGATTTGGTGCACGTTTATTGTGAATTTGTGGATTCAATCTATGGCTGTGTGCTGTGTGTCTGTGATTTCTTTTTATTTAACATTTTTTTATCCGTTTATAGACGTTGTTTTCTATGGACATTACCTGTATTAACGCATTGGAACCAGCTGCCCCCTGATCCCATCTCCTCGCGTGCCACATTCCTCACCCGACCCCCTCACACCTACTGTGTTTGATTTTTTCCGCTTTCTGTGATTTTTGTATGAGAAAGCAACTCCGTCCTGTAACAAGAGCACCCAAATGAGGCATATAATATGCTATCATCCAAATTAGAATGGGTTTCCTTTCTGAGTCTGGTTTATCTCAAGTTTTCTTTATCTTATAATCTGAGGGAGTTTATCCTTGCCACTTCCAACTGTCCTGCTTGCTCATTATGTATCAAAAGTAACATATAAACCTTATTATAATATCCTGAATGTAATTTAATGCTCCTTTCTGTTATAGAAATTTAATTATATTGTATTTAAAAGCTATTTCTTTTAGTTTGTTGCACAGTATTTATTTTTCCTCTGAATTATATGCTTAGTTTGCAGCTTGATAGTCTTCTGTCAGCTGTTAGAGCAGACTTTGGCAATCCAGCACATTGCAGACATGCATGACAACTGAAATTTGGGATATTGGAAAGTCAACTTAAGCTCTTTCTCGTGTTCCCCAAATTATTCCTGAATGTTTTTACAACATGGCATGATTCATTATCTTGCCTTGCAATGATAAGTTGTTCTTGGTCTTTAACCGTGAAACTGTAACACGTTGAACATGTGTAAACAGAAAATATGTCCACATATAGGTTGAAATTGTTATTATCATTATTACATGTCCATTGCTCATTTATAACTTACATGGGCTTTTATGGGAAGTACTCCATCAGGGTGAATGTGTACTAGCTTTTCATCTACTTATAGGGCATTCTGGTGCCACTGACATGCCATTCAACACATAATCTTTACAGTGCTGTACTGTGTAATAAATGCCTGGGATTCAAATCAACAAAGAGCTATATATATCATATCGAACAGAGCCTTAAACACAAAACGCCCCCTCAGCAGCCTGGCTCGCTCAATGGGTAGAGTGAACTGCTGTAAAATGTCAAGAGCATTAGTAACTTGGGTTGAAATCCCCAGGGCTGCATTGGCTGACAAGAGTTTGGAATGCTCAGTCAGTCTGTTTATATCTATCCCACAGAGCATATCTGTGCAGTTAACCTTTGCAAAACAATTATGGTATATACAGTAATACAACATGACATCCTGCAGCAGTGAAAGCTGTTGGGTGTTGGTTACCAGAGCATGGTAGACTCACTCTTAAAGACAAGTGGATATTTTTATGAAATTGCAGTAAATTAGCGGCCAACATGACAGTGTACCAATATTAAAGGACTACCCTGCAATTACTGTCGTGATGATCATGGCCACCATTTTGTGTAAGGATGCTGTGCAATATGTCACACATGGAGTAGAACAGAACCTTGCTTGTCATAGTATCAAGATATTCTTCTGATGTCAGCTATAACTGTGGAAAACTCTCTCCAGGGACAGTTGGTGTCTACACCCACTGATATCCCGGACGTCTTTTTAAGTTTGCTTATGATTAAAGTGAAAATAACCTAGAATGGTAGAATCATGACCTGGATTATCAAGGTCCAGACTGCTACAAGCAACACTAAAGTGAGGACATTGGAGAATGCTGACGCACACTTGCAACCAAACATCCCAAGGCGAAGATGGCGTATGACATGACATGGCACTTAAAAAGATAAAGGTCATACTAGAGAACTGATTTAACATCTCCTCCATATAAAATTCTAAATTATCTCCAAAGCATTTGTTGTTAAATATATGAAATTGTAAAACACCATGACATGATATTATAACATTTTGGCATTGCTTTTTATTGCCATTGTCATTTTAGTTGGAGCATTGTTAGATGTAGATTTTATGGCATGCAAGTAACGATTGCTGTATTATTTTTAAGAAAACTTTAAAGTCCACAATGAACAGCACTGCTTTTTAGAGACAATGTCTCTAACCAGATTAAACTTTCAGAGTTTCTTTCTTCCTGCCCTTGTAGATCCTTGTGCGGCCAGAAGCTTCATGGACCTCAATGCATTGCCATGACCAACTCATAACCACCTGAATGCTTTGCCATGACCCACTCATAACATGGACTAAACAGGAAATAAAAGATCGGTCAAAGAGATGTTTTCAACATTGCATGCACCATTGTCCTATAAAGCTAAACTCTCCTTCAGTGGAAGTTCCCCAGGTCAAGCCAGAAGTCTCAGCCTGCTATAAGGATTACATTGAGGTGTTCAGTAAAAACAATGCAGAGGGCCTACCCCCACACCGGGAGTATGATTGAAATCGAGCTACTGCCTGGACGCACCTCTCCTCATCAAAATGTATTCACCTTATCTCTGCTTGAGAAACAACCTATGGAGGAGTACATCCAAGAAGCTTTACATGCTGACTACATTTCGACACTCCCAGCTCTCCTTGGCAGATCTCTTCTTTGTGGGGAAGAAAGGCGGTGGCCTCTGCCCTCACATAGACTACTATGGGCTTAACAAGGTAATTAAGCACTACCCCTACTGACTGCTACTAGTGACCCCTGCTTTGGAGCAACTTTGTGACACCCGGGTCTTCACTAAACTGGATCTGTGAAGTGCGAACAACTTAATAAGAATAAGGGAGGGCCATAAATGGATCACTGCCTTCAGCATCACCTCTGGCCACTATGAGTACTGCGTAATTCCATATAGGCAAAGTTGTGGCGGTGATGAACTGTGTGCCCCCACAAACTGTGAGAGTGTTGGAAAAAGGATTTGCAAATTTCTACTGTAGATAAAAAAAAAAAAAAGTTATGACTGCTATGGAAGAAATCCTCAACTGAAGCTAAGTTTCTAACTTGTTTCTGCACTTTTTCTTTCATTAATGATAATTATATCTGTAATAATTGCACTCTAATTAGGAGCCTGATGGAAAAAAATATTAGTTTTAGAGAAGCGCATCCAGTCATTAGAGAGGGTTAGTGAGAGGGATAACAGTCCTGTTAAGGTAAGGGAAAGTCTGAATGCCTTAGGTGGAGATAGAAGTTCCTCCTCTCCAGCATTAGAGCCCTCGCAGCAGGCCGCATGGGGGATGACCCAGCGGCATTCTCGCAAAGCCAACGGTAACGCTGAGGCTTGCGAGAGCATTGCTCTTCTCTGATTCACGCGTCCAACACATTCACCTATTCAGTGAGATGCCCGCTGAGAAACCAGAAAGAGCTCTGCTTATAGGAGACTCTATAGTGAGGCACGTATAAGTAGCTGGGCCTTTAGGGGCACAAGCAGCATTAGTACAGTGTTTACTGGTAGTCAGGGCGCCGGACATAGAAGGTAATCTTAGGATTTTAGGCAAGTGCAGGTTCTCTAAGATTTTTATGTTGTAACTAATGATATATGCCTTTGACAATCAGAAGACCAAGAGTAATATTGCAGAGGTGTATAAATAAGCGAAGGCGATGTCCGATAAAGTAATCTGCTCTGGCCCCCCTGGGTGTCCAAGTGGTGCTCAGAAAATAGTGTAGGCTATAATTGGAGTAGGGCTGGCCTGTTAGGGCGGGACGGTATTCATCCCACTCTGGAAGGTTCTCCTCTTTTATCCTGCAGCATGACAATAAACAATAAACTATGACAATGCAGAGCCAAGGCCAGGGAGCAGGCTATTTGTCACTACGTGATGCTGGTGGAGGAAAACATTTCCTGACTTGCTCCTCAAAAACACCCCAAATTGGCTCTTAATACATCACAATGACTTGCTGTCTTGGTAACAGATGTGCCAGCTAGATGTGCACCAGCAATTTGTCCTCTTTTGAACTCTGGTATGTCACCCATAATGATGTGTGCATTTCAATATTTTGAGCAAAACTGTGCTCTTACCCTGCTAATTGAAACTTCACACTCTGCTCTTACTGGTGCAATGTGCAATTAATGAAGATTGGCCACCAGGCTTCTCCAGTTTAGCCATGAAACCTCCCACACTAAAATGACAGGTGTTTCAGTTTCATTGTCTAACCCCATGTACATCTGTAGCTTTAATTTTAGGAGCTTTCAATATACACTTTGACAATCCAGAAGACCCTCTGAGAACTGCATTGGCGTCTATTATTTCCTCTGGGGGGGGTAAACCAAAATGTATTAGGATCAACTCATAAGGACGGTCACACACTTGATTTAATATTAACATGAGGATTAAATATAGACTATGAAGTTATACTTCCATAGTCTGATCTTATTTCAGACCATTATCTTATCTCATTTAAACCAGCCATTAGAGAGCACAAGCTAGTGTATTTCTAGTGCCGGTCCCAAGCCTGGATAAATGGTAAGGGTTGCGTCAGGAAGGGCATCCGGCCTAAAACATTTGCAAAAAATTAAAATGCCTGTTACTGATTCTTACTTCATACCGGATCAGTCGCGGCCCGGGTTAACAATGAGCACCACCAGTACTGGCGGCAAGCAAGGTACTGGCGGAAATTGGGCCACTGTTTGCCAAAGATGATGAGGAGGGAAGCGTGTGAAGAGATGGAGAGAGAACAGGAGAGTTAAGAGTGTAGGCTTGAAGGTAGCAACCCTGAATGTAGGGACGATGACAGGGAAAAAAAGGTGAGAAGAAAGGTCGATATTTTGTGTGTGCAAGAGACAAAGTGGAAGGGTAGCAAGGCTCGAAGCATTAGTGCAGGTTTTAAACTGTTCTATCATGGTGTGGATAGGAAGAGAAATGGAGTTGGGGTGGTCCTGAAGG
>JAOUQV010000040.1:5828221-5847812 GCA_028565295.1 Aspidoras spilotus
TTAAAATGCATTTTTTTACTTTTTACTGATTTGTTAAAGTTTTAAAATTTTAATTTTGAGTCTTCTGAAAAGGATTAATGCAGGTATTCACTATAGTACAACTTGTACAAATGTTAAGTAAACATCTGGATAGTCTAAAGGGTTAGTGGGCGGCACAGTGCCGCAGTGGATAGTGCTGTGGCCTCACAGCAAGAACATCCCTAATTCGAGCCCCGAGTTGGGCAACGCAGGAAATTTCTGTGTGCAGTTTGCATGTTCTACCCGTGTTTGTGAAGCTTTTCTCTGGGTACTCCGGTTTCCTTCCACATTGAAAAGACATGCATGATAGGTTAATTGGCCCATTAGTATGTAAATGTGTGTGTGATTGTGTGTGTGCCCTATGATGGATTGGCACCCTGTCTAGGGTTGTCCCTGCCCTTGCGCCCACAGTTGCCATGACCCTAAACTAAGCGGGTATAGAAAATGAATTAATTTATGAATAAAGGTGTTAATGTAAGCCATATACTTTTTCATAATGATAATATAAGTCTTGCTACTGACTATTTATTCATATTATAGAAATAAAATTTAAATAAATTAATTAACAAATGTATGTTTATATACTGTACATACACCACATTAAATATTCAATTCTGTCCGGAATCTGTTCAGGGAACATACCGTACTAAAAAAAGGAGTGTATCAGTGAAATTCTAAAGCCGCTTGCAAAATGGAAACAAAAACACTACTCAGAACATAACACAAAAAAGATCGGTAAAACAGAATATCAGAATATGAGTAAACAGGGTACAGTGTTCAGAATTGTCAGGAATCATGCCTCCATTTATAATCTCCTGTTCATGTTTTATTCTGCGCCTTAGGACACGGACACTTTAATACTCATACTGGCAATCAGTGGCCAGCTGTTGCTCATTCATTGATGCGTTTTGTATAAGGAGGTTGGTGTTCAGTGTTCTAGGCGATTGATTTTGTGCATTCATGCCTTCATGCATTTTTCACAAACCTTGGACCTAGTGATTGTTCAGACAGTGCTTCTGTTTATTTTCTAGGTTTGCCATTCCACTTATTCCTTGTGATTTGTTGCCAGTTCTGTTTCATTCTTTCAGTGTTTTGTTCATGTCACATTTCCACCTCCCAACACATAGTGTGTTTGCCAGTGAAACAGACAGCGTGACATAGTGGGCGTGTATGTGTGTGCCGCTGTTTAAGATGTGGGGGTTTCACCACAAGCCGATAGAACTAGCAAGAAAAAAAACAAAAAACAGCATCCTTATAAAGTTCATCATCAAATAAGCAACAGATGGCTGCTGATTGCCAGTATGAGACTTAAAGTGTCTTTCTCAACATCACTTCAGCTATGACTTGCCTAGAGTAGGGCTTGAACCCGCAATCTTTTGGTCCCCAGACCTTTACCCTATCTATTAATCCACGGCTTAAGAAAAGTGCATATTTAATTACGGAAACGTTATGAAAACCTTCCTGTAATAGCTAATGTTACCCCCCTGGCTTAGGACTTCTTGTAGCCATCTACCAGTCTCCTCCAGTATTTCAGTATCTGGCAATTCCAGTCACCCCACAAAATCGTAACGGTATTAAAATCTTGAATTGACTCTGCCATTATAGGACTCTCCAATTATTCGTTTTCACCCATTAGATTTAATGTTTTTTTTTGGGTCTTGGTCTTGCAGTAGGTGGTTTCTTCTTTCACACATCCTATGGAAGTTAATGTTTTAAGTCTCTTTCTGATCAACAGTATCAAGAGCCTGCTGTGTTGAGATTTTAGGGCTTTTGGAGATTTTCTTTAGCATTTGCGCACGGGGTAACGTTTGCCTTGAAAAGCAGCTAGACATGGGCATGTTGGCATTTATTACTGTTTTCTATAGAGTGGAATGCCTGATTTCAAATTCTTCTTAGATTTTTTTTAATCCGGGTGGCACGGTGGCGCAGTGAATAGTGCTGTGGCCTCACCGCAAGAAGATCCAGGTTAGAGCTCCGACTCTGGAAATTAGAGTGTGAATGGATGTGTGATTGTGTCTATTAATGCCCTAAATTGGGTTGTTCCTGCCCTCGCGCCCAGAGTTGCTGGGCGGGCACTGACTTCTCCATGACCCTAAAACCAGGATTAAATGTGTATAGAGAATGAATGAATGAATCTTTTGAAATCCCTTGCTAAATTTAAAGTTTAAATAAAGCTAGCCTCCTTCAAAATGTCTAGCAATGATGTTCTAATCATGTGCATCTGATGTTAAACACCTCTGTGTAATTTTTGTCTTTTTAGGTCAGCATAAATGTGGCTTATTTATTTATCAGCAGATTTTTTTTATTTAATTTACAAAAAATAATTCTCAGCTACTTCTCTTTAGTGTGTTTTTACGCAGATATGAGCTCTAAATAGAAAAGGTAGATGAGTTGATAAGTCACTGAAAAGAACCGAAAAGCTGCATGTATTTCTTTTCTCCACATATTTAGTGATGATGCTGCAGCTTGACTTCTCAGGCCGTTGGCTGCATTGTTTCAATGCATTCTCACCAATAATGCACCTCTCTAAAATTCAAAACGTTGTCTTTATCTGCCTTTTAAGGCACAACTGCATTTTCTCAAGCAATTTTCTAACACATATAAAAAAATAACATGAGCTTCTTATGACTATAGAGTCAAGTTTTTGATCGACCTTATGATTTAAATCCATCTTGATAAACATCGCACTGCAACTCAAACTTATTATGATGCAGAATGTGGTAGCGATATGTCAACAGGTCATAACAGTCTGATATCCTGCACAAACATTGCACATAATAGAAAGAAAGAAATTATAAGTGTTGACCTGAAATCTGTCTTCTTTGCCAGAGGGCTGGTGTAGGCAGGAAGCCAACTCACAGCATTTTTCCTAACAATTGTTTTAAGACACAACATGAGTAGACTAAAACCACCAGTGGCAGACAAACTGTTCTGTATAATATAGTAGTTGTTGCCATTTGATACATACACATATGATAACTATTTCTCCCAAATTAAAGCAAGAAATAATGTCTTTGACCTATATGACTTCTGGGACAAGGTACATAAACCCAAGAGACTGGGTGTAAAAAATAGCTGAACCTGCAGTCTAGTCCAGGAAGACAAACTATACTAGTAAATATTTTATCATTATATTTCCTACTGCTTATCCAGAGAAAATTTCTCATTGCTTTCTACGTGCATATCTTTTCTGCAGATCTGGGTTTAATCTGCCTGGAATCCTGTCAGACTATTTTCCTACACAGAAAGGACACATGTCGTCCCACTTGGATTAAACCCTTCATGCTATGATGTGAGAAGGCTACCCACTACACCACTGTTCCATCATTGGAAGGAGAAGGAAACTAAAGTCAAATGGACATGATGAAATCTCTTTTATCACTATATGTCACTTTAAAGACACCAATTAACCTAACATGCATGTCTTTGGAACAGGGAGAACTTAAAAACTCCACACAATTTCCTGAGTAGTCCCACACGAGGCTAGTGACAGCATTAATCACTGCCCACCATGATGCCATTCTTTATCACATAAACATATTTCAAATGTAACCACAACAAAGATTGGGTTATTACAAAGTAAAGGAAGGATCGTTAACCCAAAGTATAAACATTTCAAAAACACAACCCAAAAATCTGAGCCAGGGCAGGCAAGTCTTCAATTATATGTGGACAGAATGAACTAAACTCAGACAACAAGAATTAATTGACACACAAACGCACAATTCAAAAACACAGGAAAGAATAAACATTGAGCACAGCTAGGTGACAGGTTAGGAAAATAGAAACTTCATGTGAAAGTGATGTATAGTTTGTCCTTGTAGCTCTGTAAGGAGAAACACAAAACAAAAGACAAGTGAACAAAATTACCCACAATTACTAAACACACTTACAGCCTAGATCATTATGCTATCTGCCTTGAACCATTATCCAATTTGCCTTGAACTCTGTCAGACCATTCTTCCTTGTATACCTTTGATTCTAATCATCCAATGATTCAGGTTTCGGTGCTGGTCATAAAATTAGAATATCATGAAAAAAATTATTTATTTTCATAATTACATTCAAAAAGTGAAACTTGTATAGTATACGCGTTCATTACACACAGACTGATATATTTCTGTTTATTTCTTTTAATTTGATTATTTATATCTGACAACTCATAAAAATAAAATAACCCAAATTCAGTATCTCAAAATTAGAATATTGTGAAAAAGTTTAATATTGAAGACAGCTGATACCACACTCTAATCAGTTAATTAGCTTAAAACACCTTCAACAACCATTAAATGGCCCTGCAATCTAGTTCTGTAGGCTCCACAATCATAGGATAAACTGCTGACTTGATAGGTGACCAAAAGACAACCACTGACATCTTGCACAAGCATGGCAAGCACAAACATTTTTTTTCAAAGTGCTGGCTGTTTACAGAGATCTGTGTCCATGAACATTTATACAGAGGTGAAGGGAAGAAAAATATATAGTAGAAAAAAGTGTGCAAGAAATAGGGATAACAGCGCCCTGGAGAGGATTGTGAACCAAAACCCATTCAAAAATGTGGAGGAGATTTACAAAGAGTGGTCTGCCGCTGGAGTCAGTGCTTCAAGAACCACCGTACACAGACATAGAATCGTCAGAATCGTCTAAAGACAAAGGGGACTGGACAGCTGCTGAGTGGTCCAAAGTTAAGTTCATTGATGAATGTAAATTTTGCATTTCCTGTGAAACTCAAGGTATCAGAGTCTTACTCAATCTATCCCTTTAAATGTGGTGGTACATTTTCTTGAACATAAATTTGTCTCTTCACTACTGTCAAGTCCTCACAGTAGTCTTTCCACCTTTGACACAACTTATTTGGCTAAACAATATTCTTGCCATCTTTGTCTAAGATGTATACACGATAAGACATTATGTAATTGTTTGGTGAGCTTCTTCATGATTTGAAATACAGGCCTGCAGTTACATTTCTTCTATCTCGATGTACAATGAATCCCACTCTACTTGCTTATTTTTTCTAAACCTCATTTCTTTAATATAAATTCAAAGGTTTCACTGAAACCTTAATTTCCAAACAGCTTTCAACATGGAATCATTCATTTGCTGCCACACTTCATCTGGTCTGTGTGGTTCCTTAAGTCTCTTCAATGCTTTAAATCTGCTGGTAACATCCACTTGGTGTTGCTGTTTAAACTTGTCTGTTTTGAGTTTTTCAATGTCCAGTTTAATTGGCTTTCTCACTTGCTTCCCTTGAAAACTCCTTTTCATTGTCAACATCACAATATTGAATAATTGCCAAGAATTAAGAATAAAGATTGTTGCCAGAAATACTTGTTGATTAGAATGTAATCAATCTGTGCTCTGGTCTCCTGACTATGGCTCTTGTGTATCTGTGCAGGTTGTAGAATCAGAAGACTATGTTGGGCATGACTAATCCATTTTCAGCACAGAAGTCAACAAGAGTCTGACCCCTACTGTTTCTGGCACCATAATCATATTCCTATGCACTTCACATTATTCTGCATTTTCACTGACTCAGGCGTTGAAATTATCTGTGATGACAAGCAGATACTGCGTGTGAGTCTCTACCAGTACATGTTTAAAATCCATATAGATCTACTCAAACTCTTCATCTTGTTCGACAGCAGTTGGTGCATAAACACTGTATAAAAGTCATATCTCTGGGCTTTGTGGCAAATATGGCTGGTATGATTGATTTAATTTCAGATATTTAGCAATGTTTTTTTAATCCAGGCAATAACGCCAACTCTATGTATGAACCAGTGTGTCTCAGACAATCCACAAATGCTAGTGTTTAGTCTCTAATTCAAAAACAAACACTGATTACTTGCCAAGCGAATTAAACACCTAACATTCCACTGTCCCACCTTCACCCAAAGGCTGCATATTTTGTGCTTCTCTTTATCCTCTTTTGTTATTATGTTGAGAAATAAATCCTTGGATGCTGATGATGAGCCAGTTATCCTCACTTCTAATACACCTGTATTTGGTAATATCAGAATCGGTTATAAATGTTTTGACAGTGAAAGTCAAAACAACATAGTTGTATGTATTATTTATATCAATAAATAGTGATTATAATTGTAATTATAGCAATTAAATTAAATATAGTAATTAAATTAAAAATAAATGGTTGAAAATAAAATTACCGGCCTGTTAGTCAGCAAGGATTTTGGAAGCAGGGTCATTTATTGTTTGTTTATTAATTTTATGTCATTTTAGCAACAATGGATATATTGTGACTGTAGCAATGTAACATTAAGCCCAAGGTTAGATTTCATAGAAGGTTGCAGCCGTGGACAATACACGATCCCCAATTCACCTAGCATACATGTTTTGGCACTGTGGGATCAAATGAGCACATGCAAAATACACACAGAAACGACCTAGGTCGTCACACTAGATCAAACACAGGACCTTCTTGCTGTTAGTCTGAAAGCAAAAATCGGAATTAATGAGTCAAATGCACACAATAGCATAAACAGAGTACACAGCTAGGTAACAGGTTAGGACTCATACATCATGTGAAAATGATGAATAGTGTGTCCTTTAGCTCTGTAAGGAGAATCACTAAACAAGGGACAGGTAAACACAATTAGCTCAAGTAATAAGCACACTAGTATTGTGGTGACTGTGATGGAGTATGATCTGTATATGAGCCCATGTTTATTTAACACTGCATTGTTTGGCATGTATGGGTGCATTCTCAGTAACCACAGACTTTTAAATTTTACATTTAAATTTAAGCTTACAATTGCTGACATAATCTGTATATTATAAATGGACACTGCTTGTTCAAATACAAAAGGGTATATAAACCAGTTAGTAATTAATATTTAGTGCACATACTAAAACAAAGATCTAATATAAAGGCATAAATATAGAGTCTTGACAGTATAGGTTGACAAGGGAAAGCAAATAACTATATGTTAGATATCAAATATGTCATGAGCAGACAGGAGTTTGGATGCAAATACAGGTTTATTGGCAAAGCATACAAATCTAAAGGGCATAGACAAAGTTAATTCAAAAACATTGCTCGGATTATCAAAAATAGACTAAAAGAATATTGGAAAACCTAAACAACCAAGCATACAAGCATGATACAAGCATGGTTACATGTTCTAGGAGTGATAGTTTGCAATAAGCAGTGATACGATTTGTATCTACAGTAAAAAGCGAGACAAATTGCTCCACCTAAGGATGCGGTAGCTCAAGATATTGGACTACTAATCTTATTCCTTATTTGGATTGTACCTGATGCATCAATAACAGTTTTGGTAAATACTGTCACACCGCTGCAATTATTTAGTGGTAACGGTGTAACTGAGATTAAAAATCTTTTCTGGGGTTGGACTGGGGCTGTGGCTTGTCTCTGTTTGTGTTTGTGTGTGTCTGTATGCATGTTGCAGTTTGCCAGTGTGCATCTCTGAGGGCGTGATCGTTCTGGAGATGCACGCTACTGTGAGCACATGCAGCTTAATTTAGTATAAGATTCAAATACTATATTTTTAATGCTGTTTTGAAAATAGGGTTTGGCGCCCGGTGATTTTTGCTACTGTTTACTGTGTTTGAATGTGTTCCTGTGTGAGTTGTTGGCTGCAATTTTTGGTTTAATGTTTTTTTGTCTTTTTACAACTGCTGGTTACCAAGTATTTAATTGGATTTCAGATCGGAACCTGCAGCCCCTGATCTCGTCTGCTCACCTGCCACAATCATCACCTAGTCTTCACACTGACGTTTTTGTCATAGTGATAAATTAAGTCTCTCTGCACTTCTGTCCACAGTCTGTATATTTTGTACTGATGGCAACAAATATAACATGATTGAGGCTAAGGAAACTTGTTTTACTGTCTTTTTATGTTATTGGTTCATATATGTTTAAACAAACACAACCGGGGTCTTGGTGTACTTTAACAATCAAAATTTCCAAACGTGAGTAAAGCATAGAAAACACCTAGGTTTAAAAGCACAATGGCTCTCACATGTCATGCGTAACACTGGGCATAGTAAGTAGCAAAGTAGAAGCACAATAGAAGACTTCTACATAGAACAATTTGTTCCTGAAAAAAACCCAGATCACTGTTGCTTAAGCTTTAATCAATACAAAGCATTTCACAATACTAGGCTTGACAACTTCATAACTAGTAAAGTATTTGCATAACGAGCAAAGACATTCTCAAAACAAGGCAGGGTCTAAAACAGCAATTTGAACCAATTTTTTTATGTATGTATGTGATTGAGTTAATCATAGCATGTGTAGTAAATAAGAATAAATTTTAATCACTTGACAGCACTAGTAAATATATAATATACCTATATAAAGAAACAAATGCTATCAAAGATATTTTTATAATGCTTTAGACATAAAACGGTTACAGACATCTTGTAAAATAACTTTAAAATACGGTGTTGGCATGTTTTTCTGACGTACCTCCCCCAAGGAATCTGACAATAAAAGACAGAATGCTGTATATCACAGACATTGTAAACATATCTGTGGGCACACATATAATCTTATAACAAGGATGCTCCTTGTTGAATTATTTCTAAGTGAGAAGTGAATGATATGTCGTCTAACTGAACCTTTGTTTTCCCATGGACTCTCACACTGATGATGAAAGTGTGTAAACAAAATACTTCAGATACAGCACAGATGTTTGAAGGAACACATCTTGTTGTTTATATAAAACATGGGAACAGTACCATGACAGTTCAGCATCATTCTCTTATATTGAGTGTAGCTGCGTGTGTGACTAGTTTGCTAAGATTTCCAGCTTAAACCCTTGTTGGTGCAAAAATCTCAATATGATGGAGTTTTAGTCCACCTTCAGCTTAGTTATACAGAAAATGTGGTATGCATTTATGTAATCATTACCTGATCAAGCAAAGAAATCATGTCATACCTTATTACACAATTTCACGTTGAGTGACTTGTCAAAGTAAGCATAAATGTTCATTGTATTTCTAATATTTCACACTGTCTGCTTTCCCCATAACTATGCAAAGAATGCAAACATTTTGTAACATGTATTAAAGTGATTGCATGCAGGCAATGAGGTTACACCCTCCCACCCCAGATCAGTTCGCCAGTGGCTGCGTCCCGGACGTCGCGGTCAGCACACAGGCAACTGATGACGTCGCTGGACTACCCATCATTGCTGAGCTACCTCGCTCAGCTCAGGATGTTGCCCTGGTCCTCTGTTCTGCCATGGAGGTCACTGCACTCACTACCTCGGCCGGCTCGCACCCTCCTCCTCCTTGCTACGCTTCCAAAGGTCACTCCCCACTCATGCTTTGCCGTTGTCAGTGGTCCCCTTGCCTCACCTTTCCATGTGTTCCGCTCACCCCCGGGCATCACAGATCTCATGACTCTCCCCTCTGACTTCGCTCAGTGCTCTACTCTCCCAGCTGGCTGTGTTGAGGCTCCGTGTCCCGCCCTCATGCTCCATGGGTGTTCTAGCTTTACCCTCAGATAAACCTCCGGACTTCGCTCAGACAGCGATCTCAAGCCAAGTTTCCCCCAAAAAAGAACTTTGTAATGTTTGGGAGGAGGATCTTTAAAGGGGGGGACTCTTTCAGGAAGTTTATTTTGAAAATAATCATTATTAAAAAGAACCTCTCTGCGTTTACTTCTGTCTCATCCTGTGTGTCCCTGTGTGGAGTGTAGTTACAAACACCCACTTGGCATTTAGTCTAAGTAATATCAGCAGGGTTGTAACACCATATATGGATTTTGGGAAGAGTATTTTTCCAATTCAGTTGAATTATTTTTTATATAGCACTTTTTAAAATGAAACATTGTCACACATTAGCTTTACAGAAATGATATACAGTATATAAATGTAAAATTTATTTTTTTCCCCCACTGAGCGTGATAACGGTGGCAAGGAAAAACTCTCTCAGCTGATAAGGGAAATAAACCTTGCAAGGAACCAGACTCAGGGAGGAAACCTACAGGTTACCACAGATTAACAACCTGAAATGATTCTAAGGAGTATGTAGAATTTACCATCCGGGCACATCAGACAGGTGTTGGGGATTAGGTTTTCCCAGCACTATTTTAGTGGAAATGTGTGTACATCAGCAGAAGCAGAGAAAAAAATATTAGACATAATCATTATTAGTAATTTAGTAGTAGTAATTTAAGAATTATTGCATGTGTTCGATTACAACTTCTACCAAGACTAGCAAGAGCAGCATAGTTAAAGATGAGATCCTAAGGAAATAACAGGAACAAGGGTTTTTTAAAGCATTAGGACATCCGAAATTCTCAATTTATCAATACTCTATTGCAAATAACCTATCAAATCTGCACCTTCACCTAAGAGGAATTTTTGAAGTACCAAATGTTCTCAGAGACATTTTTTATAATGCTTTAGACATAAAACAGTTACAGATATATTGTAAAATAATTTTAAAATACAGTGTTGGCATGTGTCACTGACTTTGTTCCCCCAATAAGTCTGACATTAAAAGACAGAATAAATCACAGACATTGTAAACATATCTGTAGTCACTCATATAATCTCATAACAAGGATGCTTCTTGTTGAATTATTTCCGAGTACTGAATGATATGTCATATAACTGAACCTTTGTTTCCCCATGGACTCTCACTGATTATGAAAGTGTGTAAACAAAATACTTCAGATACAGAAGTTTCAAGAAACATATTTTGTTGTTTACATAAAACATGGGAATAGTATCACAACAGTTAAGCTTTATTTTCTCTTTTATTAAGAGTGGCTGCTTAAGTGTGTGACTAGTTTGCTAAGCTTTCCAGCTTCCAAAATCCTTTTTGGTGCAAAATTCTCAATATGGCAGAGTTTTAGTCCACCTTCAGCTTAGTCATACAGAGAATGCAGTATGCATTTAAATACCTCATTACCTGATCAAGCAAAGAATCATTTCATACCTTATTACACAATTTCACATCGAGTGTCTTGTCAAAGTAAGCATAAATGTTCATTGTATTTCTAATATTTCACACTGGCTGCTTTCCCTTATAACTATGTCAAGAATGCAAACATTTTGTAACATGTATTAAAGTGATTGCATTGATTTTTTTATCCTGCCCATAGGGAGACCTCCGGCATCATTACGTATTTAAAAGAGTTTTTAATATTCAAAAACACACATATACACACACCCACCCACACACAACAAATGGTTGGGTCAAGCAGCAGGAACGATCAATTGGCATCTAAGTGATATCAGCAGGAGTCTAGCACCAAATCTGGGTCTCGGGAAGAGTATTTTGCGATTAATTTAAATTACTTTTTATATAGCACTTTTTAAATTGCAACATTGTCACGAAGCAGCTTTCCAGAAATTACATACAGTATATAAATGTGAAAGTAAAATAAAAATTCCCCAGTGAGTGTGATGACAGTAGCAAGGAAAAACTCACTGAGCTGATAATAGAAAGAACCTATGAGTGGAACCAGACTTAGATGGGAAACTTATTGTAATTTGGGTTACAACAGATGAGTATGTAGAATTTACCATTCGGTGTTGAAGACGAGGTTGGCTTGTGGGTTGAAGTGGCGGGTTATTCAATGACATTATTGAGACTAATTGACAAAATTTGTTAAATAAGCACATTCATAATAAATATGTGGTGAAGCTCCAGAAACAAGAATAATAAAATAATCAGTGAGCTGTAAATGTTATGTGTTACAAGGTTGCTTCTTGAATGCTTGTATGTGCAGAATGATCCACTTTTCTAAGCTTGTGGAATTTTCTTCTTTCATGTTATTCATATTTTAAAAATATAGATAATATTTGAAAACAAATCCAGAGACTGAGACATGTAAAAACATAATGAAAACACAGGCTCAACAATTTCTAAACTAAAGTGAATAGTAATTTTATAGAAATGATCATGCTAAAAGCTGTATAGCGACCAGATTTGGTCCTAATTGTATTTTTATATAGTCTTAATTGTTATGTAATATTTTAATGTATTTTTGAGAGTGAAATGATGCCTGAGGAATGGAGGAAAAGTGTACTTGTACTGATTTATATGAACAAGGGTGATGTGCAGAGTATTAGCAACTACAGGGGCATAAAATTCATGAGTCACCCAATTAAGATGGTCACACAGTATGGTTTCATGCCAAGAAAGAACACCACAGATATGATTTTTGATTCTGATAGAGAAGTATAGAAAAGATCACGAGTATAAGAACAGCATTACAGTAGTGATATGTCCTGTAGGAGTGACAGATAGAGACAAGAACGATAAAATAAGCAGTGAGCTGTAAATGTAACGTGTAACAAGGTTGAGAATATCTTGGATGCTTATATGTGCAAAATGATCCACTTATCCATGCTTGTGGAATTTGCTTCTTTCATTTGAATCATACTTATAGCTTCAAAGTAAAGATGGGACTGCATCAGGGATCGGCTCTGAGCCCCTTCTTGTTTGCTCTGGTGATGGACAGACTAACAAATAAGATGCAGTTGCCAGGCAGGAGGCAGAAAGGAAGACCAAAGAGGAGATTTATATATGTGGTCAATGTAGACATGCAGGTAGTTGGTGTGAAAGCAGAAGATGCAGAGGACAGAATGAGGTGAAAAAGTTCGACTTGCTGAGGCAACTACTGATAGAAGGAAGAGGCCGAAAGAAGAAAAAGCCAATTATTTTCTCTCAAGTCAACACCCCAACTTATGCATTTGTGTTCACACTAACAGTCTCCTAACACAAGCATTGCAACTGCTTGCCCCATTTAAGTTAAACTTCTGCGTACCTAATGCTTTAAAATATTTTTGTGTTAAGTGGTGGGACTTCAATTCAAGCATTCAATTTTCATTCATTAGAATTTACTTTCAGCTTGCGCATGAATGTGAAGCAGGATGGCAATGTCGTGGTTGCACACAAATGTAAAGCCTTTTGACCCATTTGTCAAATCAAGTCTGAGGAAGGTCTTCTCTGCTGTTCTAGCATGACACCCTGGCATTATGGTGATGATTCAGCTAGTGAAAAGAGCAACAAGCTACAGCCATCATGGCTATCTGCGTTTTGTGTATAGCGAAAGGGAGGAATCACAGTAGGCGAGCTTCTCAGCGCAACATTTGTCACTGCCCTAAATTAATAGTGACAGGAATATGAAAGCAAATACAATATTCTAAATGTGAAAACAGTAAATAACACTGTTTTGCATTTTGTACGCAAAGTGCAAAAAACTGTAGAATTATCTCACAAAAGATACAGTCAACTCCAGAATTGCTGTCAGAAATAATGATTTAAAATTAGCACATTCATAATAAATATGTGGTAAGGCACCAGAGACAAGAACAATAAAATAAGCAGTGAGCTGTAAATGTTATGTGTAACAAGGTTGCAGACAGCTTGAGAATATCTTGGATGCTTGTATGTGCAGAATGATCCACTTATCTATGCTTGTGGAATTTGCTTCTTACATTTGAATCATATTTTTAAAATATAGATAATATTTAAAAACAAATCCAGAGACTGAGACATGTAAAAACATAATGAAAACACAGGTTCAACAATTCCTGAATTAAAGTGAATAGTAATTTAATAGAAATTATCAGCTTATTGTATAGCCAACATTACAGCGATATGCGATAATTGTATTTTTACATTTATTTAATTTGCTGATGTAATAAAGTATATGTATTAAAGGCTTGTTATTTCCTATTTTCTGCATTGATGGATCATACATATATGTATGAAATTAAATGTTCATATTTCCAATAGATATTTAATTTATTTATTTTAATTATTCAGATTGATTATTTAAGAAATTGTCTTTGATGTTTATTGCATGCAGTTATTTTATCCACAAGGACATTCTAGGAAATTTCTTTGTGGAGTTTGCAAGTGATAAAGTGTTTGCACCATTTTTTTTAGGTGCTCCGGTTTTCTCCAGTATTCCAAAGTTATGCCTTAGGTTAACTGTGTCCACAGTGGCCCTTAGTGTGTGAATGTGTGTGTGACTGTGTGTGTGTGTATGTGAGACTGGCACCCTGTCTACGGTTGTTCCTTCCCCAGGGCACCGGCTGGCTTGTGGATTAAGCTTGTGACCCTGGGTGGATTAAGCTGAAGATAATGGATGGAAGCAAAAGATAAATTACTGTATATATAGGAGAGTCAAAAATTATCTGCACTTCGGAATTTTAGTCTCGTTTTTTACATAATCATACTGCTTTTCAATTGACTTTGTCCATCTGTCAACAAGATATCATACGGTATTCCCTCAGTCAAAATGTCACCAGGATTTTGAATCGAAACCGGATATTTATATCACTATTAGACAGATAGACAGACAGACAGATAGATTGATACTTTGTCACTTCTGCAATATGTACAATAAATACACAGAATTGAAATTACGTGCCACTATTTTTGAATAAATACAAGATATAGAAACGAGGCCAAAAAATACAGGATCTCACAGTTATATGAGGGGAGAGCGGTGAGAAGCAGTGAAAAATGTAGATTAAAACAGGTGTGTTATCCTTAAGGCGGATAAGAATTTGCAGTTTAATGATTGTATCCATGTTGCGATGTAAAGTTACAATCATTGTCCGTTTCGCGAATCAGCTTTAAAGGGGCTCAGCTCCTGGCCTTCATGTGCCGAGGATTTCTGCTCATCTAGGATATGGAAACTCTGAATTCAAACCTCCGCTGCCTTAAGGGACAGGCATTAGGAGTACACCCTGAGAAAAAATCCTGCTAGGGTCCCCAGCGCTCATTACAAGATGTCGTCACAACACTGGAAGAGGAAGTTACCGGTGCTAAGCTCATTATATTAGCAACGGAAATGAGCACCAGGGGTCACTTCTGATGGTAGGAGGAGTTATCCCATCCTACTGGACAGCTTCCACCCGTCCCAAGCTGGGAGAGTGATCTCAAAAGACTGGCTACAAATGCTGTAAAAAAAAGAAGACTGTATCTCATCATTTTGCAGGCTGAAATGTAAGGACAATGTGTTTTGCCCTTTCTTCCGACTTGCAGCAAATTAATGATGCTCACAAACTTCGTCATTAACAAGGATATTATACAATGACATGTCAACATTGCTTGCTTTTATAAGATTCAGCTGGCACAGTGGAACTATCAGTGAGCTAGCCTTTTGAATTTATTAAACCCCCATCATCTGACAGTGAAAGAATAATGGCACTTCAGCTAGCAACTTCAGTTACAACCAACATCAGTAGTGCATATGCTCCAACTCAGAGGAAAAGGATTTTATATGAGGCTAATAACCAGGTTTGGTCCACCACCCTTGAGAAAGGCAAGATTAACAAAAATGGACAAAGTAATGCTGTTTTTAAGGCCTCTGCATAAAAACACCTTATTTAAGTGCAAAGATATCCATAAAGTGTCGTGGACACACCTTTGCTCTCACAATAAGAACCAGCTTGACCTAGTCATCATAAGGCGAATCCAACTTGCTATTATTTCCTACCCATACTTACTTTAGTGCTGATTGTGCCACTGATCACTCCATTCAGGCTAGTAAATTATGGATAAGGCCAAGATGAACTACTCATATATGAAGGGCCATCCACTAAAACTTTTTTGTGGCAAACCCAGAGAAGACACAGTAGTTCAACTGTATGCTGCAAGAGGCCCTCGCAGATTAAATGCCTGAAGGAGACTTTATTGATGCCAAGTGGTTCCACCTCTGAAATGCTGTTTAAAACTCAGTCTTCAAAGCTTATAGGAACAAAAACTTTCCACCAAAAATACTGAAGAGTGGAAAACCTGTGCTTTTTCAACCTCTGCATGAGCTACTCTGCTTCAGTTCAAAACAGAGACACATCCTGAAGACATGCAACTCTGTATAAGAGTTAAGGAGAGTGCAGTGACTACAATTTGTGGATTGGACTGCTGAGACAATCATGATGATGCAGATAAATAATTATATGCACAATACACTATCGTCTCCCATAGACGTAAGAATGCCAATGATAATGTTAAAAACTAATTAAAATAAAGAAAACCACCAAATGAGGATTCCACACTTTTGACTGGTCAAAATATTTTGTCATGTAATTCGCCATTATCGCCTCTCTATGGTTTCCTGCTTGTAGCAGTTTCACCACTGATTATACAATTCTTGATGTTTTCCTAATCTTATGCCATCAGATTTCCTTTAATGCTATTATGTGGGAGCCTAATCACATGAATGTAGCAAAATAAACTGCTGGATTTTAAAGGTTTAGTAACTAAACTTCTGTCCTGGCCATCCTGTATACTTGTTCAGTGGTCATCATCTTTATACATGAAGTCAATTAGTTCAGGAGGCACTTGTTCTCAACAGCATGGATATATCTTTCTTTTTTCAGTGTCCAGGATTCACAGCGATATATGGCTACTGCTACTGAATAATAAAATAAAATAATAAAGATAATAAGAATGAAAACATATAAAACAATGACAAAGGTTGTACTGTCAGCACTGCTTCTGTGGTCAAAATAATTAGTTATTATATTATATTGCTAAAAACTGCTCAGTAAGAGTTAATATCACATATTTCCATGTGGTTTTGTACTAAGATTACTGGCCAGTGATGGAAATGACTTACAAATGCTACAAACAGTAACAGCGTTTGCAAAGTAAGCACACATTACTGCAGTTTGTTACACTTTACTAAAAGTAGTATAATTATGTGTTATACATTCATCAGATTCATGGCATGTGGAATGCAATGAAACCAGCCACTGGTGGTTTATGTGTGCATTGATCTGTTACTGCTGGAGGGAACTCTTTCCAATATGTGGTGGTCAGAGTTTCAGGGTGATGATTTTCTTTTTTTCACTTGCTTTATGGCTTTAGTAATGAACAAAACCACAAGGGTTGGCAGGCACATTTTATAAGGACACATGAATTTAAGCACCATTTTTCACACATGAGACATTACAGGCCTTGATATTTTTACATGACAATTTCAAGAAATTAAAAACATGGCACTTTAATATAAAATTTATTGCCTAATTTAATTTTCCTAAGTACATTATGCAATAAATAAGCACATTATTCATACACAGTCATCAAAATATATTCTCGTAAAACTCTTATCGATTAGTTATTAGTTTGGACTACATGCTTGCTATATCCCAGTATGTTTGCTAACATGCAAATTCACTTGTATCAGATTCTAACATCAAAATATTAAAGTCCCTTATAATATTTTGTGCCTTATATTTTCAACCTGAAAAAATTCATAAAGTCGTTGCAACTACAACCTGATAGTGGGAATGCTTCTGTAGTGGTCTTCATCTTAGTTAGTTTTGATACGGTCTTAAATAAAATGCGAGAATTATTTTTGTTTTCTTCTATTAGCAAGGAGAAATTTTTTGCTCTAGCAGCACTAAGAGCTTTCCTATAGTTTATAAGTCCCCCCCCCCACCCCCCAATGCTGATTAATGCACAAAAAGGTTTGTCGGACACCATTTACGCTATAGTTTCATGGTGGTCTATTTAGGGTCCGTATGAAATCATTATACTACGGTGCTAGTTTTTTCTTTTTAATTAATCTTCTAGAGTACAACAAATTATCTCAAATTATTGAATAGGTGCTCAGCTGCCTGATTAAGCTCAGTGGGGTTGGAGGGCGATACAATCATAGTTTATAAATTTGGGAGTTTACTAACAAAATTATCTGCAGTATTTCTTGTAAATGTGCGTTAGAGCCTGTACTGGCATGAAACGTGATTATTTTGATATATAGTAATTTTAAATGAGATAATGGTCTAAAATAAGATCAGACTGTGGAAGTATAATCATATTGTCTATATTTAATCATAATGTTAATATTAAATCAAGTGTGTGACTGCCCTTATGAGTTGGTCCTAATACATTTTGGTTTACCCCCACAGAGGAAAGAACAGACGCCAATGCAGCTCTCAGCAACACATCTCAAAAAAAGTTGTGACAAGGCCATGTTTACAACTTTGAGACATCCCCTTTTCTCTTTAAAGCAGTCTGTAATTGTCTGGGGACGAAGGAGACAAGTTGCTCAAGTTAAGAGATATAAATTTTAACCCATTCTTGTCTAATGTTGGATTCTAGTTGCTCAACTATCTTTGCTCTTTTTTGTCATATCTTCCATTTTACGATTCAGGTGTTTTTTATGGGTGAAAGTTCAGTGCACAGACCCTTCTTCTATGCAGCCATGATGCTGTAATTGATGCAGTGTGTGGTTTGGCATTGTCATGTTGGAAAATGCAAGGACTTCCCTGGAATAGACGTTGTCTTGGTTGGAGCATATGTTGCTTTAGAACCTGGATATACCTTTTGGTGTCCATCCAGATGTGTAAGCTGCCTATGCCACACACACTAATGCACACACCTTTACCCTTATGCACAGATATTCTTCCAGACTCTCTGAATCTTTTGATAACACACACTGTAGATGATATGTTCAAACTTTTTGCAATTTTACACTGTCAAACTCCTTTTTGATATTGCGCCACTATTTGTCGGCACAGAATTAGGGGGTTTGGTGATTCTCTTTCCTTCTTTATTTCTGAGAGCTGCTGGCACCTTTATTACTAGTCATGGTAATGACTTATTACCAATTGACCTAATTAGTTGCAATTGTTTGTACCTACTTTTTGCAGCCTTTTATTGCCCCGCCTAACTTTTTGGAGATGTGTTGCTGTCACAAAATTAGAAAAACGACCTCTATACAGAATTGGTTCTGCAGGTGGTGACCATTTCTCTGTTCTTATCCTTTCTGGCTGATGTTTTTGTCACTTTTGGCACATCAATGTGAGCTGTGGCAAGAAGGTATGTTGGGTGTGTCAGCACAATGTACATAGCATGGAGGAGATACCATGAGACAGGCCAGTAAAACCTTCAATGCGGAGAGGGCAATAGGAGGGCAACAACCCTGTATCAGGACCACTATCTCATCCTTTTTTCAAAAAGGGCCACTTACAGACCAAAACCATGCAGGGTTATTAGCATTGCCAGAGAACACCAAAATTGGAAGATGTGCCATTGGCATCCCGTGATCTTAATGGATGAGAGAAAGTTTACACTGAGCACATGTGACTGATGTGACAGTCTGAATACACCTTGGAAAATTTTCTTCTGCCTGCAACATCCTCTATCATGACCACTATATGTAACACAGTTCCCCATGTGCTAGAAGAAGATATCCTGCCATATGATAATGCAGTGGGCCCTGGTTCTTTCTGATGCATGATAAGAGTAGGCCTCATGTGGCTAAAGTGTGTCAGCAGTTCCTGCATGATGAATCAATGATGCCATTTACTGGCATGCCCATTCCCCACATGACCGAGGTAGTAGGAGTTTCGGTGCATGCCTGAGCAGAGGTGAGCTGCGTGTGCAATTGAATGTGAGAGTATAACTATGCACTAATCCAATTCAATTCAATTTTATTTATAAAGTGCTTTTAACAATAAGCATTGTCCCAAAGCAACGTTTTATCCAAAATGAGTAACGGTGCAAGGAAAAACTCCCTGAGTAATTAAGGAAGAAACCTTGAGAGGAACCAGACTCATAAGGGAACCCATCCTCATTTGGGTGATGAAATCTGCATACATCT
>JAOUQV010000040.1:5859280-5873018 GCA_028565295.1 Aspidoras spilotus
GAGTGAGGTGGAAAAGACTGACACGCTGTGGCAACCCCTGATAAAAGGGAGAGGCCGAAAGAAGAAGAAGAAGATAATAATAACTTCTGAACATGGGTTAGGTATAAACTGATCAGTGCTTTAAGGATGTGCTTTAAATTGTATAATATATTATATTTGACATCATAATTTATATTTTCCTGTTTTTTAGTTCTTAATATTAGCCAAATAGATTGTATATTGTACTAAATGCATTTGTTCCTGACATTTGAACTTTTTGAACATAGGCTGAATGCATGTGTTTTTTATATTTATTTTATTTTACTGCTGTTTTCTCTTCTCACATGTGCCCTCTAAAATGTTGCTTCAGGTAAACTTAATTTCATTCTTGACTGACTGTGATGAGAAGAAATGACAGAAAAGTTCAACTTGTCTCTAGTATAACTGATGAAGCCCACCTGGATCAGTGAAAACCACCTTTTTTGATTCAAAAGTCCAGAGGGCTATGAGGGCTATAGCAAAGAATAGAAAATTGCATGTCTTCTTAAATCAGGATTCAAGGTTACATTATGACAATCTGACAATCAGCTTGAATGTCAGGAGCATTTACATCTGACACAAATGCCTCACGGTACGGTGCTTTTCACACTTAAAATCACTTGACTCGATTTAGTTTTGTGATATGTCTTTTAAAAAACGAAAAGAAAAAAATATTTTTAAATAAATTCCAGTGACTAAAAATTCTTAACATCATATAACAAAAACAATTGTATTTATGATGCACTATGTATAAAAAATAAAAATTAAAAAGCTTTAACAAATGAAGGAATAAAGCATGTGAATTTTGTAATGGGCTTTTATCAAGAATTAAAGTGTTCTGTCTGGAGTTTGCATGTTTCCCTAATGTCCGCGTGGGTTTTGTCTGGGAGCTTCAGTTTTCCCCACCGTCCAAAAACATGCATGCTAGATAAACTATGGATAAAACCTTGTGTATGACTATAACCTTTTATACGAATGTAACATTGTTCAAGTTAATAAACAAACACTTGTGATAAGACATTTTTTGATGCTTAAAGTGACTCTAAACATTAAACTATATTATTTTTACCCACAACATGGCACAGTGGTGTGGTGGGTAATGCTATCATCTCAAAGCCAGAGGGACCCAGGTTCGATCACCAGGTGTGACATCTCAAAAAATTTTCTTTGTCTAGCTGCTTGTGTTATTTTCTTCAGGTGCTCCGGTTTCCATTCCAAAGACATGCACGTTAATTGCCCAACTTGTGTTTAAATTGACCATTAGATAGTGGACCGTACCTAACTCTCCTTATCTTCTTTCCCTTTTTCTTTTTTCCCCCCTTTTTTATCTTCTATCCTCTCTCTCTTCTCCATTCTTTTGGATGAGCTACACCTAATACGGCGGAGGCACCAGGAGATGTTAGCGAGCCTGCATCTTCAAGATTCCCTCCGACTGCCCATATTTAAACACCACCATCACTTTCATTATTATTATTCTAAATGGTATATATTATTGTTAGTTATATAATTATGTATTAGATGTTTATAGATTACATCACATCACCCAAATGAGGGGTGGGTTCCCTTATTAGTCTAGTTCCTCTCAAGGTTTCTTCCTTATTTCCTTAGGGCATTTTTCTTTGCCACTGTTGCTCATCTGAGATAAAATGTTTCTGTGAAGCTGCTTAGGGACAATATCCATTGTCTAAAGCACTTTATAAATACAATTGAACTGAATTAATTGGTGTCTTGAATGTGTGTGACTGTGTATGTGTGTTTGTGCCCTACGATGGATCCAGCCCTTGAATCCAGAGTTGGCCCGTGAACCCCTGTGCATCAAACACTGCTATGTACTGTTTATAATAATGATGTGCGTATGGTAAGTATTTTTGAATTCAATTTGATTTATAGATTTCAGTCACTGGCATTTTTAATTTTAACTGTCATCATTTAAATTCTAACTGTCTCATTCACTCACACAAACAGAGCAGCCTGGCCCCTGCAGTTATTGTTTTAGTAACACGCTAGTAATACCCTACTCACAAAGACATGTGGGCAAACATACTAAGAAATATACCAAACCAAAAACACACGAGTGATGAACTATATAACACATTTCTACCAGTCATTAAAAGTATACAGAAAGTGTGTAAATATATTTAGCAGTCAAATATATCAGTAAATGCTGAATAAGAATATCTGCTTGTTATTTTCTACCTCCTGATATTCTTCCATCTGTTCACTTATCTAAATAAAACAGATGACTACATCCACAAGAATTGTCTAAAACCAACAATGTTTTTATGTTGTCTTGGGCATCTAAAAATACCACATGTCCTGCAAGTCCTTTTTTAAGAAGTTCAATGACGACATGTTCTGTACATTTGACAACAGTGTTCCAAATCCCCAACTGAGCTTAGCATGAAAAAACGAGGTTTTAAATGAATACCTTCAGTTTACAGTGATGATGATGCCTAATATTTAGCATGATGATTTAAGTGATATTTAACTCTGGTACATTTTTTCTTTGTGGTTGTTGTTGAAAGTATCAGTGAAGTGTACATAAGCCCACCCAAGCCCTTGTTACCATACCTCCACACCTATTAATGAGCAGAGGTCTCCATATGAGACTTTGACACTAGTGGTACTTTTCGTTTATTCCCTGTTCAATAGAGAGAACCTCCATTGGAAAGCATTTATAGATTTCTCTGGAATGTTAGTGGAACTAATAATTGCACCAGCAGCAATCATTATCTGCAATCAATGACACTGACAGGTCTTTATTTGCTTAAGTTGCTTAAAGATGCACATCTGTAAGGAAACAAGAGGCAATTGTGGATTTAGAAAACAAGTAAAATGAGAATTCAAACAAAATCCTTAGCTATGGCAGGAAACCTTGGCAGAGCATAACACATACTGTAACGCAACAGCACAGACAATGATTACAAAATCTAGTTCTCATTAGATTAAAAGAGGGAACTGGTGACATTGTTCATTTATGTGACTGGGTCATGTGATGTACATTAGCTAATGGTAGAGGTGGTTGAAGTTGCTCTTAATAAGTACGGTATCCCTGACAGCAACAATAAAAACTAGATTTGCATTGCCTGAAGGAAATATGATAGCGCTTGAATCATGGCAGGTAGAAATAACCTGCATTTGGCTCTGGGGGAATTTAAGGCTCATGGATGTTTGTCCCACATCTGTGGGTCTATGCCTTGGTACTTTTGTGTTTGTACCTTGAGAGCCTTGTTTGTACCTTGTTTGCATGCATGTGTGTGCATGAGTGTGTTGCAAACAGATATATTGTTATTTGATTTAGTAGTAGTAGTAGTAGTAGTGGTAGTTTTATTGTCAATTCTGCATACATACAAGACATACAATAATGCTTCAAAACAATAAACATTAAAGATAAAGATAATAATTAAACTAAATGAACTAATCTAAGAATAAGATTTATTATTATTATTATTATTATTATTATTATTATTATTATTATTATTATTATGTGTGCTGCAAACAGATACATATTGTTCTTCGATTTCATTGTATTATTATTATTACTATTATTATAATTATTATTGAGTTATAAAGTGAATATAATTAAGCGTAACTGCACAGCTCAGAGACTAGTTTAATTTTTGGTTATAAATAAAATAAAATCAGACAAACATGTTCCTTTTTATTCAGATATTCAAAGATGAATGTGAGTTTTAAGTGAGGATGCCTGGGGTGCAGTCAGTATTCTGGTTCATCCCAAATATTTCAGTTGGGGTTCGATTCATGTCTCATGCAGGAGACAAAAGATTTTCAACTCTTCAACTTTCATTTGGTCACAGGGGCATTGTGATGCTGGATAGTAGACAAACACATACAATACAGTTAGATGTGTTTGTCTTATATCCAGCATGACACAAATATCCAGTGTATACTGTATAACAATAATTTGGATCGCAACCACTTATGGGTGTGTTGTTGACTTATATAAAAACCTCTGCCCTTATAATGTACTTGCATGCATATCTTATGTTTAATAAATTAGCAGATAACATTATTTAACAAACATAAAAGTTAACATGCTGATTCGTATTTAACTTGATTATTGAAATAGTCATGAATATATTTCTAACCTGTCAGTAGTCTTAATTGCAGGGGCTTATTTAGCCTGTTCATTGTAATTGTAGGGCACACACACACACACACACACACACACAGAGTCACACATTTTCTTACACTAAGTTCCACTTTAGAGATACCAATTTAACTAGAATGCATGTCTTTGGAATGTGGGATGAAACCAGAGCACACAGAGAAACCCCAGATGAATACAGGGAGAAAAAGCAAACTCCACACAGAATTTCCAGAGTCAAACCATGGTATATATTATTATTATTTATAAAAATTGCTACACTGCTATTATTTTTCCACTCCATGCTACTAAACAAAAGCATCTTGGCTGCTAGTGTGTTGGTTTTTGTTGGTCTGGTGCTGGTTTAGCTGTTAACCAACAGGATGCCACTGGGGGTTGTCCAGTATAACAATCTACAGAACATAACCATAGCAAATGATGATTTGCTAGTGACAAGACACACAGCTGTTATTGATTAAAATTAACAAATAAGTTATTATTGTTTAATGTTACTTTTAAATGGAAAATTGTATCATTAAAATTACAATAAAAATTTAAAATATTGTGGGGTTTGGCAGTGATTTCACTCCCAGGATGCAGCGTGCCGGCTAGTGAACTATTTTCATGTTTTATTCAATGTTTTTTACGTTTAGTTAATTAAAAGGAATGCGTTGGATGTCATGCTTGTGTTTAGTTTAGTTTAGTTTAGGTAATTTTGTACTGTTTCAGGGTTTACTAGGGGAAATTATGGGGTAAGGGAGGGTTTTCTTTAAGTTCTCAGTCTTTGAGCTGTGTTGTTAAATATAGAGCATTTCCTGCACGTCTGTGTTCCATGTCGTGCTTTGCTACCACGTCACATAGTACATTTATGGTATGCATGGTACATTTTAACCGTTCTATTGTGTTAAATGTGATCAATGTAAAGATTCCTCTCTAAATATTGCAGTAAATGTAATTTATTTTTATGACGTTCCATGACTAATATAAAAATGTGCATGTTTTATGACATCCATGGAGTTACTGTAAAAATTGACTGGTCATGGAAAATGTATGGGTTAGACTACAATTAGTGTATAAAACAAGCAAATATGTATTCTCTTTACACAAGCATATGTCTGTGAACTGACAAACACACATAGACACACATACAAATATATAAACACACATTTTATGCCCCTTTATTACACCAATGTTACACCCAATAGGAACCTGTTCACACTAGAGGTTTTACCTTTTATGTTTTTAAATAATTTTACATTACATACAGTTCTTACATACATTCACTACATACATTTTATATTACATGCATTCACATTTTACATACATTTTCTAATATAGTTACGTTTTCCCAGTGTACAATTGGCCTGTTTTATTTTCAAGGAATAAATCATGCCAGTCACTTATGATTGCGAGCACAAGAGCTATTGTGTAACTGGTTTTAAATCATTGCAGTGAGTGTATATATATACATTATGTTTCCAAAAGAATTTGGTATTTGCTCACCCATCCAAATGATCGGAATTAGGTGTTCCAGTTACTTTTATGGCCACAGGTGTATGAATGCTTCTGCAGAGCAAGACATTTTGGACATGTGCCCAACTTTGTGGGAACAGTTTGGAGCTAGTCCCTTCCTCTTCCAAAATGACTGTGCACTAGTGCGTAAAGCAAGGTCCATAGAGACATGAATGACAGAGTCTGGTGTGGATAAACTTGACTGGCCTGCACAATGTCCTGACCTTAACCCAATAAAATCTTTGGGATAAATTAGAGGAGAGTCTGAGAGCCAGGAGAGTGAGGTCTAACATCAGTGTTAGACCTCACAAATGTGATTCGAAAATGTTTTTCCATTTTCCATTCAAAACACACTTCTAAACTTTGTGGACAGCCTTCTGAGAAAAGTTGAAGCTGGTCTAGCTGCAAAGAGTGGACCGATGTCATATTGAACACTACGGATTATGGATTTGTGAGTCAAGGTAGGTGAGTGAATACTTTTAGAAATATATTGTATATATAACATTCAAAATGTATAATGCTCGGAAGAGCTGAAGTTAATCAAATGATCTAACACCATGGAAAGTGATAAAATATTTATTCTTTTGGATTTATAATATACTAAATTGATGAATGTTATTTGAAACTAACAAATAAACAAATATAGCCATTGCATATGATCTCTATAACGTAAGCTACTTAATAACATAAAATGTGGAATTTTTTTTAACCAAAAGATTTTTTGCAAACAAAAATTGGCCTGAGTCATTTAAGTGTCAATAAAAATGTTTAAAATTGAGATATATTCTGGATTTTCTGGACACATCTTTTTCTCTGTTAGGAAAGAAACTACCGTATATTGTAATGTTATGACATTTTTCTTGCCGTATGTTCCCCCCTGTCTTCTTCTTAATAATCACTTGTAGGCCAGTTGAGTAGGGCAAACACTGCATTAATTAATCTGTTTGAGTAGAGACTCCAAGTATGGCTAAGAGGTAGTAATATTTTTGTGTTAATTAAAATGTTAATCCTGGAGGAACCCTGTAGCAGCATCTGAGTCAGAGAATTTCTTAGGTCAAAATGAGATTGTATTCCTTGAACACTGCCAACAATAATAAACCACCAAAATCACAACTTTGAAAGTCATGCCTGCTAATTTTTTTTTTCCTCAGAAAGTCTTTGATATTTAAATGTAGAGTTTGAAAAAGGTTAACTACCTGCTCCATGCCTTTTGTTATGTGTGCATGTTGTTATATTCTCAGCATTGGCATTAATTAATCTGTTAATACAAATAAGTAAATATTTAATTATCCCATTAAATTCATTATAACACCTTTAAATGCAAAGGCTAGAGATGTTCTATGGAACCTATTACCAAAATTCCAGGAGATTCACCAGGAGATTGTCATTAATTGATTCAAAGATACAGTCACTTACCTCCAGTTATTATGCTATAACAGCACCTGCTCATTTATCATTTTACACTAGAAATATAACCATTAATTATCTTCCACTTACAGAGTTATTACCATTAACTGACAATCACTGCCAGTCCTCGCATCAATAAATATCAATCCAGTAATGGCCAGTCATTTCATTTTATTAATATGCACAGTTTAGCTCTTTATGAGCAGCAATTTAATGCTTAACTCATCCTAAAAGTTAACTAAAAGGAAGGGCTTGCTAAATTGCTTCATAATGCGTCCGATAAGTCACACTCTAAAGTGAGACATAATGAATAGATGACAATATATAATGTTCCTTCTTCATACTTTCATCCTAAAAAGCTTGGACTATCTCCACTTGGCCCCAGGGCTAACTCATGACATCTATAATAAAGCTGCTGGATGAATAAAAGAAAGAGTTCATAATGCCAGCTGTGATTGCTTTTGAATAACTAGAGACAAAGGTGATGAAAGTGTGATGGGCAGCAGTTAGGGAATATATTTTACATACAGGATCTCCTTGAGTAGTGCAGGCAGCCCGTTTACAGAGCTGAGTTTAAAATCCCAGTTGCATCATGAGCTATCCATATCTAGTACCCTCAAAACCTGCCACATTTGCAGTAAGTGGTGATAAGATGCCCAGAGTGCATGATTAAAATGATTGACATCAGTAGAGCTTATTCATTTCACAGATAAATCAATTGTTATTGGGTTTCATGATGACAAACATTATAATTCAGCTCTCTTCATAAATTTCATAATTCTGGTTTTTACTTTCACTGTAATGTCTTTTGTAGTGTCAGAGCTAGCTTTAATGAGTAGAGCATGAGGCTCTTAATCCACTATCTATCATGTGCCATGTTAATTCTCTCTACAATTATTTATTATCTCTAAAGGCACAAATATGTTTGGATGCATCATCCATGCATTTTGAGTGCTTCTCGCATTTCCCTAAAGCTTCCATATAACTCTTCATCTCTCTTTCTGTCTCTCTGTCTCTCTCTCTCTCGCTATTGTTCTTTCTCTTACTGTGTCATAACTAACACCCACTCATGACTTGCAGCTGTTCCAAGTCCCTATATTTCCTGCAACTGCATAATGCTCACAGGGACACAAAAACTGCCCTGCTTTCTCCAGTGTTTGCTCTTGTTTAGCAAGACATTTTCCTTACTGCGCCAAAAATATAAAAACAAATTAATTTTTATTTAAAGGCCCAAATAAAATGAATATAGTTTATTACTTGTCACTTTTCATTATCATATCACCCTATTCTGTTCTATGTTCTATGAATCAGCGCTTTAGTGGAGACTGATAGAACCATTAATGTTAAGGGTTCTGAGGTGCTATTAAAGAGAACATCTATCTCAGATACAATTGATTGCAATTACAACTAATTAATACAAAAGAATGTTTATATTTTGAAGATCTTAATTTTGTAAGGAGATACTTTTGTTGAGGGCATTTTCACAGCATGGCACTGTGAGTACATTTAGCATGTGTAAACATGTATTATAATAATAGAGCATATGATTTTTTTTAACGACATGACCTTTGGAGTGCCTTCCTATGAAATATTATAATTGAATTTTAGTTAATGTTACATCAGCATGGCCAAGGAGAGCATAACACACTCAGAAGAAAACACTATCAGACAATTAGTGCATACACAAATGCACCAGAATCCATGACTGACTATTGACACTGTGATTTGCAGGTGAGACACTAGTAAATGCTATCCCTCCTGTCAAGACAGCTCAATATTATTTTCTAGTAATATTTCTAAGATTGTTTTTAATGGCAGTAACACTTATATATTCTTTAAAATATATCCTTAAAATATACTTTGTTACTGTTATTGGCTCATCTGATGTTTTTAAAATACTCTGAATGTTCAATGGATTAAAAACACATGGCTAATAACAGGTTGGTCCTCATTTTAATAATTAAAAAAATTCAGATGTTGGGAAACAGGCTCCACAAAGTGGAGAACAGCCTTCATATGCAAGTCAACCCATGCTCAATGCAGCAGTTCCAAAAGCAAATAGAGAAAATTGCACAGCCTGTTCCAAAACAGACATTTGACTAATTGTTTGTTGATTGTTGCTCTACTCTTGGGATAGTTGTAATTCTGCGAAACAGAATCATCCTACATGTTTATCTGTTGCTGAAACACTATGGCAACAACTCTGCACAACATCAGCACTCTGCTGATGTGAATTTTATCTCTGGCATTATTGTGACCTTAGAAGCAATTCTTGCTTCTTTAAATATCTAATATACTGTTAAAGAGGGTTGCTTTGAATTCAGGAAAAACAAGTTACAGTTCCATAAAGTATCAAATTAATTCTGAAGAGAGGGATCTAGCTAGCATATCTAATCTTAGATGATTATAAATCCTGAATTTTGGCTCTGGTTGTCCACATTTCACCTCAATTATGCTCAAATGCTAATATCTAAGTTTCAGAAATACAAACAGATCAAGCAACAGATAAAAAGCTTTTTTAAAGAGAGTGATCTCATGCATTCTGTGCTGATTTATTCATGCTGCAATATCCCACAAGCTTATATCTGCACAGAGCTGTAGGGGAGTAAGAAACCTAGTAAATGTGCCATAGTATAGAGCTGCTCATTTCCACACAAATAACCATGCGATGTTGACCAAATTAACAGAGACCCTGGAAATCACTCACCACTTCTCCCCCGGGTCCCATTTAACACACTGCCAATCTCCCTTCGCCCTCGTTTTCCCAGTCCCACTGATTACACAAACCCATGATGCCGGCACTCACAAACATCAACTGTGAATTTCAAGTGGCTTTTTATCTTTTTGTTCTCCGCAAAATGAAGATCGGATGAAAAGTGACAGGCTCATTTCTGCACTGAATATCAAGATCTCTGTGAAGATGTTGGACAAGAGAAGGCTGCAGCTTACACTGTAAAAAATGTCATTCTTGTCACGAAATGTCTGCTTTGTTTGGCAGGGACAAGTTTAATTCACAATATGACTGGAGTTTATTTTTAATATAAACTGTTTTGACTCAAGGTTAATTTATACATTCATAAGGAAAGCTTTGTTGTATTAGCATTTGTGAGTCAATAAAGTGTAACTAAAGGATAACTAATTGGTTATTAGGAAAACTTGAAAAAAATACTAAGATCAATGGACAGGTTAGTAGGCAATATAAAAAAAATAATATACTGCAGATGGGGCATGGTGGCGCAGTGGTAGTGCTCTCACCTGACAGCAAGAAGGACCTCGATAGCTGAGTGGGCCGACCTGGGACATTTCTGTGTGGAGTTTGCCATATAAAAATATGAATGAATGACTATGTGTACTGTAGATAACTCAGTGGGTAGTGCTGTAGAAGCAAGAAGGACCCATGCTCAATCCCTCAGTGAGATAACTTAGAAAATGTATAATTTCTGTGTGAAGTTTGCATGTTCCCCCTGTGTTTACACAGGTTTTCTCAGGGTGCTACAATATCCTCCCACATTACAAAAACTTGCATGCTAGATTAATTGTTTTTTTTTAAGTGGCCCTTATTGTGTGAATGTGTGTGTGACTGTGTGTGTGCCCTATGATAGATTTTTTATGCCTTTGCAGCCAGAGTTGCCGTGTAGTCACCAGCTGGCCCGTACGTATCAAGCATACTATAATGAATGAATGAATAAATAACATTCCAACAACTGTTAATAGTTGTTACCAATTAACAATTGTCATATTTCATCAGGTTGCTATTGTTCCAAATAGTTTCTAGGAAGTTGTAGTGATGTCATACAATATAGAGGCAGTGTCCTGAATTAGCCTGATTGACTTAGATTCAGAAACTAGAACAACCAAATAAAATCAGCTCGTGCTGTATGGGTAATATTTATTGTTATTTGTTAATAGTTTTTAGTGTTTGCTAGTGAAGAGCATGCTTCATAAACAATTCATCGATTTAGGTAAATAATTGTATTCTCTAAAGTGATCATGTTATTGTAAAGTGCAGCTCTAATAAAAAAGCTGATATTTAATAACCTGTTTTTTGTTAAAATTCTAATATATAGATATTATAATATAGTTTTGCTTCCAAGCACACTTATGGCATGTGATAAATATGTTGCCATAACTGTACAAATTTAATTGGGAGCTACAGCGCTAGACTACTGTTCCCATAATGCAGCACTAGACATAATGTATCCATTACCTAAAGGACTCGCAGCTGTCACTTACTATGGGACAATTTGATAAAATTTTTATCACTACAGAAATTATCAATACAGTCATGTTGGAGTTAAAGTTATTAAAACTCCTCTAAAGTCTTTTAACTCGTCACGATTTTGTAGAGATACATGTCTTTTCACATCTCTTAAACAAACTCATAGTTTGACCAATTTCTATTTGGGTTATGATGATTTGTTTGTGAACTTGCATTAAAAGGTTCTCATTGAGATTCATTATACAGTATGGTACCTATGAGCAAAACATTTTTTTTATATACAGTTAACCCTTTTAGAGGCTTTGTACAGAAAATCTCTCTAGTATTTCACGTGACACAAATGTGACACCAAACAAGTAACAGAAATGTTAGAGCTTTGCTGGAACCATCTTTAAAAATCATGGACAGCATCGTAGAGAACATACTTTAATATTTCAGAAATAAATTTAGACAATAATGCTGTTTACTTGATTTACTGTGACTTTTACAAAGACACAAAAGAGATTATATGCCAGTCTAAAACACCTTCTCATAAGCATTTACACAAGATTGGTTTATTATGTGAGCTACACCAGAGCCTTTGCATCATGAACTGAACTCAAACTGAACACACATGATGTGGAATCTCATGTATACACTCAGCACAAAATCTAAATAAAGTGCGTGGGGGTAAACTGTATAATGATGACAGTTGGAAAGGTTATGTCGAAAAGGAATATGCAGTTTTCTTTTTCAGATGTATTAGCATGTTTTATTTTTTGCCTACAAATCGTCCATTTTACCCCAATTTGATTTTTTTTCTTTTCTAGAGCAATATTAAATACTATATTAGTTATTGCTTGAGGTCATTGCAATGGCATAAACCATCATCAGTTTGCGATGGTTCGTTGCACAGATGTGCGCTAATGTTTCTACTGATATGCATGTTATACAAAGTAACAATACTGAGCTTTCATAAAAAAATATCCATTTATTTTAGTACATTGATGAGGGGAAATGTAGAACATCTTTAAGTTAACGGATAAGATCTGAAACAAAAAATTTGACATTGATAATATGCTGTAGCATATCTGTTTGCCTTTCTAATGGGCAAAAAGGTTTTCTTGTATGTATTCTGGTATATTATGGTACTGGTTTGTTAAATCTATTGTTATTATTAAATTCAATTCCAAGTCATAGACAATTAATCATATGGCTAGCCTTGGTGAAAATCTATTGTTCGAGTGTAATGGCATTTGAAACAGGAAGGTAGATGGTCAAAAAAGAATATCATCACAATCTAGTTGAAATAGAATGACATACCAAAACACACATGCAGTTAATCATCTTTAGTCAATACGAAAAATGAGATATTCATAAATCCACAGATGTTCACTTAGGTTCTCATATTTTCACCTTCCTGAAAAGGAAGAAAACTCATGCAATATAGAAAGTGGTTAGTATTGTTGAGTTAATCAGCTAATAAGTTGTATATGTTGTGACATTACTTTTTTTAGACATGCACATGATATGTAAAAAAAGAGATTTATTGATCCTGAAGACAAACCAAGACTTACAGATTGATAACAGAAACAAGCTCACATTTATTATGCAACATAAAATAGAAAATTATCAAAATAAAAGCCCTACAACAACAAAGAAATTGCATGTGCATTTGCATTTGAGGTCAAACAGTCTGCAAAAAAAAATCAAGAAACTTTAAAACAGATTAAACAGCGCATAACATCACATAGTCAAGCAGAACTCCTATCCAGCCACAATATTTACTTAAATTGCTGTTATATTCACATTTACTTCAGTGTCCTTGAATACATAATATTTCAGAATGGATATGCTGTACAGAGTCCAAGAAGGTCTAAATCATATCATTATATATGTATCTGTTTATATAATACACAAATATAAATTCTTTTCAGGCTTTAGAGCATCTTATATTAAATTCACAGCTGAATATGAACAAAACAAAAATACAATCAATTTATTAATTATATCTGGATGAGGGAAACGTCCATAATTAGTTCATGCTCATCCAATTTTAATATCAGGGTCACCAAATACATGTCCAAGTATACAGTCTTTTGCTCTAGGCCTTATATGTTTCAGCAAAGTAATTGTGGTATAGATAATTTTAACACTGGGTTTAAAAACAAGGGCAATGTTGGTGTCTGTGCTATGCAAATAGCATATAATAATTCTCTTGGCTTTAAAAGAACAGTGAAAGAAAAAAAGGGTCCCATACTATAGCAAGGCTTCTCTCACACAAATGCTAACAAAAATCAGAAGAGTAAGTCCATGGCTTGTATCTATCCTGGTACCTGGAAAAGAAATTATAGGCACATTTGTTATCCTGTAGCTCACAGAGCAAGCTTTACACAGTGAATCATGGTATCATTTACATCCAAGTCAGCATTTCACAACCAATCACAAAATACATTTTGCCAGTTATCAATCATGTTGATCATAACATTTTCTGT
>JAOUQV010000040.1:5880861-5894266 GCA_028565295.1 Aspidoras spilotus
GCCCAGGGAGCAACTAGGGGTTAGGTGCCTTGCCCAAGGGCACTTCATTCGTGACTTGGCGTTACTGGGAATCGAACCGGCGACCTTCCGGTCGCAGGGCTGGTTCCTTGAACACAAGCCTACAACTGCCCAAATATAGCATAAATATAAAGTATATTTATGTTTTATTTATGAGAAATCTAACACAGACACTGTGCATAATCTCAGACAGTGTGTACTCAGACAATGTGTGTGGTGGGTTAAAAGTTCTATAAGATGTTTTCTCTCAGTCATCCACTCAGCTAGATCCCGAACTACAGCTAGATCCCCACATTTTGGAACACATCTTTGCTGGTCAAGAGGATGTGCTACTACTAGCAGCCAGTCAAACGTCACTGACTTTAAAATATAAAACAATTTGTCACGTTAGGGGTTACCAGAGATTCGGCTGTTCCCTATTAGGGGCCACTGCGGCTCATTGCTCACATGACAGATTTAGCACCTGTAAACTCACTTTTATTTAGAAATCAATAAACCCAAACATGTTAAACAAACAGGTCACCAGACATGCAACCATTGACTCAATGACTCAAATGCCTCAAATGTCAATTAATATAACATTAGTAATATAAATAATATTAACATTCTTCCGGTAGAATTTTGTCTTATTTAAACCTTAACTAAATATACATTTAAATTATGGAAAGCACATTTTCTTGCTCTCTCTCTTGCTTTTAATTATAATTACAGCTTATCATTGTATTTTCTGTATGTTATTACAATGTACAGATATTGTGGTTATAGACATTTGGGTTATAGGAAACGTTGTATAATTTATAATTGTTTGGTATCCTATGGATAATTTCTAGCAGTATAATAGTTGTAGATACCCTTAATTCAGGTCTACTAGCAGTATCTCTGACTTTCTAAATTAATAATTAAGCATGTTTTTACGCTGGCCTGGGTAAGAGCGTATGATAAACTCAGATTTATTGATTAATTAATTAAGTTTGCATTGTTAGTTTACAGAAAGCTTCAAATAAGTTTGCATAAATAGTCTGTATGAATTAAAATAATTCAAATACTACACCAAAGTACTCTTCTATCCACTCTCTGCCAGGACACTGCCAGAATAAAATAATAGAGCTTTTTCTTTTTTCTTTTAACTTGATATTGTAAGAAAGTGTATATGATGCATTATTTAAAAAGCTGGGCTGCACTTTATGGTTTAAGAATAAATATAATCCATTTTTTTCTTCATGGGTTATGAAGAGTTCACAAGAAATGAAGAAACACTTGAATGCCCTGTCTCTGAAAGGGAAATTGTAATACATTGCAGAGAGAGGTTTCATCCAATGGATTGCTAATTGAGTGATACATTTATTTTGTTTTAAGTGCTACAGCAAGAAAATATATTCAAATATATACCTAATTCCACATGCATTCATATTTTAGCCTTTGCTCTAGCCATTTTCTATAAGTCAACACTAATATTATTTGATGTTATGCAGATCAAATATAGCTGTATTTTCTGTATCTTGTTATGCATGTCCACTGTTGACATGCATTTGCATTGTATATACAAACAATTACTCTGTTGTCAGTGGATCTCATGGATGGTTTAGCATTTATAAAAACCACAAATGGAAAACAATTTCTCTTTTCAGTGCCACGGTAGAAATTGTTCAATCCATGGCACAGACAAAGGTATTAAATGTGTTTTGCATGCTTTTTTTTTCAGCCGAAGATCACATAGCGGCCGGCGAATTGTGGTTGATCTGGGAAGTGAAAGTCGAAATAGCAAGGAGAACAGCAATGGTTCAACTTGCAAATGGCAAAAGTTAAATACAATGGGCCACTGTACTGCAGCTGTCCTTTTTATAAAGAATCTCCCTGCATGCTGTACCATATGACTATGTATGTGACAAAAACATTTTTGAATTTTAAATGTATTATTTTTTTATAAACAATAATATATTAGAAATGTTTTAGAAAAATGACTACATTTATCATTCCAAGTACAAAGATTATAGACAGTCCCAGCTGTGGTGTCACTATAAAATTAATGGCTTTCAGGCAAAATACAAAAAGCATAAAGATGACAGTCATCACAGCAGAAATAATAGACTCACTTTTTTACTATTTACATCCAACTCTATTTTTCTATATCGGTAGATAGCAAAAAAAAAAAAAGGTAGACTAACTATAGTTTTGCCAATTAATTCTATATTAAGCTTATAAATTACAGTGTACAGTATAAGTAGGCAACTTATATAACAGACTCACAGATGAAAGCTTTCCATTAGTCACTGAAATATGTATAAATAAATTTGTTCATTCTGAGACAAAGACATTAGTGAGGTTAGTCATATCAAGAGCAGTTGGAATTCATCCCAATGTTAAGGTTTAAAAATCATAAAATGACAAGCGCCAATGCTTCTTGAACAAACAGGATAAATATATTCTGTGAATCAGCACAAAATATCTGGGATGGCTGTAATATCTATAAATCGTGATCTTGTTTGTTTCAAATCTGTTTAAAACAACAAGAAATGCTTTTTAATGATAACTATGTAGGAATAGATATATTAGGAAAAATAATAATTTATATTATGGACTAGATCCTGTATTCCACCTAAATAAAATCCTAAGTTCAATATAATCATAATCAGAAAACTAAAGTTGTCGGTTATATTGTCTAAACCTGTATATAAAAAAGAAAAAGGTGGAAGTCATTCATAAAACGTAGCATAAAAAGCCCACTTCTCTTGTAATTTGTTTTACATTAAATGTGGACTTATCTGCTTTGCAAAAAAATAAAATGACCACTGTTAACTGTCAACAATGTCTTGTTGATGTGAGAGGTCAGAAGAAAATGGGCAGACTGGTTCAAGATTATAGATATTTAACATTAACCTAAATAACCACCTGTTGCAACCATAGAATTCAGAATACCATATCTGTTAAATGTATTCCATAAAGAAATAAGGCAGTTTTGAAGGAGGGACCAAGCCTTAACTAGAAAGGTGAACCCAATAAAATGGCCGGTGAGTGTATATATACAGTACCAGTGAAAAGCATGGACCAAACCTCTCCTTTAATGTTATTTCTTTATGTTGATTATTTGCTGAAGAAACATATAAGACATAAAAACTGACATAAAAAATGTGACCTTTAATATCAAAATATTAAAATATCAGATTGCACCAAGGATCATAAAGTAAATGAAGCCAATAAGTACAGTGTTCCTCTTTCCAGTAAAGTTTCAAAGATTTGTAGAATCTCTGACTGGAAGATATCAATACTAATACATTTTATGTTGTCCATTCAGCAGATACCTCAGCAGGCGCAATTAACACTGCCCTGAATGAGGTCATTTAAGATCTGCAGATGCGACTTACTATGGAGGGAGACACACCAAATATGATTGATGGCTTTAGCCTTGAACTAGACATTCTATCTGCTTGTGACTGACAGCCGGGAATGAAATATTTCACTTGGATTTTCAGTGGTTTCGCTCTACATCCTTCCCTGAAGCTCAATTTTTTGTCTGTGCTCTATATATGAAGATATAAGACTATGTATATAAGTCTTATATCATTGCCGTTAATTACCTTATTGCCTGGTTTAAAACAATACATCCTAAATTAGAATTTGTTCAATGCATTGAAAAATAAGAGTAATGGTGCTGCTGTTTAGCAGTTATGGGTATTAAAATCTAAGCTGGGGCTGTGATTTACCATGTTTGTCTGTAACTCTATGTGTATTTGTGTCTGTCTCGTGTCTGTATGTGCGTGTCCACGAGTCAGCGTGTGTGTATTGGGTGCGTGCCTGCTCTGAAGACATTTTCCAGGAATTAAAAAAAATAAAATTCTTGACAATCCTTTCTTTTTTAATAATATAATGTAAAGAAAGTTATTTTTGTGGCCTTATGCAATAACATTGATAGTAAGCATACAGGACGATAGAATGCTATTGTATATCTCAGGATAAAAAATTTCCAGGCATTTTGTATCAATGTACAATGTCCACAGAAATTGTATTTGGCAATATACTGAGTCCTTTATATCTTTTTTTTTAATTACATGTTTGTTTGACCTACGAGACAAAAAGTAAAATAGACAGAAAGACATTTTCATGTTGATAGTTTTACATGGATGTCTTCATTAAGCATTATTTACAGTACATTAGAGTACCTGTTACTATTAAACTAAAATATAATGAAGAATTCTGCTGCTATATACTTTTTTTCATGCGTTTAAACCTCTTGCAAAATTTTGTCTATATTTTTAATACATGTATACTGGCTCAATTGCTTGCAGAATATTTGTTAAATCAACAGTCAAAAAAGATGTTAAGCTGTTCTTTCTACATAACATCTCCTGATTTTTTGTGAAAACTGCATGAATCATATATACAATAATACATTAATGCATATACATTTTCACAATTTCGTTGCCATGATACTAATAAAAGTAGATACATAAAATAACCAACAATGATTGAGTTAAAAAAGATATATTTGTAATACCTTATTTTAACATCATATTTATTCACATGTAAGCAGATAATCCACTGTAAAAACCTAGATACACAGTCACATGAGATTGCCCGAAGTAAAATATTTACTTGTGACATATCCCTGGTAAATAGGAGTGCATGAAAAATCTATTCTGTAAACAAATCTAAATATATTCACAATAATCAAGTTCCTAAATATCCACTGATAAACTAATGTTGGCAGAATGCAAAACTTATAAGTACCCTGGAGAGACAAGCAGCCTCCGAAATGGCGTGACTACTAACTAATTACTTAACTATTAAGTAGCCTGAAGTCAGTATACACTGCTCAGTCATTTGACTCAAAATGTCAAACCAGCTTTTTGAGATATAATAATAAATGAGGGGCAGGTCTCACACACATACATTTTTTTTTAGATCCGGTCACCTGTGCAAGGTAATATAAGTTTATGTGCAAACATTGTAATTAGTTAGTTAAAAGTGGTGTATGAGTGCAAGAAAAGAGGAGTATGCACGAAAAAAATTGGTGATTAAAATAATTGCCTTAACCTTTTGATACATTTTCTAAACAGTGTTCCATATAAGAACGCAGCATTATCTTATCTGCCCATTGGTAAATCAATGATGACTGACATCTCTATTGAAAAATGAAATCTGAAATCAGAGCTTAGAACAGACACACAGATACTAGATTTAGCACAATCTGGATGGATTATGGTAAAAAATACCAAAACATTACAAAAAATATGTTCAGCATGACTATATTACTCAATGGCTTAAATAATAAGGCATTTCACGGTCCTCTCAGGTTTAATAAATGATTGGCGCAAAACAATCGTAATAATAGTAAAACAGCCATTATTTAACAGTATATAATTTCCACATTAAAATCTCTGACCATAACTCCAATGACCGTGAGGTGCCTCGAGAGTCCCACACCTACCGTTAAATGCTTGATTCTTGTTGTTAAGGTTGTAGGAATTCTGATGTGCTTCATGGGATTGGTATAAGTTTACAGAACATTCCAATCTTTTTTCAGATCTTGCAGCCCTTGGGAATCAAACCCCTGTTACTAACACTCCTGTATTTTTCCAGGAGCACACAACCAGCTGAGCTATCCTGGCAGATTTTTTTGTTCCTTTAGACCCTATCTGTCAACACCCTTTCATATTCTTTCATTAAGAATGCTTTAGAATGAGCTGTGATCCCTAAATGCACCATTGTCAATAATTATTTCTTAGGAAGTGCCAATGCGGTTTTACAAGTAATTTGCCAATAATCCATAGTCAGTTCATGTGTACACTCAATTATACACATCAGTCATAAATCGTGGATGTAGACGAGTGTCTGCCCCATTCATTATTTCTCAAACTCACAAACTTTCTAAAACTTTTATATACATTCATACACGCTTCGTTATTACGAAACATTTTCTACGTACTGTGCTTAATTATCTTAGATGAATACTGGCACCAGAGGCACTCTCATACAGTAAAAATCGTATCACCACATGCTACTATTCTTTCATGCAAATCTCAAATGTGGCAGCCATTTTTTTTTCTTGCATCATAGTCACAAATTAAAATTTTGTAAGATTTTTAGACCTGCAGAGCACTGACTGGGTTGACATCTCTGATAAGACAGTGCAGCCCACAGATGCTTTAATATAACTTGGGTATGAATCATTTTTGACTCACCCTCATCTTAAACCATAAAGTTTTTAAACATACATTACGATAATGGTAGGTCAAACTTCCCATTTTTAAATAATATTTTTTTCTATATTGTACCTAAATCCATGAAATCCGTAATTTAGACTGCCCTCTCCACATTGTGAAAATAATTATGTTTTAGTAAGACTAAATGTCCTGATTGTATGATTGCATAGCAATATAACAGAATTTTACATGAATTATATATTATGTAACATCCTCTGTTCATGCAGTATACACGTATTACATTGAAGTTCTTTGTAGATTTTAAGACTATTATTTACATGATAGGTATAAATCCCAGCTGTGTAAAAACGTACAAATACACACAATGCAATTTAATCAGTGCTCATCGGTTGGCACACAATAGAATATGCTATTTCTTTCCTCTGCAAACGACTTTCACACAATGAGGCGCAATGGCAATTACAGCTTCAAATCGACATCCTTAATCAAAACAGTGTGGCAGTTCCATTTGAGCAGGCTGCATGAGCTGAAGCCCTCCTGAGTGAATGCATTTTATTTAGTGGCAGGAATGAGAGGCAAGAGGCCCATTGCCAGAGCAGAGGGCAAAAAAGGCTAAGCCCAAAAGGGGGTCAAATTCATCCCACATATCAAACTGAGCCGTCTGTGTTTAATCTAATCTGCCACTTTTATGTGTGGGCACTCATCTCCTTTATGGCTGCAGGCAGACCTTCACAGGCTTCTCTTCCAAAGAGACTCTTAATTCATCCTATTATAGCAAAGGGATGATGGGTATTTACATCAGTACCATGCTAGAGTTTAGCATAGGAGACAGTGAAGACATATATACACCATGGTACTACATTTTTAGAATTCTGGAGACATAAGGTTAAATACTGAAGTTTATAAGTAAGCTAAATAATATGAAAAAAAACATTAATGGGGTTTTTAAAAATTAATGTGTGACTAGTTGTAAAAAATGATTTTTCATTTATATTTCATAATGTAATATAAAAAAATGTGCAAGGAACAATTTAGCATCTAACATTTTTTAATACTACTGACTCTCTAATGGTTTTCTAATGTGTTTTCTTGTGATGCTAATTTCAGCTACCAACTGAAATTCTAAATAAGTAATTTAAAATATTTAAATGTTAATAAATTAAAACAACAAAAACGTCATTTCATGCCTTAATCCCATTGTGAAGGATAGCTCCATGGGATACAGTAAACATGCTGAGCATTTCTCTTGTCAGCTGTTGCAACCTCAATCCTGCACTCTTCCATAAGTGTGTAAAAAATTACCCATGTTAATTTTGGTTAAAATAATCATTTGTATTATATTTTGATCTACAAAGAATGATTTCATGTTTGAAATATTTATATTTTTCACTTTTTAAACATTTTGAAAATAAACAATGTCAACATCAAAAATGTGTGTGTGTGGGTGTGAATATATGAGTCTTGTGTGTAACTGTTTACACAGTTCCTTACTTCTTGCCTACCTGTCTCCTCACAGTAAGCAGTTGTGACACAATACCTGTTTATGTCTATGATCATTAATCAGAGGTTCCCATGAAATTCTATAAGAATTGAATGAGTTATTTTTGACCCATCTATGGAAGCCTATTAAAACAAAACATGAGAATTTTGTAAAATGTACAAACCCAATTACAAGTTTGGATGTTGTAAAAAATGTAAATAAAACCAGAATACAATGATTTGCAAATCCTTTTCAACCCATATTTAATTAATTACACTACAAAGACAAGGTATTTAATGTTCAAACCGATATACGTTATTGTTTTTTCATTTGCACTCATTCTTTCATTTGTTGCCTGCAAAAAAAAACCAGAAGCAATGGGACAAAGAAAAGAAAATACTTGGAAAGTTGACGAATGTCAAAAACACCTTTTTCTACAGGTGAACCGGTTACTTGGAAATAGGTAAGTGTAATGATGAAGATTCAGTCGTTCACTACAAGAATGGGGCGATAGCTGCATGAGCAAAAAGTCCAACAGTTTAAAAACACAGTTTCTCACCGTAGTAAAAGAGTGCATGTACAAGACCGACCTGCCAGTAGTTCAGACCTGTCTCCCATTGAAAATGTATAATACCTTATAAAGCGCAAAATAAAAATAATTCCAAAAAAAAGTAAATAGGTCAACAAAGACCCTAGACTGTCGGTCAACTGAGGCAAGAATTGGAAAGAATTATACTTACAAAGCTTCAACAATTAGCGACCTCAGTTTCCAAATGCTTACTGAGTGCTGATAAAAGGAAAGGTGAAGTAACACAGTGGCAAATATTCCCCTGTCCCAACTTGCTGCTGGCATCATTTTCAAAATGAGTAAATATTTGTAGAAAACAATTGTTTATTTGTTTGAACATTAAATATTGTGATTTTGTAGTGTATTCAATTGAATATGGGTTGAACTCATCATATTCAGTTTTTATTTATGTTTTATACAACGTTTTAACTTAACTGGAATTGAGGTTGTATAAATAGTAAGTAAATAATTAAGTGAAATAATGCTATTCATTGATTCATTGTATTCCGATTAATTCACACGAGGTTAAGGCAGGAACAACCCTATACAGGGCACCACTCCATCACAGGGAACCCACTAAAGGCAAATTTAGAGACAGCATTAAATCTAGCAAAAACCCGCTGACAATGGGGATGAAATGCAAACTCCAAAATTTCCAGTCACCCCACCCGGGGATCAAACCTGGGTCCTTCTTGCTGTGAGGCAACAACACAATCACTGACCCACCGTGCCATGCCACATGTGCATCTAAGGGTTAAACAAGCTAAACTAAACAGACCTCAACAGACCTCATTCATCATTATCAATTCAACATATAAACAAAAGCTACTAATTTATTCTGTTAAAAATATAGAGCTGATTTTTAACTCAAGTAAATGTAAAATTAAATGGTTTTATTTTTTTCAGCAAGCTTTCTTCTTTAGTCTTGTAGGTGTGGATGGAAAGATGGAGATGTGGATGGAAAGAAGGAGATGGGTTTATTCTAGGTGTGGATGGAAAGAGTGAGGCAGATTCTTTGGTCTTTCATAATTCATGCTTTAATTTCATTCATGCATAAATTTGCATTCAAGTTCATATGACCTAGTATAATGCTTCTATTGTAATGCCGACCCTTACTATATATTGTATGAGAAAAAAACTAATGCTGTGCTTACCCATTGTTTTGTTTAGTAATTTTTTATTTGCAACAGCCTACCCTATTTAGAGAGTAATTTCATCTGCAATAAATGATGAACTTTTCCCTAAAAAAATCCCATTTGTGCTGATGACATTTACATTCTTCGCACACACATTTCCTCTAATTTGAAGCAGTTGAATGCTGATTATCTTGAGATTGTAATCAATACGTCCTTGAGTAATTTCCAGCTAAGCTTCGGATTTTAGGTTTGTGCTAATTTTCCAATTGAACAAAACAGCAGTGTTGTTCCACTTTCATTCTACAAGTGACACATGAGCTGTGGGAGACAGAATGGTTGACTGAGCACATATTTGCTGGTACACTTCAATCATACAAACACAACAGGGTCCAGCATAGCACACACAATTCTGTTACTTTTAGTGTGTTCATTTCCAAAAACAGATCTTCATTCTTATGAATTTTTCTGATACATTCTAGGTAAAATCAATCAAACTGCAGTTGTTTTTATTTTTTTATTAAGTGAAAGTTACTTTCAAAATTAAACTTTACTCAAATATTCTTTTTTATTTTTACATTTTTATAGCGACATTTTAAGCAAAGCTGCTACACATTTGAAGACTAATCGTGGGTGCATTTGAATTCTGTTTGTGTCTTAGTTTGATGTGGAGTGTTAACGTGTTAAAATCATTTTGCACAGGATTACGTTTATGTTTTGTTCATGCCACAATTTAAGATAATGCTTAGTTTAATGTTTCCTCCCACATTCCAAAATCATGCATGATATGTTAATTGATGTCTCTAAATTGCCTGTTAGTGTGTGAATGTGTGCATGCTTGTGTGTGTGCCCTACAATGGATTGGCGCCCTGTCTAGGGTTGTTCTTGCCCTTGCACCTAGAGTTGCCGGCTTCCCCAGGACCCCAGAGCTGGGATTAAGCGGATATAAAAAATTATAAATGAATATAAAATTGATATATAAAGCCAGATATAAGTACAACATTTAATATTATTTATTAGTAATGAGCTAAAATTTACAATAAAATTTCCTTTTAATACATTTTATTCAATTATGCTTTTCTTTTCCTATTTACGTCGGGGTATATACAATATAACAGATTCTTAAGCTACGTTAAATTTATCCATGTTTAAAATGACTCAGCTAAAAAAATGTTTTTTATTATTCCTTTCAGAATGAAATGCCAAAACATTGCATAAACATGTTATGCCATCTGACCTCAATATTGAATGCTGATTGGCTTTTTTTATTTAGGCTTCATTTAACTAGGTTAGTCCCATTGACATGACAATTCTTAAGGGACACCTGGCCAAGAATGGTAGCAACACAAAATTACAAGATATTTTCACAGTAATAAATTAAGATATTTAAAATAAAGTTACATACAACATTTACACAAAGACTATCTGGGCATAATCAATGTAACCATAGCCTTAAGTCTGCTTAATGGTACAACATTATGTATCTTAATTTTATTCTGTGGTTGATTCTAGACAGAAGATGTTGAATGTATAAAAGTCTAATTTGTCTTTCCAAATTCAGTCAGAATGTTAGGAACCACAACTCACAAAATATAATAAGAGTACGTAGACTATGATTTCCATGTTTTCCATTCATTAAGCGTATTTATTAGTGGATGTGTTCCAGAACTGCATTTGAGCTTTTGGCAAATTAACTCTTAATTTTTTTTTGCTTTATTTGTTTAAAAACATGCAAAGTAATAAAATGTTAAAGAGACTTGTAAGGCACATCCAGCAGTGTGATTAACGTTTAATGCAGATGTACACATTTGCACTCATAGCAAGAAAATATCTAGCCGTATTTTCGCAAGTTGCTGAGACAAAACAAATGCAAGTCATTTACTAATTGGACGCCCTTGTTGCAATGTTTTCAAAGAGAACAAGGATTTTTGTTCTGGTAAATTGAATTGGAATACGGCATTCTGGCATCTTTCCTAGCATAGTGCATGTTAACTGAATCCCCATCCTCCTCACCTTCTATACTTCTGTCTCTTTCACTCTCTCCACAACCTCTTCCTCTTTTCCATCCATACTCCATCTTGTTACGTGTTGGTGTCTACCTTGTCCATGGTTATAGTAGGAAGGTTACTTTTGTGAAGTCATTATAATTTAAGGCAGCATATAGACCAAACCTATACTGCAGAGGAACTAATTTAACACTACAGTAAATGTGTATTCTTATGTGTCTGTGTTCAGGAATAATTTACTTTTTCCCATGATATATGAGCATCGTCAGTAAAATGGCATCTAAAACAAATCTTACCCTATTGGCAAAGCACAGGCTAAGGATATCTCTAAAGATAATTTAGCTCTATAGTAAACATATTTATGGAGTTATACTATTAATATTTAGAAATAAGGACAAATAGACGTCGGTAATGTGTATTCAGAGATGAGTTATACAGTTTCTTATGTAAATTATTTAATAGCATCTAAGAAATTACCTTAATAAAAACTCAAGACTTGATTTTAAGCAGATGCAGACTGGAGAACAAAATAAAATGGTATTCCTTTTTGTTGCCTTTAAATGTAGTAAAATACAACAAACAAACAGTATGGACACATTCAATAATATAATCTACTATATTGATAATATAGTGCTATATTCCTGTATTCTTTAAGAAGTGCAGGGGAAACTTGTTAAAGCATTATATTCAGTAGTTATATTTGAATATATCAATAAAGGCACCACCTATGTTTATATGGGACTGTTTCTCGGTGGTAGGCACGACATTAGATATCCTTAAAAATACGTATTTGAAATAATCAAAACTCATTAACTAAAAGCAGAGACGTATGCCTTGTAAAATTAAAATGAGCAAAATTGACACTTAAAAAAGATCAAAAGAGTGGATTTATTAAAATGTGGAGAAAGATGAATAGAGTTAGAATTATAGCAGACCGTTAAGCCAGTTTATTTAATTTTACCTTGTCTTTGTGTGTGTGGGGGGGAGTGTATATGTATGAGTTTGTGTGTGGCTAAGCCTTTGTTGATTCAAAATGTTAGAGTGAATTCAGATAGAAGAATTTCTACCTAACACAATAATTTGGAAAAGAGGACAAATAAACAAATTATTTGATATAATAAGTGCTTGCACATGCTCAAAAAGATTAAATGTATTTCCCACTTACATATCTGGGGTCCCAGCGGTGTACAGCTTTCGGCATTAAATCGGTGTGGGGGTGATTTTCTCTTCCTGTGGTTTTGTTACACAGCTCACTGTTTAGCGTGTGTACAAAGGCAATTTCAACTATGAAAAGAGCTCCTGAGTTATACAGACAGTTTTACAGATTTTAAAAAAAGGTTCTTCAGTGCCTTAATGTTATTTCATCTCTTGGAAATTTAGTTCTGGCCGATCTGGCTGTGTCTCACTCATGGAGGGCCCCGGTAACTTTTCTAGGGACAAAACCATATCTAACTGGACTGGCAATCTCTTATAATTCTACATTTTTTTAGCAGAGAAATTTAGTTTATCCCGTCAGTTAAGTTGCCAGTTAAGTTTCACACTTAATCTAACAATTAAATAGCTATATTTATCACATGTCTGGCTCTTGACATAACCTCAAAATTACCTATTGTAAACTGCGGTCTAAAATAATCACGAATTATTTTTCTTTCCTCTTGTTCTCTCTGTACTCTTTTATTTTCCGTATTTTCGCTGAACTCAATTAATTTTTTTATGATGAATCTAAAAACCATTAACACTTCTGCAAAACTTTTCTCTGTCCCCCTGGACCTACGATTTATTGCCAGTGAGTGGGGTTTATGTGACTTTGGGTGTGGTCTTTATTGACCAATCAGTATGTTTCTTATGTGATCCCAAAAATGTGCTGTTATGTACGTTTCATCCTCATGAGAGCAGTGTGGTACCATGTATGTGACCATTTTCTAATACTCATTAAATATTGTAACGTGGTAGTGATGAATTAAACCAGTCATTAGAGAGCACAAGCCAGTGTATTTCTAGTGCCGGTCCCAAGCCCGGATAAATGGTGAGAGTTGCGT
>JAOUQV010000040.1:5925677-5939722 GCA_028565295.1 Aspidoras spilotus
TACGTGATGCTGGCGGAGGAAAACGTTTCCTGACTTGCTCCTCCAAAACACCCCAAAGTGGCTCTTGTTACATCACATAAGACTTGCTGTCTTATATATATCCATATAAATGGCCCACCCTGTATATACCCCATAACGTACACATCACATATATAATGTAATCATGAAAATTTGAGATATGTCTGTTTAATAGACCCTGTGGACTGCATCTCCCAGCAGCCACTGTACATCATATATCCTTGATCAGCACATGCTGCTCCTTATTTGTTTATTCTAATTAGATTATGTGTATATAGGGCACAGTTGGCTCAAAGCACTTTTGTCATGCATTTTTCATTTCTGCTGATTTAGGCTTATGCTTGTACATTATTGATTATTTATGTTTTCTCTTGCCTCAGCTCCTGGTATTTTGGTTCACTTGGATATTATATTCATGTCTGCATCTTGCTTCCAAAGAAAATCAAAGAATACTAGTACTACTAAAACAAAGAAGAAGAAGTGAGGAATAATAAGAATACTACTAGGCACAGTGGATAGTACTGTGGCCTCACAGCAAGAAGATCCTGGGTTTTATTCGGAAATTTCTGTGTGGAGTTTGCATGTGCTCCCCGTGTTCACACAGGTTTTCTCAGAGTATGCCAGTGTTCTCCCGCATTTCAAATACATGCATGATAGGTCTCTGAATTAGCCGTTAGTGTGTGAACGTGTGAGCGACTCTGTGTGTGTTTGTGTGTGTGTGCGCCCTATGATGGATTGGCGCCCTGTCTAGGGTTGTTCATGCCCTCGTGCCCAGAGGGCATTCTGATAATAATATGAAAAAGAATATTGTAATACCCAACTGCGAAACGAAGTGTGTGCCACAGTGTGTGTAGGCATGTTGATGCGTGCCACAGTGTGAAACTGTATGCGTAGAAAGAAGAAGGCGAGTCCGAGGGAAAGCGTGGGTTTTACTGTGAGACACAATCTACTCCATAGAGGCACAGAAGAGTTCTATTAAAGTTCTATAGAAAAATCCATGACTGCTACACAAACTTTATGGCTTGCGACCCTAAGAACTATGTCAGCTGGAGTTTTGTTATTCTGGCAGGTTCAATCATGCCAAACAGGTCTGCATAGGCTAGAGACCATACTAAAGGTATACCCTTGTCCTCCAGGTTATGGGTTGTAGAAAACACCAGTTATTGCAGAAACCAAAATGTCATCTATGGAGGGACTAGGGACAATCCAGACTGAAAAGTTAAAGCCGCCACAAAGCCAAAGCTGACCACCCATCCTTGGACTAAAGAACCACGACTGCTGTCACTCAAGAGGCCCATTTTCATTGGGAATTAGAACATGAGGACTCTGTATGAAATAGGAACGTGCACATAAGCAGCAAAAAAGATGAACAGGACGGACTGAGAGTGTTAGTGATGTGTGAAGTTAGATGGAACACTTTTTGAGAAACAAAATTGATAATATGGGAAACACTGCTGTACACTGTGAAGGAAAACACATAAGGCAGGATTTGATTTGCTCTTGTCCAAGAAAGCCAGCTATTTGGAGTCATAGTGTCAGACTATATCATCAAGTGCCTCAGACAGCACTTGCATGTAAATTGGTTTGATAAAGTGCCCAATGATACAATCTGTTCAAGAGCAAGCCAACAACCAATGGACAACTAGATTTGCAGTAGAAAATGGTGCTGGCACGTCCTGTGAAAGGAGCATTACCAGAAAGACGCTCTATTGTAAACCCCAAGGAAAACGTAAGCAAGGGCATCCAAGATAAACCTGGAGGGGCAGTGTGATGAAGTCACTAAAGATGTCAAACCTGACCTGGAAGGCAGTAAAGTGCGCCGCCAAAGACCACTTCTATAAGAACATCATTTTTTGATTCTGACGAATCCATCAACAAAACTTTTGTCTCAACTTGAAGTTAAGAATGAACTAAACAGAATGAAAAAAAAAACTTACAGCGAATGCACTGTGAAATAAACAAAGCACTAAATGACAGAAAACAGAGAACCGATGCAAAACATATTGAATAAATGAAATGGCAAACCTGTATTATACACAACTGTATTAACTGTATAACAAACAGAAAACTTAGTTCAAGAGTAATTATATGTCAGTCAGGCTAGTAAAAATAAGATTCATTAATTCATTCATTCATTTTATTCCACTTAATCCACAAAGGGTCACGGGCATCTGGTGTCCACCCGGCAACTCTGGGCGCAAATGCCGGAGCAACAATAGACAGGGTGCCAAACCATCATAGGGCACATACAAATATAAGGACCACTTTAGAGACACCAAGTGACCTAGCATGCATGTCTTTAAATGCATATTGAAAACCTGTACAAATACAGGGAGAAATGTAAACTCCACAAATTTCCTAAGTTGTCACACTCGGGTTTGAACTTGGGTGCTTCTTGCTGTTAGGTGACAGCGCTACCCACTGCACCACCATGGCACATAAAATATGATTTTTAAATAAAAAGCCATACACCAGAGATGTCTGAGCCAACAGCTTGAGTCATAAATCACTGCCGGTGCCTTTGGTTTTCTTACAAAGTAATTCTAATTGTTAAGCCAGAATTTTAGCATATTTAATGTCTGTCATCTATTCATCCTCACTTTTTCACATTGGATATGTTTCTGTGGATTCAAATTGCAAAGTCATGTCAGTGTGTAAGGAAGGTAGACTAAAACATTTAAAATATTTAACATCCAATCCTTTAACCTGTCCAGCCTACAGACAGTGCCCTGTTTATTAATGCTTCATATTCCTGATAAATGCAATCCTAATACTAAACTGAATGGCAATTGATCAGTCATTGCTTTGGACTTCCTGTTAAACATATATGCTAATAAATCCTCCTGTAAGTCCCTGTTAACTCTTTAATTCTTTGATAAACAGTTTGGTAATTTCACACAAGCCAGCTAGCAAGCTGGTAAATCAATTGAAAAGACTGGATAAGTAAAAGGAATTGAAAGGAACTGCTAACAGAAATATGCAAGAACTTGCAGGCTGTCAGCATTGCCATATGGAATATTATGATGTTTTAGTATTGTCCATATCCATAAAATATAGCAAGCTGATAACTTAAATTTCCACACTGCTGCATTTTTATGAAGGTGAAAATACTTTACTGAGTATTAAGTTAGATTTTTCACTTGTTACTGCATTTACAGTCAACAGATCTTGAATCAATTCAACATCTTATAGGAGCAATGTGCTAATCAAGATAATCCTCTCCCCAACCTTCATCACACCAAGGAACTTATTAATATTAATATGTTGTTATATAATTAGAAACATCCTGTTCTGCTAATACAATATATATATATATATATATATATATTTGCACATAACCACTATACATATCAATAGAATATTTGTCCACATTTGAGATGAATTAAAGCAGATTTTTTTGGTTGCTCATTGTTGAGCTGTTGGATGAGCTGTAATGTCATTGGACTGCAATGCTCACCTCTGAGATCAATGCCATCTGGCTGGCTGCTGTGTGACCTTTGTTGATGGATCCTCCATTCATGGTACTGTGGTAGAGGGACAGTCCACAACTGCAGCTGCTACAGCACGAATTGTAAATATTAATTGGTATAATAACATCAACAGAGATTTTTATAGAGAATGAATTGCAATTTTCCATGTTTCAATGATTTTAAGGTGCTTGAAAAGAAAGTTCCTGGTAGATCAAAATGCCTTTGCATGTCTTAATATAATCTCAGCCCATTGTGAAAACTAATGAAATAATGAAAAATTTTTGGTTCCCACTGAGTAGGAAAAAGGAGAATTTGTATTCTAACAAACTCGACTTTTCCTGAACTGATATAATACAATGATCATACCAAATTATTTACTGGTTCCACCATTGTGGTCGGCTTTTTGTGGGGGCTCGTGTCTTACAGAAGCATCCTGTGGACTTGCACACACTAACCATTACACAAACACCTTTACAAAGTTTTTCATCTATTATCACCAAAATGCGGATGGTATTCCCTCCTGAGTTTCACAGTTTCTATCTCTTATCATCTCAGGGAGTGTTTCCTTACCATTGTTCTGCTTGCATAATAAGGATAAACTGTTTTGTAACAATGTTCCAGGCATGTAAAAGATGCTATAGAAATACAATTTAATTGAACTGAATTACTGAAATACACCGTGGCAACACAATACTCTACTTTTTGTTCAGGTCGCACAATTTACTCATAGCTGGAAAAGTCCCCTTCTTTTCATATGTGCAGTCGACAACTCAACACCTTATATAAGAGTTGATTATGACATAACAACCTGGGGCAGTGATCATATGCCACCTGTCTGGTGTCCTTAATGCAGGAATTGTTTAGAGCATTTCTGACATTTTACATGACATATAAAAATTATAATGTTAATATCCAGTGGCAAAAAACTGAATAATTTCATAGCAAAAAAAATCAAACAAATGTTTTCATAATATTTTATACTGCATTGAAAGGATATAACAAAAGGATACCAATTTAAGGGGAATAGCTTCTTTCAGATAAAATTTTACACTGAAATTGATTTCATTTTTAGAAAAGAAATAGAAAGGCTTTTCTATGCACCATAGAGTTGTCACTATGTAGAGCATAATTTTCTGAGCTCTTTCTTCCTCCCTCCTTTAGATGACGAGGAAAATGTGTTGAACTAAATGTAAAAACGAGATGACGAAAACCCTCAACTCATTACATATACACAAGACCTTTGTTCAGCACTAAGTACTATCTAGTTTTACTTCTGCAATGAGGCGAAAACACACACTGTAATTCAGCCTAGCACAAATTCTGACACGGTTCTGTTCAAAATAGGAGTTAAGCATAAAATATTTATAATAGTTTTTTTACCATGCATTGGGAACATTGTTTTCTAAATCAAAACAGGACGAGAAATGTATATTATGTTTACAAACTCAATATAATGTTTAATGATAATCCATTCTTGTCTAATGTCGGATTCTAGTTGCTCAACTGTCTTTCTTGTTATTTTTTACGTTTTATGATGCGCCGAATGTTTTCTATCTGGACTGCAGGCTGGCCAGTTCAGTACCTGAACCATTCTTCAGCCATTATGCTGTAATTGATGCAATATGTGATTTGGCATTGTCATGTTGGAAAATGCAAGGTCTTCCCTGAAAGAGACGTTCATTGGATGGGAACATATGTTGCTCTAAAAGCTGGATAAACCTTTAAGCATTGATGGTGTCCTTCCAGATTGTTAGCATGCAACACACATATCACCCCATATCATCAGAGATGCAGGCTTCAGAACTGAGTGCTGATAACTTGGGTCTTTAGTCCAAATGACATGGCGTCCCTAATAATTCCATAAAGAACTTAAAATTTTGATTCACCTGACCACAAAACAGTTTTTCAGTTTGCGACAGTCCCTTTTAAATGAGTCTTGGCCTAGAGAAGATGTCTGCGCTTCTGGATCTTGTTTAGATATGGCTTCATCTTTGAATGATAGAGTTTTAGCTGGCAACAGTGTATGGCACGGCCTGGATGTGTTGCTGTGCCGTCTAAGGGCACCCAGTATGATTTTCTGCCCTTCCGCACAGAGATTCTTCCAGATTATCTGAGACTTTTGTGCCGGTCCCAAGCCAAATCAATGATTCGAGTTTTATGATTAATAATGATTGACTCGCTGTGGCAACCCCTGATGAAGGGAGAGGCCAAAATAAGAAAATATAAGATAATAATATGTTCAAACTCTTTGAAATTTCACACTGTCAAACTCCTTTCTGATATCTCTTCTTATCTTTACTTTTGAGAGCCACTGCCACTCTAAGATGCACTTTTTATACACAGTTATGTTAATGACCTATTGCCCATTGGTCCTTCAGCTGTTCCTTTTTTGTATCTTTAACTTTTACAGCCTCTTGTTGCATCGTCTCAACTTTTATAATATGTGTTGCTGATATTTGATAAATAAGCCAATATTTGGAATTAAATTTTTTAATTTCTCACTTTCAATATTTGATATGTTAAAAATGTTACATTGTGAATACAATATCAGTTTTTGACATTTGTAACAAAAAATAATAAAAAAAATGAACACTGGGCTGTTCAAAAAAGAGCAGTCTGCATTTGTCTTTACAAACTCTAAATATCTTTCTTCTTTTTTAGGATTTATCATTCCTGTCCATCACTAACCTAATATTTAGTTCAGTAAAACCAGTTTTTAGAACTGCTTCACATCTGCGTTGCAAAAGTCAACCAACTTCTGGTAACTGTCAACTGGTATTCTAGCCCAGAATGCTTTGACCACACCCCACAATTCATTGGGCTTTCTATCAAAATAAAGCTAGATGATTGGGCCAACCTCAATTTTGTTGGATGGGAACAATTTTTCTCATTTACTAGTGTGTTTGGGGTTGTTGACTTGTTGAATTACCCATTCGGAGGGCATTTCTCTTCACTGTATGGTAACATGAACTCTTCAAGTATTTTGATATATTTAATCTGGTCCATGATCTCTGGTATGCGGTTAATATGTTACACCATAGTAAAGGAAACATGCCCATATCATGGTGCTTGCATCATCTGTCATAATCATCAGTTGATGTGTTCTTTGGCCAATTGTATCCACTTCAGTACATGTCTTTTTTAACAGTGGTATTTTGTGTGGACTTCTTGCTAATAGATTAACTTTACACAAGTGTCTTCTATTTGTCACAGAACTCACAGGTAAATTGAGACTATCTTTGCTCATCTTGGAGCTGATAATTTGCTAAGCCTTTGCCATTCTGTCTATTCTTCAATTTATTCGAATGGTATTTCTCCGTTTTTTTGTATTTCTTTACATTTGAAAGCTTTAGATATTATTTTAGCTGAAAAGCCTATCATTGTCTGCACTTCATAATAAGTTTTACCCTCTCTAATCAACTTTTTAATTAAAGCATGCTGTTTTTCTGAACAATGCCTCGAACAACCTGTATTTCTGTGGCTTTAAAGGAACAATATATGTAAAACATTCTGGCTTTAACCTTAAATATCGACAATTTCATTCACACCATTTTCTTCACAGAATGATTGACCTCACTAATTGAACTCTACACTGCTATTATTTTGAAAAAACTCCTTTCAATTAATTATTAAATTACACAGATTTGAGCATGCATTTTATGAATACCAAGACTGTTGATTTTCTACTACTGCACCAATTGGTAGTTTTTTTGTGATGTGGTAATATCATTTATACCAGAAATACTGATTAATCTGGTTAATCATATTGGACTACTATTATTTTTAACACAACTGTAGTTTTGCATTGTGACATCTTGAAAGAAAAAAGACACAGATGATTAAAATTCGCCGAATGCCAGTGCAATGTGTATTTTAATGTGTATAAAGATTTCTGTAAAGCAAAGCTTCTTACTGTTAGAACTTACTGCACAGACAGTTTAAACCCAAGATTAATATCACACACACACATTTGTATTACGATTTATAAAAGACTAGATAAGCTCCGATCTTAGTCTATGAAATGTTTTCTGAATATACAAAACAGTCTTATTCATCATATTTGATCTGTAAATACACCATGAAATATCAAATGCTTTAAAGATTTTGAAGAATGTGCTTCTTTTCTTTTTCATACAGAAAGAACAGTTTCTAATGGCAAGAAAAATATGTTTGGATCCTCAAACGTAAGGACATTTTCCGCTTTGCTTCTTCTTGTTTACTAACATGGCACTGTCATCCACTGAATATTAAATGTGTTGCATTTATCATAGAGATGAACTATTCTAAAAATATCTATTTTATTATACTAGATTATATATTGTACTCTCCTTAAACACTTGAAGCATACTGGTGGTGCAGGTGATTTTTACTTTCTTCTAAAATATTTAAATCTGTTTAATGCCATTTGAAATTGAATGTATCTTTTTACTGCCCCAATGAATCTTCAAAAATGTTGAAAAAATTGCACTCACATATTAGCTGCATCCATAAAAAAATTTCTGAACATTTGCATAAAAGAAGCAGAAGCACCCATGTCTCCAGCTCTCTATTTCCTTTTGCTCCTATATTAAAAGTCCAGCACCTCTCTGTATGCTTAAGGCAATGAGATCAATCAAGTTCCGAGTTACCCTGCAGCAGATTTTAGAGCGGCCAGGCAGCCATGAAAACGCATCCTTTTTCTTGCTGCTCATTCAGTATTACCCAGGTGTCCTCTACATCTGATAAGGGTTAGAATTGGAGTCTCCCAGTGGTAAATATGCCTTTGCTGACTAGGTGCTGGAAGCCACAGATAGCAGTTTGCTTGGTGAAATCAAACAATAAACCATAAATTCAGCCTCTCTCAATAATCCAGCAAGGTCAGGTGTCACTCAATCGGATCCCTACAAAAGCAAGTGAGTAGGAGATTGTCAAGTCTGTAGGTGCATTTGCACAGTGATAATAAACAGTATGTGTCCTTTATATACTGCTTTATATAAAATTAAATTATTTTAGACATTTGCTATTGGTTTAATGTTTCCAGCTGCCACACAGCTTTAGAATTTACTCCTGAAGTCACGTTACTGGCTATATGATTTTTTATGCATCCTCTGTCAGTGTGTGCAGAGGTATTACACAGGTACTATGGTTTTCCCATAACTACAGAATAATGACAATTGATTGACTCAATTGCTCCTAGATGTGAATGTTTTATGAATGTGTGATGTGCTTCCCGCCCTGCACCCTGTGCTGCCAGCTGGGCATTGGCTCTCCCCAGTGACAATGATTATAAATGAATTAATGGTGGGCGGCAGTATGGCAGTGGATAGTGCTGCGGCCTAACAGCAAGAAGATTCAGATTCGAGCCTTGGGTGGGGCAACTCTGGAAATTTCTGTGTGGGGTTTGCATGTTCTCCCCATGTTTGTGCAGGTTTCCTCCCTTATTCCATAGACATGCATGATAGATTAATTGGTGTCTCTAAATTGCCCATTAGTATATGACTGTGTGAGTGTGTGTACCCTATGATGAATTGGGCCCTGTCTAGGGTTGAATAAATGAATGAATGAATAAATTAATTAATGGTTTTGTCCTGCAGATGTAAACCACCTTCAGACCATCACACTACCGCCAGCAGGTTTCACTGTTAGTAGATATTCCTACGGTAAAATAGAAGATGTTACATGTTATAAATATGCTTGTGATTTCCTTGTGATGAATGTGATTTCCACCGTTGACCTCTGTCCATATATTACCTCAGATTTTCTGATTGTATTGAGCAAATTTGCAGCTTTTCGATTTTTCAGTCTCTTGATAATTGTGGATTATTATTGTTATTATTTAACAAACATGTTGGTACTTATCTCCTCCTACAATTAATGAGGTAGTCCACGGGATACATGCCAAAATGTCAGGGAATGTTTGGGAGAAGTGGGCATGTATACATTTAAGAGATGTCTCGAGTGTTCCCTGTGCAAGTTTTATACACTGCTATAACTCTTTGAAATCAAATTTTTGAGCTACAAACATAAAATTTGACATGATCGGATTAGAGCCTGACCCGTCATACCCGTCACCAATCAAATTTCACATGCTGTGATATGCAATATCAAATTAGTCTAGCTACACTCTAGAAATGCCATTTAAACTTTAAATCATACAGACTCATCTCCCCGTAATCTATACAAATATATTATTAATTTAATGAATTCCTTATCGAGTTATATCAATTTGATAAGCTCCTCCTCCTTAAATATCTTAATAGACCTCCATGTTATATTTCTACAAAACAGATACTAACATCTTTGATTTAACATTTTTATTCATCATATCTCCGACATTTTTGGTCAATACTCATATACAGTATTTTACATTATAACGAAGAGCTAGGTCTCATCTCCCTCAGTCATTTTTTGATTGATATTGTCTCAAAGCAGCTTTACAGATACATTTAATGCCAGATGAGCAAGGGTGGCAAGAAAAAAGACTCATAAGTAAACCCATCCGCATTTGGATTATACAATATAATTTTTATACATCTAATACATAATTGTATAACTCACAATAATATATAACCTAAATGTTATATATTTTTGTTAGTTATAGATAATAATGATGAATGTAACGATGATTTTAAGACATGGGCAGTCAGAGGGAATCCAGCAGGTGCAGGGTCTCTGATATGCCTTTACCATATTATGTGTAGCGCATCCAAAAGAGTGGAGAAGAGAGAGAGGATAGAAAAGAGAAAAGACAGTAAAAAGGGAAAGTGAAAAAGAGTGAAGAGCGTTATATACGATCCACTATCTAATGGTTAATTCAAACAAATTTGTGCAGAGAAACCCAGACGGCAGGCTAGCGCTATGACAGCATAACTACAGGGTAGAACCAGAAGGTGACACAGACATGAGAGAGCCCTGAGACATAAATGCTGTTTATGCACCTAGCAGAACAACCAGACAACAGGACATTACAATAATTAAACCTAGAGGTAACAAAAGCATGGGCAAGTTTTTCTGCATCAATCAGTGCCAGCATATTTTTAATCTTAGCAATGTTTTTAAGATGAAATAATGCTATCCTGTTGGTAGGATCTACATGAGATTTGAAGGAAAGTCTAGAATCAATAATTACACCAAGGCCTATTACAGATGTACATTGTGCAATTGAAAGACCATGCAGAGATAAAATAAAATATCAGAAACTTTACTTCTAGCTGCCTTTGTTCCTTATACCAGTATATCAGAATTAAGTAATAGAAAACATCCACTGTCTAATATCTGTTACTCAACTTGAGTAAATTGGTGTCTCTCCTCAGGATTGGTACACACATACTGTATACTGTAACTGTGTATCATCAGCATAGCAGTGAAAGTTGACATCATGCTTGCAGGTATACAGGTGCATTTCATCAAATTAGAATATCATCGAACATTCATTTATTTCAGTAATTTAATACAAACAGTGAAGTGCATACATTATATAGATTCATTACAAAGACAGTGGTCTATTTTAAGTGGTTATTTCTCCTAATGTTAATGATTATGTCTTAGAGCCAATAAAAACCCAAAATCAGTATCACAATGATGGGAAGGGACATGGGCAGTCATGAACACACTCTAGGAGGTTATGCCTGCTTGAGGTCTAATGTGAAGTTTCCACAATCAGTGATGGTTTGGGGAGTCATGTCATCTGCTGGTGTAGGTCCACTTTGTTATATTAAGACCAAAGTCAACGCAGCCGTCTACCACGAAATTTTAAAGCAACTTATGCTTCCCTCTGCCAACAAGCTTTTTGATGATATTCTAATTTATTGTGATAAACCTGTAAATAGGGATGCACCTGTACAACAAACATCTCGATTCCTGCAGGAACTGCACTTTCTAGTTCTTTTAAACATCTTATGATTATGATTAAGATGATTACTAGTGAATACTTTGTCTTTGAACATACCTTCCTTTCTTAGACACAAACTGAATAAAAATCATATATAGCTGATCAGATATAAAAAAAAAAACAGTAGCAGGCCTACTCTTAACATATATATCCTGTCTCAGTATGGACTAAGTATTTACGGAAGTAGGGGATGTTTGTTGTGAAAGCATTTATATCTTATTGAAAAAGAAAAGTGCAGACATTTTGTAATCCTTATAATTTTATTATAAAATGCATTATTATAAAAGATTTCCTTTAGTTTCACTTGTTTAGCTTTTTTCTCTTCGGCATGTAACACAAACTAAACCTAACATAATAAAGCAATAAGTGCTTAAATAATGTGTCAATACAATTTCCCAATGTGCAATTTTACAGACTGCCATGGATTATTGCATAGGCAAAGCCATCTCTAATTTGCAAATGATTTTCGACTCATCAATCTGACAGAATCTGGGCCAGCACAGTGGTGCAGTGGCCTCACTGAAAGAAGGATTTGGAAAGTTCTGTGTGGAGTTTGCATTTTCCCTGTGTTTGTGTGGGTTTTCTATGGGTACTCCGCTTTCCTCCTGCATTCCAAAAACATTAATGCTTGTTGTTTCTAAAGTGGCCCTTAGTGTTTCAGTTTTATTGTCTAAGCCCTGTATATATGGGGCATTCCTTGAAGTTCTCTAATCATGTATACACACTGTTTAATAACAAAACAATTTCTCTATAAAGTACAAGTCTTTTACATTTTTTTTTGCAGACACACCCTCAGACAACAAAAAATGCTGCTCTAATAGTGTACAATTCAAAAGTGGTGCAGCCATTTTCTTGTACCTCAGTTACAAATGAATTGACGTAACAGCAGTGATTGAGAACAGTAACACTCATATTTAAAAGCATATAAAGAAATATACAATAATTAATCTCAAGAACTAAATTTAGTAATTTAGTAGTACGTCTTCTAATTTCATTAAAGTAAAGATCTTAATAAACACTGAGGACTACAGTGCATGTCTCATTTGCACAAATATGATTTTTCTTGATGTTATCCTTCTGTTCGGGAGTCACATCATGAAAAATGAGCTTGTCTTGTGGGACGACATATACGTCTCTTCAGATGTTATATTAGTGCCAAGCACAGAGCAGTATTTATAAACAGAGACAAAGGCTGAGATTAATGAGTCATCACAGAACCCTGTGGAGAGTCAAGTAAGTCGTTAGCTCCACTTCAGCAGGCACAGGCACTTAACATAGGATGTACAGATCAACACAAGCATGGCATTATGTTGCCAACACACGGCATATTGCAAAAAGTCGAATTCCACTATAAATGTAATAAAATAAACTCAGATCGTTTTATTAATAAAGGAGTTTTATTTATATAATAAAAATTTTAACCATGTTTTGCATTAATATTTTTCTTTAAAAGAATGTGGTTATAATGAGCACTGCACACTGCAATGCATTCATTGTTACTGCAGACATTCCCATTCCTGGAATGTCTGACAACTGGTTACTGGTTTAGAGATATAACATCTATCTCCCATAGTCCTAAATGCTTAACTGACCAATGGCATTTCTGTTGTCCTTGTGCAAATATTATAGTTCTTTATTTTAACCCAGCAGCAATTTTACTTTGATAATTTTTATTAATTTTTACATTTTGAATATTATATGCTGTATTTTATCATAAATAAACCACTTTGTTGAATCTATTGTTTAATCCCTCAGACAAATTAATTAAGAGCTTTGTATTGAATAGTACATTGTCATTACACCCACAGTATCTATCCATACCCCTAAATTATTAGTAGCAGTTTAATAAAAATAAATTATACACACCCCAGAAAAAGATGATTTAAAAAGTACCCTTTAGTGTACAAATGTTTAGCACAGCAGTGGTACACACAAGTAGACATATTTTGTACATTTGCTTAGGGAACATATATATACTAATACCCATGTACTAATATTGTAATAATAAAAGTCTATTTATATTGCTTGTACATTGAGGAACCAAAATATTTATGACAGTGTATAATATTAAATCATTGGGAACATGGCAAGTGAGTTTATTTTACAATTCAAATTCATTAGCTAATGACACCTTGGATGTTCTTTCTTCATCACTGACAATTGTGCAACCATCCTTGAACTTTTCTGTCCACCCATACAGCATACTCTTTATTCTTTAACAAATTATCCTCTATTCTGTTCACAAAATCTTTGATAAATATCAGAACCATAACAAATATCTGATCAATGCACACTGCTCTATTTTGTGCAGCCATTTCTACATACATAATAATCACAAATGAACTGATAATAACACGTGTTAAGCTTCACAATAGTGACTGACAGATGTTTTATTATAACATTCATTGCAGATAAATTCTAACTCAACTCAAACTCAAAAGAATCTTTTCTGTCAAGACAAATAAGGGCATTGATATTGCAAGTTCATATTTACAGAAAAAAATAAACAACTAGTGATAAAAAGAACAAAATATAAATAATATTTACACAACTATAAAATATAATAAAATTGAATTACAATATAATAAACTATATGATAAAACAATGCAAATAGTATTAATAAAATGTAAGTATTAATATACAGGGTGGGCAATTATATGGATACATACAGATATATATTTGTATAC
>JAOUQV010000040.1:5939822-5963693 GCA_028565295.1 Aspidoras spilotus
GCACTGTAGAGTCTGTTTAAAGTCAAATATGTTTAATTTTCCAATAATTCAGATAATTCATTCTGAGTGTGTATAAATTTATTTGATCTGTTGTTAAAAAAAACATTGGACTTTGAAATCTTTTTACATGATTAGATTTAATTGAAGAACAAAGTATGCAATTTGCACATCATTAAAATTGCCCTTAATCATTAAACTACTTCCTGCCCCACAGTTGCCTTGACCTGTGAGTATATTTTATAATATGATGACAAATACAAATACGTATATGGAGTAGTTGCATGCTCAACTGTGTTCAGCTGTGTTTAATGTTTAAGCATAAGGTGTCTTCTACTAAATTACAATGAACATAAAAGTTCATTTCTTTTTAATTTGGTTCTGCAATAACTAGTTGAAGGGCATGTTAAACGATATTTTCTCTGGCTTTTTTAATTGTTTTTTCTAGACTATGTAATGATTGTTGTCTTAAATCTCCCAATATTATGCACTATCTAGGATGTTTGAGTTATAAATATCTAATTTATTGATTCATTCAACACATTCTTCTAGTGTAATCAATGAAATAAATTGCAATCAATGCAATATTTCAGTATTCTAGTGCTGGCATGACAGATGTGCATATGGGTATGAGATTTATCATATATTTTATACCAACAAAATTGAAAAGCATGTTATATTTGCATTTGCATCTCTTAGTACTAATCATTGTTCTGTCAAGAAAGTGAATTATGGATTATGGATGATATCATTGTATAATGATATAAGCTAAATCATCCAATTACAGGTAAGAAATGACACAGTTAACATGACAGAGACATGTTAGACAAGCAGCCAGTCTGCTGTTAGTGCTGCTCTTTTAAGCATCACTGAACCTTTTTTCTCCTCAGTCCTTTTTTCTGCATCCTAGCATCTCTTGCTCAGCATCTCTCTCAATCTCTCAGCATCTCTCTGGACGTATTATTCTCTCTCTCACAGCATCTTTTTTCATCTCAATCTCTCAGAATCTTTCTCTATCTCTCCCTCAGTATTTCTCTATCATCATATCTCTATCAAACTTTGAGAACTTAGTCTTTTATCATATCAATCTTTCTCTCAGCATCTGTTTACCTCAATCTCTCTGCATATCTCTCTCTCTTTCTCTGTGTGTGTGTGTGTGTTTAATTGTGCTTTTAATCAGAGTATTCACGAATCAACTAATGTCACACCTCCTTTTCTATGATGAACTCATCTAATGCATATAAACTAAGATATCCTCACTTCAATAAACATCAAACAAATTATTTAGGAAAAATTCACTGATTAAATAAAGTGGCATTCAACCAGCAATGGCTTCATTACAACACAAAATGTGATTCCTCAGTAAATGAAAAAGTAAATGAAGATAAGTTACCTAGGGGTATATTTTCTACAGTCACATGACTTCAGTCAGAAAGAAGCATTTCTTATTAGTATCAGCCCTGAAGATGAGTATAGTGAGTTTTTTTATATTTTATTAAACTAACCATTGATTTTACATTTTACCTCATGGTCAGTCATTAATCTTTGTCAGAATATGTAAGAGAGAGTGATGCAGAGACAAGGTCTGTCCTGCTGGATGCTATATATAAAACACACAGTCGTTGCTCATCTGTCTTCCAGTTATTCGGGCATGCCTAAAGTATGCTCCCTAGTCCAGCTCCACTCCTCTACCAATGAGATTTCAATTACACATAGTTCCCAAGGATGCCTGAAGACCATGAATAAAAACCAAACCACTGAACGCACTTACACACAAACTGAAGCTCTGTGCTTAAAGTCAAAGTTATATATACATAAAAATTTAATCAAACAAGAGGAGGCCATTTTCCTGTATTAGCTTTTCATTACACACCTGAGGTGTTCGGAATAAGACCACAGTTAAGTGCAGCAATATAACAGTAGAATATGCAGCTTTCCAGGAGTAATATTATTGGTGTTCTGTAAGGGAGTTTGGGTTATCACTGTGAGCTGATGAGATGTTATTATAATCTTCGTCCTTCCTTTCTATGTGTGTACAATAATTTCAAAAACTTTTACTTTTATATCAACCGTTATTGATGTCCCTCGATACCCTGTGTTTTGGGTCTAAGACAATGGATAGATAATTAAATTATTATTGTTATATTTCTGCTTGTTTTATAGTTAGTTGAAATGTTTTTCATTTGCTGGCTATACTATACTCATTTTGTTCTGCAAAAAATCCTTGTCATTGACTGGAGTGTTTTTTTTTATCTCCATAACTGTCAATTTATGAGTGTATGCTGAAACATAAGTACACTGGGACCCCTCACATAAAATTACAGACAGATTACACTTCTCTTTCACATTTTGAATTTCACTCCATTTCTTTCAAATCTCACCATTCATTACAAATTGGCTGTGCTTGTCACACATGCTATATATTTTGTGCAAATATGACCACGATATACGTTTAATTCTAAAATCCATATTATGTCATTTAATAACTGTTACCTGTAAATGGTAAACACATTTGCTCTTCTTCTGCTCCTCTTTAACCCTAACAATATCTTATCATTTCCCAAGTTATAATGATTAATTTTGGACTAGATACTTCAAAATGAATCACAGCACAATGTTAAATTAAAATAAAATAATTTTAAAAGTAATATATCATGGTCATTTATATGCATTTAAATATGCTTTTAAAATATTGTCTGGTAAACTCAGACAATTTCTTGTAAGTCCATACCATATTTATACAAAACATTGGGCTTTCCTCTCTGAGGCACTGACTACACACATGAAAATTAGCACAACACTGCCCTTTGTAGTTGGCCAAATATTTTGGGCACCTGACCTTCACAGCCACTGTTGCTACAAAGTATCTAGTATTTCTCTGTGTGTAATAGCATTATATTTGCCTTCATTCAAATAAAGTGTATACAATGTGATTCAGCAGCTAATACTATTTAGAGAAACCTATATGGTTTTTATTCTAACATTATTTAGGGAACAACTACATAACAACTACAGTAGAGGAGGCCATATATATTGTCTATGATAATATCTGAATTGTTGAGGTATTTTCTGAATGCTGTGAGCAGACACTATCGAGCATGTCACTCATTTTAATCGTCGCATATTCACTCTGCACTAATCATGGATTATGAGATCCATGATCTGGGAAATTTACTAAATATGTATTCATTCATTCATTCATTTTCTATATCTGCTTAATTCTATTTCTAGGGTCACAGTTGAAGCCTGTGCACAATTCTGGGTACGAGGGCAGGAACAACCCTAAACAGGCGAGCACAAACACACAATCACACACACATTTACACACAATGGGCTATTTAGAGACATCAATTAAACTTATCATGCATGTCTTTGGAATGCGGGAGGAAACCAGAGCACCCTGAGAAAATCTGCGCAAACACTGGGAGAACATGCAAGCTCCACACAGAAATACCAAGGTCACCCCATCCAGTGATTCCTTTTGTTGTGAGGCCACTGCATCACCGTGCCACCCTACAAAATAGTATAATCTAAAAAATCCTTTTTATATGTATTTTTCTTATCAAGAAACTGATTTGCAGTTTTCTGTATGCCTCTCATGGTTACTTACAATGCCTCATTGCTTGCAAGCTTGTGGGGATAGAGGTGAGGAAATTTATCTATACCAACATTTCAGAAAAAAATATAGAAACCTTAATGTAATTCAAGATTTTTCTTCAATTACAGCAGATTTTTTCTTTTCGCAGACACATGATACATTTGTCACCCAGTCTGGCGCTGAATGTTCATGGCGCACCATGAGGACTAACAGTCTGCTTTGTGATCGGAGGAAAGTGCACCAGCATATTTGGCAACTCTGGACATGTTTTGTCATTGTTTAAAAAGGAAAAATTGTTATTTACTAAGAGTTAAAATAAGCTTAGCTAATTAACTATGTGCTGATTAGTTGTAATCATTACCACAAGGTAAAAATATAGCAATAAATTTTCATGAGTGTGTGTGTGTGAGGATTGCATAAAAATGCATATCTGGTCTTCTTAAAACTCAAAGGGGACACAATTATGTCTGAAAGTCTGAAAAGTGTGTTTCTGTAACTGAACTCCATTTACCTGTGTGTGAAAGTGAAAACAATCTATTTGCCAATATGCTTGCCGCATTTAGATAAGATAAGATAACATAAGTGATGCATTTTGCCACTATGTTTTACACACAGTGGAATTGGTCCTCTGCATTTAGCCCATCCATGCAGTGAAACACACAAATACACACACAGGTGAAGTGAGCACACATGTCAGGAGCAGTGAGCAGCTAGCACAGCACTCAGGGAGCAACTGGGGGTTAGGTGCCTTGCTCAAGGGCACTTTAGCCATGACTTGTCGGTACTAGGAATCAAACCAGGGACCTTCCGGTCGCAAGGCTGGTTTCTTAACCACAAGCCTACGACTGCCCCAAATCCATGCAGTGAAATACACATATATCCACACACACAGGTGTGTGTGTGTGTCTGTATGTGCATGCCATTTAGGCCAAATAAATAATTTTAAATAAATGTAAATTTAACATTTAACAAGTTAATTTGATATATCTATGAAGTTAATTTGTGATTTGGGTTGAAATACGGAACATATTTTGTTAAAAAAAGTTAAAAAAGATTATCGTAAGCGCAATCACAAAAAAATATTGAGAATAGATTTTTTAGAGATCACACACCCCTAAACTGAACATTTTCAGAATTATTTAGTTTTTGACAAGTATTTAGATATACAGGAAATTTGTCTTAATGTGAGCGTGTAGGTCAAAGAAAAAATATTATAATTAAAAAGATCCAATAAGAGTAAAGTGACAAGATTTAGAGACAATTTTATGTATGAAACTGTGTACCAGAGTGGATTATGTGTTGCAGATTCCAAAATGGACATTCCGTTAAGTGCATTTTATATGCTATTGAAAAAGGAGGCAATAAGCAGAGATGCATGAAGTGTGGTTGACTGAAAACTCTATTCATTGGATTAAAATTTAATGCCAATTTGAACATTGTTGAAATTTAATGCCAAATGAACCTTGTTCTGCTTGCCTTTGCAAACCAAGAATAAATTAGTGTAATTATCAGAAGACAAATACTGCCTGTCCTGTAGTCCTGACCATATAATATATACATAGAGGTAATCAATTCAAAGAATGAAAATGCTCCTTTACACAGGGTTCACTGAAAGGTTGATTTCGGATAAAATTATTTAATTCATATGCATTATTACTAAATGACACCTATATTAAATGCCTGTGCAAGAGTTGTGCTGAATTTTACAGCCTGCTCCAACACAGTAGTCAATACCCACAGATTTTTTTTAAATAAAAAAAATGGTGCATACATTTTTAGTGAGTATATAATCTATGTATATAAGGGCTTTGGGTTTATTAGGTTATTTTTATTTAAAAAATTCTTTTCAACACTCATTTTCTATATCCACCTAATCATTCTTAGGGTCATGACGATGCCAATTTGCAGCCAGCAGCACAGTTTGCATGGCAGGAAAAACCCTAGACAGGACAATTTACAGACTGTGGGAAATAACCCACTAGGAGAACATGCAAATGCCACACAGAAAGGACACATAACATCCTACCCAGGAATTCTACCCAGGATCGTCTTGCTGTGAGGCATCAACACTATCCACTGCCAAATCCTTCTTTAATATACTTTATGCATGAATATTGGACACATATTGTATACGAATATCCTAACAAGGTCAATTAGCATATTGAAAATATATGCTTGACTCTGCCAATTTTGTAAATGTTATCGGATCCAAAGTTAACCACACAAAAATAGTGAATATGGTTAAATTGTTATAGAGTAGTTTATTCTGTATACAACAGCTTTTTTCATTAGGATGAAACCAATTAGGAGTCTAATGAAATATCATCTGCATTGAAGCCCTTTAAACTGTTTACTTGCTGTGACACAAGTCTTTGTAAAAAACAGACATTAAGATATTTATCTCTTAACTATTTAATTTGTATTTCCTGTTATTTATTTCACTTCACTATGGCTTTTAAACCTCACATGGATTGTAGTGTGTTTCAAACTGCATGTGGAGTAAATCATCAAAGAAACCTGCTGTATTCGACCAAAACTTTAATCATAAACTAATTTGTTTTGGATTTTTACAATGTGATTCTGAATTTGAACCATGTGGATTTAGTGGAAGAATGAATGAATGAATAAATGAATGAATGAATAAATGGATTCCGATAGTATATTTGTCTCAATTATGTCTCATAGGATGTAGATATATACAATAAAACTCGCACATATACATGTAATTTTATGTTTTTTAAATTTATGAACATTACTGTGGAATCAGGTTAAACCATATTACGAACATCACATTAGCCAAAAGAAACACTTTTTGCACAAGAGAGATTTGTATTGAAGTTGTATTGGGTTTGTGTCCTTAATATTTTATAGAAGTCAGGCTTTATGGAATGCCAAATATATTTTAATCACGGTACAGTATATCAGAGATCATTATGTATACAGCAATGTGTATCTGATAGAAACTCACTGGACCATAAAAGAAATATGTGTATGATTCCATGTTTATGCAATTATCCAGCTAATCATGTGACAGCATCACATTCCCTAAAACCCTGCAGATACAGCTCAAGTACTTCTCAGAATGTCAGACCAAACAAATATTAAAATGTGGGAAATGTGTTCTTGGTGTCTTTTTTAAAGTGGTCATTTTAGGTGGGTATTTAAGTTACCATAGTCTTTTTATCAGCTTTCTAATCAGTAACCAAAAGAAGAACAAGTGCAGCATGTAGTAACAGTGGGCTCATGGTCAAATGTCTGCTATAAATGGAGACAAGAATGTTGAAGCAGCAATGGTAATGGTTGTGTAATAAGCATTGTGCAATGGTTTTCACCTATGGCTAATTGATGGTAATAGGTGTGTGTTTGTATTATCAGGAAGAGAAAGCCATGCAAAGAGAGACAGAGGCAAGAATCATTATTGAGCAGTGTGTGGGACTGTGTGTTTGAAGTAAATAAACTTACTAAAAAGCAAATGTTAAGCCTAGGAACATTAATAAGCCTTTTTTTGAGTTCCACTTTCTTCTCTGGTCTTCCAGTCTTTACTCTACCAGTCTCTTACAGTGGGATTAAAATCCGGAAATATGGAAGACTCCACATTCTAACATGGCAATATCCTCACTCATATTGTTCCTTTAGTACCATGTTTCCCATTCACCAGGTGCAACACCAGCAAGCTGTGAACTAGCAGGTGCTTCCCCACCTGCAGAAAGATGCCACCTCTCCAGAGAATCACATGCTTGCCTATGACATATATATGTGCCTGTGATCTTCGGCCCTAGGATGGCACTGCATCACATACAGGCATGAATCTGTATTGGAAATTACAAAATGGGCTCAGGTATATTTCTAAAGAACATTATTTGTGATAACAATTCCCTGTGCCATCCGCCATTACCAGCTAAAACTCTATAGTTTAAAGAATAAGCCGTCTTTTAAACAAGATCCATAAGTGCAGACTTCTTCTCTGGACCAAGGCTCATCTTAAATGGAATGTGGTAAAGTGAAAAAACTGTTCTGTGATCAGACAAATCAAAATTTCTTTATGGAAATAAGGGATGCTGTTCGGACTAATGACGAGAAGGATGACCAGGGTTGTTATCAGTGCTCAGTTCAGAAGCCTGCATCTCTGATGGTATGGGGCTGCATTGTTGTGTATGGCATGGGCATATTACACAATGCTGAAATGTATATCCATATGTTAGAGCAACATATACTCCCATCCAGACAAAGTCTCCTTCAGGGAAGATCCTGCATTTTCCAACATGACAACTTGTACTTTGTCACAACATTTTTGCAATTGGATATGCGTATATACTGTATATATATATGTATGTATATATATGTATGTATATATATATACATACATATATATATATATACATACATATATATATATATATACATATATATATACAGGGGTTAAACAATGAAACTGAAACACCTGGTTTTAGGAACAGTGGCCTTCAGCTGTTCTACATTGTTGGCATAGATTTTCAATAGTGTAAAGGTCAGGTGAGTTTGCTGGACAACAGGGGTAACATGGTCCTTAAACCAGCTGGACATTTGGCAACTAGCAAATGAACAGGCTGTACTTAACAAGATATCTTTATATAGTTGTGAAAACTATTTTTTTCCATAACACCAGCATTGTAAGGGCATTTGGTGTTGTGAGGACATTTTGGCTAAACCTCCCGAAATTTTTTTATTTTTTTAGTTTTTAAGAATTAAAAAACAATTTAAACAACAAATATTTTTCATTGCTTAGGTTAAGTTTAAAGTTAGGCTAGCATTAATGAGCTAATTCATAAATTTATAACCTTATTGTCAACTAGTCACCAGTCTTCTTTTTCTTCTTTCGGCTTCGCCCTTATTCAGGGGTCGCCACAGCAAATCAATCTTTTCCACCTAATTCTGCATCTTCTGATTTCACACCAACTACCTGTATGTCTACATTGACCACATCCATATATCTTCTCTTTGGTCTTCCTCTCTGTGTGCTTCCTCCCAGCTGCATTTCTAACATCCTCCTACAGATAAAATATCCACTGTCCCTCCTCTGCAATGTCCAAACTACCTCAGTCTGCGATCTGTAACTTTGTCTCCTAATTTTAAACCTAGTGCTACTGTCTCCAAACCATACAACAAGGCTAGTCTCACTACTACTTTCACTTTTAAAGTGAAATATACCGCAACTAACAATTCCTGAGGAAAAAACTGTGAGAAGCAATGGGAAAAATACAGCCTAGTACAGGAAAGCACATTATTTCACAATAAGATTTGACATGCCACAGGGTAAGATGTAGGGAGAGATGAGGACCCCACAAGTAAAAAGAGCCAACCCTGTTCTGCTGCCATACTTGGCGCTGTCTATGGGCCCCGACTCCACTGCAGGATGGGGAATAGCATCCAAAGGGGTGAAATAAGAAAGAGTGCATAGTGTTTTTCATAGGGATAATTCTGCTAGTTTCCCTGGAAATGACCTGTAAAAAATTCCACGGTCTGCAGGGAGATAACCTGGAAGAAAGGAAAGAAACCTTCAGAGGAACCAGACTCCTAAGGAAACCCATTCTTATTTGGGTAATATAATACAATCTGTATGCCCTGGTACAAAAAGCAGCCAGCTACTCCAACCGTCAACAAACCTGAGTGATATTGTAAGAGTCACAGCTTACCAAAACACACTATAACCATGAAACCTCCAGCTCAGAGCCCTGAAATATAGGAGACTACAAAAAAAATGTTTGACTAAATAAATAAGCTTTTAGCCTAGACCTGAAGACTGAGATTGTGTCCCAAACACTAACTGGAAGACTATTCCATATATGTGGGGGTCTATAAAATAATGATCTGCCCTCATAGCCCTCATAATATGTAGTATCAGCAAATAGCCTGCACATTTTGATCAAAGTAGGCATGGTGGGTCATAAAAAAACTATAAGTTCACTAAAGTACTGTGGCACAAGACTATTTACTGCTTTATAAGCAAGCAAAAGTATTTTATAGGCAATCCAAAATTTGAATGGTAGCTGTAGTACGAAAGGGGTTTCTCATATTTTTGGGTTCTAGTAATGATTCTGTCTGCTGCATTGTGAACTAAGTGCAGTTTATGCACCTACCGGAACAACCAGACAACAATGCATTACAATAGTCCAACCTAAAGGTAAAAAAAGTGATAGTTCTGTGATAGCTGACAAAATTGCTGAGCATGAGGCATTTTGTTAAAAAACAGCAGTGAGTATTTTGGGTCTGACTGTATGGTTGAGTGAGAAAACTCAGAATAAAGATCTGTGGCGTTGCTGAGTGTTTCCTCATCTTTTCTGAACACCCAATGCTGTACTTTACTAGCACTTTAATATGGATGGCTTTGATGGATTTCAGCTGCTCTCTGTGTAAATAATTCTAATTGAAGTTATACCCTGGGAAGAGTCTGGCGATCATGCTCTTTATTTCATTATTGCTCTGAATGAGTTCTTGCTGTGCTGGTAAATACTGACAGAGATCAAAGCACCACAGGGAAAAAAAACGTTTTGCCTGGACTCACACTCATACTCATATGCATACATATCTCGATGAACATATGGTAAATGTAATGTTTTAAACAACTTTATTATGCAAACTGATAAAATATATGTTTAGGTGGCAGCTGGTGGTTGTAGAAATAAAATGTAAGGTTTAAAATAAGCTGGTCTGGGAGTGGTCTGTGCTAGTGAGTTCATATGCCTCATTATTTATTAATGAATTAATTGCATTTGCATTATACAAAATTAATCAATCTATTTATTATTTTAAGGCCCGATTACTAGAATTAAAAAAAAAACATTGCTATATTGAATAAAATTCATGTAATATGTGTATATGATGTGTAACTTATTATGATGTTTCTGCTAAAAATGTCATCACATTCCATAGTTTCCTAATTAACAATTAGTGAGCAATCAAAATTAAAAAACACAATAAATTTAAATAAACACACTTATGCTATTCAGACCTCATCCAGACTTACAATGTTTTGCCTTTTGTTTTGATACTGTGATATTTTAAATGTTAAAGAACATGAAAATGAAAATGAAAAAAGTCACAGCTTTATAAAAACAGACAGAACCTAAGGATAGATTTAGTTACCCAGAGTACGTCTATTGCTGTGATTGATGTTGTTTTTGAGTCTTTGGGAGTCTTCAATCAATGGATAGCTTATCTCTTAGTTCAGAACGCATCCCATATTTTAAGTTGCCAATTTTGAAGCCTATTTAAAGAATAACCCTGGGCTTGATTCAGTGGACAATGATAACTCTGGGCTGATGTCAAAATGACCATTTATCCCAAAGCGCTTGAGAAAGTGGTGGTAAAACAACTGTTTGATATTCCAGATGAGGATATTATTAATTATAGAACTTTAATTTACACTCTGGTTTTAGACAAGAATAAAAAAGTTGTGCTGAAATAGCCCGTTTGAGAACGTATAATGATAGTTTACTGTGATAATGGAGATGTGTCTGTTATTCTTTCATTGGCTCACAGTGCAGGTTTTGACACTACTAGCCAATGGGTAGTAACATGTTAGAGGTAATTATTGTACTGTATTACTATAATAATTTTTTTACTGTAATTATTATTATTTTTACTCCAATTATTCTTTTTGAATGACGAGTAAAGTAAGGGATTACAATTACAAAAATATGAATTAGATTTATTTTCCTTTCCCACAAGAAAGCTGCATTACTGTGTTATTAAAATCATGACAATCGTATCAATGGTGCAACATCTGTTGAACCACAGACACACATCAGCAAGATCAAAATGGAGAGTGGGAGATGTTTGGAAGCACCAACATTATTTTCAGTTTGACTCTGTATAAACATTAGCATCTGCTGTACACTGTGAGTGGGAAGAAAAGTTTGAAGTTCCACATAAAATTTGATTCAAACTAGTATCAGCCCTGTAATTTAGAATCTGAATCTGGATAAGGAACCAACTATTACAGATTTCATAGAAGCTCTTTCAACTGCATCTTGGTGATGAAAGGCTCCCTTCAAACTACAGATGTGCATTGCTGCTAAATTAACCTGATTTCAGCAAGCAATGATGACAAACATGTAAATGTCTGTGTAGACACCAAGGCTGTATATACGAGTACCATTGCAAAATGCAGTGATCTTTGGACTAAGGGTTTGGACAGAAGGATAAGGGTTTGAATTAGTGTTTAGGGTTTGTCTCTATTTAAGTATAGTTTGTCAATGCTACTTAGGAATATTCACTATTTTCATGTTGCCTAGTTTTCACGTTTGTCCTAATGCTTTGCCATGTTTTCATGTTGCAGGTTGTGTGTCGTTTTTGCTATTATGTACTGAATAGAATTAGTTCAGGCATCATGTGGATTCTACACTTTTGTGTGAGTCTGCAATTTGGAATAGATGGGAAGACACTGAAGCTGTTTTAATCGAAAATAATGTAATCATGTTTTTACCTTTTTCAGAATATTTAGACTATTATTCTAAAGCGAATAGGGATACTTTTTACAAATTCTGGAGTGGTAAATATGGCTTAAGGGTCAGATTTTAGCTAAATTGTTTCAAGTTATATGTGTGTAGGATTCGACACTTAGAGATGCCTTACAGCTGGTGCGGTCATAAATATCATTTAATTATTAGATCACATTATTTTAATTCCAAAATGTTTAAGGCAGTGGTGTAGAAACGTCTTTAGATTACCATTACCATTACAGATTATCATTCACTGCTATTCCTACCTACGAACAGTTTCAAGTCAGGAAACATAGGCATATCTAAATTACTTTGAGTTAAATCTTCAACTTACAAATGGAGCCAAGAATGTCTTATCTCCGAAGATTTAGTTATATATCTATATTTCCACCTTAGCCATTATATTTAGCAATGTGGAAATGTAAAATGTCTTCTTTTAGCTTACTGATGTAAAGAGATCTATTATTGTCGGGGCCTTGTTGAGAGGATGCCTGTCAGATGCTTCTATTTGTCATCATCCGAGATTGAGTGGCAAAATGAGCAAGGAGGAGGAAGAGATTAGGGCACTGTTAAAATGACCTGCCATGCCTCAGCGATACAAGAGGCACTTCTCCTCCACTTGATGGCCAGGATGGGGTCTAAATACAGCTATGAAGGACTAGAGAGAGAACATGGTCTGCTACAGCCATGGAAACAACATACCTAATGAAGCTTACCCGAACATCATTATATCCATTTGCACAGCATAAACACAGTCACTTTGCCTAAGCATAAAATAGAAGAGAGTAAATTATATAGTTTAGAATGACAAAAGAATGTCAAGTTATTTAATAAGGATTGCTGAAGAACACTCTGCCAACAGTTTTTTCAACATTGTTTTTCCAAAACAAATAAAAATATATTGATTACAATAATGCTGCATGCCCTTTGTAATATGTTTATCCTTCAGTCACTTATGCATATTTTACTAGGTATAAATTGCATCATAGTTATGTAATTTATGATAATATTGATCCAGATATGATTTTTTTTCATTCTCAGACAAGCCCATCACAGGAGATGCTGAGCACAAAAACGGAACAGGCTACAATGGCCCCTCATCCACAATGGCCCCTCACTGTTTATTTCCTTTTTTGGACCAATCTCTGTAAACCCTAGATGGTTTTGAGTGAAAATCCCAGTAGATCAGCAGTTTCTTAAATACTCAGACCAGCCCATCACAGGAGATGCTGAGCACAAAAACGGAACAAGCTAAAGGTGAAAACAGTAAATATGCTATTCTTTCCTAACAAATACTTCTGAAAGAAGTAAAGTGTCAAATTTGGATTCTTTTGTTGAAGTGTTAGATATATGTTCAGTATTTTCTTGTAATATGAAATTATTATTATTATAGTAGTTATTTATAAATAATTTATATCTTAAAGCACTTTTGTAAGTCTCTCTAGTCGTCTGCCGAATAATGTAAATGTAAATAAACAATAATTAAGTTGTATTTACACAAAGTATCGGATTGGTATCGCCTATACCAGCCTGAACTTTACTCGGTATCAGATCGGAAAGGAAATCGGTGGTATCGAACATTATTCTGCAGTGTTTCAAGCTGTTTCTGGAAGAAGCATACTTAAAGTTACTGTTTGTTTGAACAACATTCATTCATCCTTATTAAATGGATCATATTAATTGAGATCAGCACTGCAGTCATCACAACAGACTGTCTATGTGGTAAAAAAACAAAAAAATTTAATATCAAAAATATTTGTTTAATACAATGTTCACTTGTTCAATTATAATACAATGTAGCCCTTATGACACAAATTACTGAATGGGCATTCATTTTATATCTATTTCTATTTCATATCTATACTTATTATAAAGTGCATTCTATTATAACAATATTGTTTTAGTATTTACTAAATAAGCAATTAGTCTACAATATGCACTCACTGACCATATTAGTGATTAGTGATGTGCACCCCTACTGTAAAGTTTACAAATTTGCTTTAAATGTTGCAATATCTGTTCTTAAGATAAAGTTGTGTGTTAATATTTTTGCGAATCATTTGTAGTTTACTTTTAGACTGAAATGCAGGTTGCCAGATGGCTGACAAAAGTAGTGTGTAGTTATTTTAAGGATGAGTAAACTGAGGGACTCGTCAAGCACTAAAAGCAGCTATTACTAAATGGATAGCAACAGCATGAAAAGCGATTTTCAGTAAATTATTGAGAAAGTTCTGGAATAATTTAGATCAAATCTCATTACTCGCCTTCTGAATTGAAAGCCACAAGTGTGTGAAGAAAACTGGCAGGGCAAATTTTTACTGGCTACACAGTGTAAACCCTTCTACCCCAGAATGATAATAGTAATAGTAATAAGGAAGCAGTTGTGGGTTGGGTGCCTTGCTCAACAGCACTTCAGCCATTACTTGCCTAGAGTGGGGTTCGAACTAGCGATCACTTAGTCCTCACCCTATCCATTAAGCCATGTACGTTGACAGATGTCCACCCATTAATGATCTTATTTAACTTGGAAATCAGGAAACTGCTGAGATTGTGATTAATTGCAAGCAAACAGTGGAGCCAAAAAGTAGCTAGTTGTGCTAATTGCTACTTGTGCTGATTGTGCTAGTTCTACTACCTAGAAAAATGAAAGATTCCTGTTATTTTCCTCATAGGTACACCTTAACTATAAGAGACAATATGAAAATTTTTATATAATAACAGGATTAAATAAAATAAAATAATTAAAATAAGAATTTATTTCTATTATGATTATGATGGAAAATAAGTATTTGGCCATCAACAAACAAGCAGGATTTCAGACCAGTAATTTCCTTAAGAAGCTCTTCTGTCCTCCACTTGTATTAATGACACCTGCATAGACCTCATTATCTGTATAAACCACACCAGTCCACAGCCTCAAACAGTCAGAATCCAATCTAAACCAAGGCCAAGAACAAAGAGCTGTCAAAGGACACCAGGAAAAAAAGGAAAAATATAGACCTGCCACATGCTGGAAAGAGTGAATCTACAACAGGCAAGCAAATTGGGGTGAATAAATCAACGGTGGAAGCATTTGTAAGAATACGGAAGACATACAAAACCACAGATAATCTTCTTCGATCTAGGGCACCATGCAAGTTTTCATCCCGTGGTGTCAAAATGATCATGAGATAGGTGAGCAAAAATCCAGCGGGCCCTGATAAATTACCTGCAGGGAACTGGTAACAAAATAAAAAGCCTACCATCAGTAACACACTATACCGAGAAGGACTCAAATCTTGCAGTGCCAGGCGTGTCCCCCTGATTAAGACAATACATGTCCAAGCCCATCTGAAGTTTACCGGAGAGCATATGGATGATCCAAAAGAGAATTGGGAGAATATCATGTTGTCAGATGAAACCAAAATAGAACTTTTTGTTTAAAAGTTAACTCCTCGAGTTTGGTGGAAAAATTGCACCCCCAGAAAACTATACCTCTGAAGCATGGGGGGGGGACATTATGCTTTAGGGCTGTTTTTATGAAAAGGGGACAGGACGACTGATCCGTGTTAAGAGAAGAATGAACAGGGCCATGTATTCTGTGATTTAAAGCCAAAACCTCTTTACATCAGTGAGATCATTGAATGTACTTTCATTATAATAATGATCCCAAACACTGCTTGGCAACAAAAGAGTGGCTCCGTGAAAAGCATGTTGAGGCCCTGGAGTGACCTAGCTAGTCTCCAGACCTCAACCCCACTTTGTGGAGCGATTTAAAAGTCTGTGTTGTCCCAGCGACAGCACCAAAACATCACTTTTCTAAAGGAGATCCGCATGGTGGAATGGAACAAAATACCAGCTACAAACCTGGTGAAGACATACAAGAAATGTTCGACCATTGTTAGAATGTTGTTATTGACCAAATACATATTTTCTACCATAATTTACATAAAAACTCCTACAATGTGATTTCCTGGATTTTTTCCCATTTTGTCTTTAATAGTTGAACTGTACCTATGATGAGAATTACAGACCTCTCTCATCTTTCTAAGTAGGAGAACCTGAACAATCAGTGGCTGAGTACTTGTAAATACTTTTTGGCCCCAATGTACTTCTTTATATTTACAGAACTAAAGTAGTGTATTCCATTGCTGACCAATATAATCATGATACAATTCCAGTTATGTAGCCTGCATAAATTATCATCATGATTTTAAAAGTCTACTTTTACGAAATCAGTATGTGTAATATAGAAGTGTCCAGACTGAAAAAATATACCACTCACTAGATGTTAGTTATATCATCAGTAAGATTCTAGAAAAGGCTGTAGCACAGCAGTTATGTTCCTACCACAGATAGTGCTGTGGCCTCACAGCAAGAAGATTCCGTGTCCGAGCCTCGGGTGGGGCGACTCGGGAAATTTCTGTTTAGATCTTGCATGTCTTCCCTGTGTAAGTTTTCTTTGGGTACTCCGGTTTCCTCCTACATTCCAAAGAAATGAATACTAAGTTATGTGGTTTCTCCAAATTTCCCCGTTAATGTGTGATTGTGTGTGTACGCCCTGTGATGGATTGGCACCATCTAATGTTGTTCCTGCCCTCGCGCCCAGAGTTGCTGGGTAGGCACCGGCTTCCACATGACCCTAAAATTAGCATTCACCCCAAGATACATACTACATAGACACACTACACATATGCAAATATTGTAAAGGTGTGAGAGAATAGAGATTTTACATAAAGAAACATACAATTCTCACAGCACTCAGACTAACTACTTTACATAGTACCTGCTGTCAGATCTTAGTCTTATTAGCAACTTTGTTGATTTTTGTTGTATTTAGGTAAACTTTACAATGTGCCATCATTGTGTTTTAACTGAACAAATATGCTGTGCTTGTGTATTCTCTTGACAGCTTGAATGAAAAGTGAAAAAAGTAAAATGGCACATTTTTTAACCTACTTCATTACTGGTGTTTGAGTCACCCAGTAATAAAGCATACTTATCAAGCAGAAGCAGTCTCTTGAGATTTGAACTGCAATAATAAATTGATGAGCAGTAATTTATATCATTCCATGATTTCACTTGTTAATTTATTCTGATTTTAATGCATCAGTTTTCCTTTTCAATCCCATTATAGCAGCATGTGATATGAGTCTCTAACCCTTTGTATGGTCTATTTATATATGGTCTATTTGTGAAGATCTTTATACCTTCACTATCAATTTTATCATATCCACCGTTTGTAAGACTAAAAATATAGGTTATGATACACATGTTGAATCTGATATTGTTTAGTTATTGTCAACATCATATGATTTTTTTTACAATTCAAGGAATTATAGATTTGTTTATAAATAAGGGCTTGCCTTTTCTCACCCATTTTATTTAATTTATCCCATTTCCTTATATTTATTATTTTTTCCCTTCCATTTACTTTAATTTCAATCCCTCAAATTCCTTTCTTCCATTTTCCTCTCACATTCCTTTCTTTCTTCCATTTATTTCCTTTCTTCCTTGAATTTCCTTTACCCTAGCTTTTCTCTATTTTCCATTTTATTCTGTCCATTCATTCCTTTCAAGTTCCTTCAATTTCTTTTCATTTCTTTCCTACCAATTTAATTTTTCTATTAATCTATTTTATTTCTTACTTCCTTCTTTCAATATCCTTATTTCCATTTCTTCTCTTTTCCATTTCCATTGGCATTTTTTTTCCACCTAACTTCCTTCCCTCTATTTCCTTCATAACTTACAGTAAGTCAATCACTAATAAGCAGTTGACAAAATTTCATTAAGTTACATTTTATTATTCCTTTTATTCAAGTTTAAAAAACAACCAAATGCAAAATTTAAAGTTAGACCATTTACGGGTGTTAAACAGTTTAAAATATGTAGGTTAGTAAAAAGGGGATTTGTGAGAACTGCATAATTTTGAGATATAGCATGGAATTCATGAAAATTACAATTCTTTTGAAAATGTGTTTTTGTCTTGATTGTGTAAAATGTAATCAGAAATGTAAATAGTGGCCCTAAGGCTGTAGTGGGGAATGTTTTGTCAGTTTAGTGTAAGGTAGACCTTAAGCTTGATTTGTGCAATTATGTTCCCTAACTAAAGGTAAAATATATGTTTACTTGAGGGCACCTCTGTACAGATTTGTACCCAAACCTTGGTCCAGAGTCTGTGTCGCCTTGTTAACATAATGTTATAGCTAAAAATGTTATACAGTTATACAAGTAACAGTGTTCTGGAAGGTTCCACAGTTAGCAATTTACCTGGTTACAGTGAGGTCATTTACAAATAGAGATTCTGTAGGCACCAAACATTATGGGAGCTCACATAATATATTACAAAGTCTCACCTGCCTAATTAAAATGTGTATTTAGATGCTTTGTTTTGTGGAGTTTTATAAGTATGTGGTTGATTTTATTTCTGTTTTTGTTCTATAGTGGTATATTGTTATATTGCTGCCGAGTCTTTGTTTGTCTATGTGTCATATTTCCCGGTTTAGTTTCTGTTTTATTTTAGTTTCTGTGTCTGTGAATTTAAATTTTTTGCCCACCCACATATCCTTGTGGTAGATGGCATGATTCTCCCAGTTTTGCTACTACAGGTGTCTTGCATTGCAGGGAAGGTTGCCTAAATTTTAAGGGTGGCAGACAGAAATGCTTTGCCCTGTTGTTATAACTGAGTGTTGCTTGGCACATGCTGTCCTGATTTTTCAATAAACTTTTCTTTGTGTTGCAAAATGGCATAAACATTGTTCTTTGAAATATTATTATTTTTAGTAACAGCATATTGCTGTTTGAAATATCTTTTTTATTATTAATAATAAATAAATTAAATTTTAATACACAAAAGTTGAGTGTGCGCCATCGCCATTATTCTGCTTATTTACTACCTTCAACACGTTATGAACAATTGAACATTTAGAGACATAATTTAATTAATAAAACGGTAGAGATACTTGTCTTCTGTAAATATACAATAATCCACGTATTTGCCTATTTGGTTTTTGAGTTCAGAAGCATGAAAAGCCAGCAAAGAATGTTTCTCATACAGACAGACACAGCATGCACACAAATCAGTATACTGAGGAAAGAGGAAAAACTGATTTTGCAATAAATGTCATATAAAAAAATTGTGTAAATCAAATATTTACATTAATTCACGAATAGTAAAGTAAAAAGATCTATTACAAATAGATCTATAAAAAAGACACATTAGTTTGAGTTATTAATATAGGGTGGGCCATTTATATGGATACTCTGATCAGGGTTATGTTTACATGCTCATATTGCTTGACCTAAATGCAGCTTTTCAACACCATTGATTTGAATTTACTTGAGTTGAGGAATGTGTGACGGACATTAGACAGTGGATGTTAAACAATTTTCTTTTACTTAATTCCCATAAAATGAAAGTACTGGTATTAGGACGTCCGGCAGCTAGAAGTAAAGTTTCTGATATTTAATTATGTCTGGATGATCTTTCAATTACATCATGTACAGCTTTAAAAGACTTTGGTTTGATTATTGATTCTAGCCTTTCCTTCAAAACTTATGTAGATAATACCACCAGGATTGCATTCAGAAATATGCTGGCACTGAATTATGCAGAAAAAATTGTCCATGCTTTTATTACCTCTAGGTCAAATTACTGTAATGCCCTGTTGTCTGGTCGTTCCAGTAGGTGCATAAACAAACCGCAGTTAGTGCAGAATGCAGCAGCCAGAATCATTACTAGAACCGGGACAATATTATTATGTCACCCCTATTTTATCCACACTGCACTGGCTACCGGTCAAATTTTGTATTGATTATAAAATACTTTTGCTCATTCCAAAGCAGTACAGCAGTAACAGGCTTGCGCCACAGTTCCTTAGTGAACTTTTAATTTCTTATGATCCACCACGCCCACTTCAATCAAAAGGTGCAGGCTATATGCTGATATCTTGTATTATGAGGGCTACAGCAGGTGGCAGATCTTTCTTTTATAGAACCCTAAATCTATGGAATAGTCTTACAGTTAGTCTTCAAGACTCACAACACAATCTCAGTCATTAATTCTAGGCTGAAAACTTATTTATTTAGTCAAGCATATCCTTCATAGTCCCCTATAGTTCATAGGCTTAGAGCTGGAGGGTTCTTGGTCATAGAGTGTTTTGGTAAACTGGAATGTTTGGATGCTGTCGACCGGCCACTCTCACAAGATCACTCAGGTTTGTTGAAGGTGGAGTGGCTGGCTGCTTTATGTTCCAGGGCTCCATCATGTCTGTCTCACCTTCTGGTTATTCTCTGTTGTTATGCTGCCACAAGTGCTAGTCTGCCAGAGTTTCTACTGGCTCTCGGCACAACTTGTGTTTTTATTATTCATTGGATAGTTGATTGTGTCTAACTCTCTTTATTACTTTTCCCTTCCTCTCTTTACTTCCTTTTCTCTTTTCTATCCTCTCTCTGTTCTCCACTTTTAAGAATGAGCTACACCTAATACGGCAGAGGAACCAGGAGATATTGGCCACCCTGTGCTAGCAGCATCATGTCATATATGTTATATATATATTACATATTGTTGTTATATATTATTGTTAGTTATAGAATTATGTATTGGATGTATTCAGATTGCATCACATCACCCAGATGAAGATTGGTTCCCTTATAAGTCTGGTTCCTCTTAAGATATCTTCCATTAATTTATTAGAGAGGTTATTTTTCATTGATGGTCCCAATGTAATGGGTTCCAGATTAGGTTCTGCTAGTGCTTGGATATAAGAGATAGGCACTGGTCTCTGGCGCAGCAGATCATCTAATCTGATGGCTATGGTGATAAGTGATTCTAGTGTCATGATTTCATCCCGACAGGCTAGTTCACACAGACTCTCCGGTTGTAGCCCTCAACGTTGACTCATCCCATCCGCTAGTAGTTGCAATAATCCGGAACTCCAAGGCATAATCTGCTACTATCCGGCAACCCTGCGACAGGGACAGTAGACACTCGCCGGTATTTCGTCCGTCAGCAGGGTAATCAAAAAATTGCTTAAATTTCAATATAAACTCTGAATACAAACGTGCAGTCTCACCTGCATGATTCCAGTAATCTGTAGCCCATTCAAAAGCTTTGCCGCCGAGTAAACCAATTATAAGCGCCATTTTCTGTTTATCCGATATAGCACCACAAATCTTATCCTTGTGCGCAGCCAGCACTAAACTCTGCTGCATGCAAAGCTCCATCTCCTGGAGCGTGTGCCGCGATTTCTCCAACTGCTGTGCGCTTAATAACAATGCTTGCTGGTATTGCGTACTGTCCACTGCCTCCATGTCGGTGTGTCAACCTGTTAAATGACCCCTACAACACAGATATTGGGACAAGTTTATTTTGCACACACACAAGATCAAAAACGAGTAGCAATCAAAAAATGCACACACAAAAAACACAAAACATGAGCAGAGGTTATTCGATGTAAACATAAGAATAAGCAAACTTTAACTGCTGCAGACAAAAGTTAATAAGGCAAAGACTAGAAACAACTAAGCATTAAAAACACATTCAGAGATCTTAGCAAAGTTCATAACACACAAAGACACACAGAGCATGATAGTTGTGTTGACCCACAAGGCACTCTAACAAGAAAGCGGTTTAAATATTTTCCTAGGAAAGCTGATTGCAGCTCTCCTAATTAGCTCCATGTGAGGCTGGTCAGAGTGCCTGCATGGAACTAATTAATGTGTGTGCAGAGCAGAAACATGACAATAAAATTATTGATGGACATTTTCATTATAGAGAATCCATCTAAAATATTCCTAAATCTAAACTGAAATATGAGATAATTTCTATTGTCATTTGTGCCATTAAAGATGACTTCAGACATAGCTACTGTAAGTGCCTGGTGCTTCTTTGCAAAATGAAGATTAATTTGCATAATACAGTTATACGTTGAATTTCTTGATCCAGCAGCATAATATTTATATCATTGATTTTCCATTGGGCACTATAGGCAATGTGGATATAGTAGTACCATTATTTGCCATAATTATAATACTTAAAAAGTTAATTGTTTAACACAATAGCATAATTACCGGATTTTGTTATGTGGTTGAGGAGTGAGGTCTCCTTAAAGTACTTGAATGTGAAGTAAAAGTGATACATTTTGCCACTATCTTTGCACACAGTGGAATTGGTCCTCTGCATTTAACCCATCCGTGCAGCGAAACACACTCATAGACCCACACAGGTGAAGTAAGCACATGTGCCCGGAGCAGTGAGCGCCCGGGGAGCAACTGGGGGTTAGGTGCCTTGCCCAAGGGCATTTCAGCCATGACTTGTCAGTACTTGGAATCGAATCAGGGACCTTCTGGTAGCAAGGCTGGTTCCTTAACCACAAGCCTACAACTGCCCCCTCTGAGTATGTCTCTGGGAATGTCCTCTGGGTAAAATGAATGTTCTGAAAATATTTTATTAAATAGCAGCAAAGTGTTAGAATTAAAAAACGACAAATAAATTATTCAAAATAATAAAAAATAGATAAATAATATTGTTAATTATGTATTGATTACCATTAACATTAATAATGCAGTCATTAGCTACATCATTTTTATGTTCTGTAATAACTAATGTCAAAATCTACATTTAATTAATATTCATCAAGGGTTGTGTTTTATAGGTCCATGCAAAACTGTAGTTATAACTATTATATATCTACCCAGGGAACCTATAGGAAACCTTTAGTCTTGTCACAGTAACATTGGGGTGCTTTTTAAGTAAAAGAATAGTAAGAAAAACTATGGCTACTATAAAGGGTAGAAAAAGACAAGGGAGAAAAATAGAGTCAAACCAGGATCTATTATCTAACAATGCTGCAGTGTCGTAAATTATATAAGCTCAGTCACTTGTCACATGGCAAAAAGAAAGGGTGGGATATTGTCATTGTCTGATATGCATTAGAAATGGACAAGTAGATTAGAGGATTGTCTATTGAATATTTTTAGATATATGTAGTATATGGTGGCAAAGGCAACACCAAAGAACGCTCAACGCTTGTTCTGGTTATGAACATGCCTATTGTTTCTCTTAGTTTGTGTTTTAATTAGATTTAGTTTGTGCATTGTTGTGCATTATCTTTGGTCTTCCTCTCTGCTTTCTGACTGGTAGCTCCATCTATAATGTCCTTCTACCAATATATCCACTGTACCTCCTCTGTATATGTCCAAACCATCTCAATCGGCCCTCTCTAAATTTTTCAACCTTTGCTGTCCCTCCGATGTTCACATTATTAATCCTGTCAATCCTGGTCACTCCTAATGAGAACCTAAACATCTTAAGATTTGCAACCTCCAGCTCTGCTTCCTGTATCTTAGTCATTGCCACTGTCTCCAAACCATACAAGTCTGGTCTCACTAGGTATCACCTTTCCTTTCACCTTTGCTGCAACCCTTTTGTTACACATCACTCCTGGCACTTTTTTCCATCCACTCCATCCTGCCTGTACTCTCTTCTTCACCTCTTTTCCACACTTCCCATCTGCTTGGACAGTTGATCCGAAGTATCTGAGTTCCTGTACCTTTGTAACCACTACTTCCTTTAGCCTGACTGTTCTACCTTCCTTTCTCTCATTCACACACGTGTTCTGTCTTACAAATGTTGACTTCCAGTGCATATCTTCACCTCTCCAAGTTCTCTACATATAGAGTAAATATATTTTTAACAGTAAATATATAATTGATCAGATACCATAATAACTCACACTTTTTATGTGACCAAAATTTTATATTTTTACTATTGCTTCTGCACTTATAAATAAAAGTAAAGAACAATTGTATATAATC
>JAOUQV010000040.1:5971269-5986972 GCA_028565295.1 Aspidoras spilotus
TTGTCCAATTTAGCCATGAAACCTCCCACACTAAAATGACAGGTGTTTCAGTTTCATTGTCTAACCCCTGTACTTCTCAGTAGCCAAAAAATTATACTTTTAAAATGATACATCAATCTTCAATACTTGATTGGGAATCTCTTTGCTTTAATCACTGCCTCGATGCGACGTGGCATTGAAGCAATCATCTTGTGGTATTGCCAGGGAGATATGGAAGCCCAGATTTCCTTGATGCTTGCTGTCAGCTCTACTTTGTTGTTTAGTCTGGTGGCGCTCATTTCCCTCTTAATAATACTTTATAGACTCTCAATCGGGTTTAGATACAGTGAGTTGGCTGGCCAGTCATGAACTGTGATGGCATAGGCATCAAATCAGGCTTTGGTCAGGGTCCTACTCGACGATGAAAACTGCATCCCCATCTAGATCCTCAGCAGAAGGAATCATAAAGTCCTCTAAAACATTCTGGTAGGATTTTGCGGTGACCTTGGATTTAGGAAAGCAGAGTTTACCAAAACCAGCCCCTGACATTGCACCCCAAATCATGACTGACTGTGCATATTTCACACTGGACCTCAAGCAGTTTGGGTTTTGTTTCCCACCAGTCTTTCTCCAAAGCCTTGGACCTTGATTCCTGAATGAAAGGCACGCTTTACTTTCATCAGAAAAAAATGACCTTGGACCACTGGCCAATGGTCCAGCCCTTCTTCTCCTTGGCCCAGTTAAGATACTTCCTACCTTGGCTCAGGTTTAGAAGTGGCTTGACCCGAAAAACCCTACAGTTGTAGCCCATCGCCGGGATGCGTCTGAATATGGTGATTTTTGAAGCTGGTGATTTTTAAAGATGTGGTGATTTTTGAAGCTGTGACTCCTGAGTCATTCCACTCTTTCTGGATCTCTGCCATATTCCCCATCTCTTTTGTTGTTGCATCTTCTCCTGCCAAATTTTGTCCATCCACTTCATAGTTTGGGCTGAAGTCCTGTTTTTGTGGATTTTATGAGCTGGAAACCAAAATGGTTTAAATTGTGGGCCCTGAATCTCTAATCTATGAAAGTTTAATGTGTTTAATAGAATTATGGAAATTAATCAACTATTCCATGATATTTTCTAATTTTCTTTTCCACTTTTATAAATTGGTGAAATAAAATTTATTATATCAACAAAATCTATTACTGATTAATTATTTTCTTTTTCCTACAAAGCAACAACCTACTATACACCCAAATAGTGATATAACTGGTATTACAACAGGGATTGATTTAAGTGTACATTCATTACAATAATAAAGCATAATAATACTGTTCTAATATCTAACTCACTAATATAATCTCTAACGCAATGCATTATTTATATTCCAGACATTGCTATTAGCAGAATCTATCTGCATTACTTTAATATGCTTCATTACATTACATATCTTTTGTTGCCATGATGTAATAAGTTATAAATGCAATGTCTGGAGATTGTAATATATCAGGTGTGTTTTGGCTCTCAACAAAAATAAGCATATATATTATATGTCCTCAGAAACACTTTAAAGTCTGTTCTATTTGTAATTGTACATGTTTACCAGCATGCCAAGATTTGCAGTGTATTGATTGGTGAATGAAGAAGCCCCTGAGAGCACGTCTTAACTCTTCTGAAGAGCATGGTGGGCCTTTCAGTCCAGCCATACATACTGACAGGAATTATAATAGCTGAAGACAGAAAACAAAGCCTCCCTGGTCTCTGCTTCTGAGCTGTGTGGTCTTTATTCAGCACAGATACAACATAGCAACAATCCATAGTTTACTTCAATTAGACTAAACATGTGTTTCGCCTGGGAACAATAAATCCTGCCACATTTGCATGACAATGCTGTGTAATTTTGTTTGCCTTAATTAATTTTTAATAGCTTAAGCAGTGTAGGCTGATTACACCACTAATGTATCTTCAGTGGTGGCATGTTTTGTGCATTCAATGGCTCCATTCTTAGATCTATTCAGAGTGTCATTAGCCCTGATTCCTTTTTGCTGTGCCAGACTCATTTAGATAAAAAATTAGTTGCCATTACTTTCTTTGGAAAGGATAGAGACCACACACTAGAAGCACCCCTGCTTAGTTAAATTAGGCTGCTAAGCAAAAGCGGTAAACAGTATTGCTTACTGTAAATCTAACTCCTAGAGGTTAATAAGTTAAGCATATCTTAATAGAAATTCAGTAATTATTATTATCAATATTATTATTTTTTTTAGATTTCTCTTCCTATGGCAACAGACGCTTGCAGTTGAATGTTTATAATCATTATAGGAAGTAGAGTCTAAACAGAATAAATCTGGAAAGCATGAATAAACAGTCAACTATATCAGACATGGGTATGCAAAGAATAAATTACAAAGAAAAATGCAGTTATAGGAAAACAATGATAAGGTGGGGTGATGAGAGCTGATGAAAAGCAAAGTAAGTGTACCTTAATTATTTAATGATATTTTACATGCCTTTTATACCATATTTGTGTACTTTTGCAGTATGTATCATTATTCATTTAGGTCTGGTTTTGCTAATCAAAATCAGACCTAGGACATTGGCACAATGGCAATGAGGAAAAACACCATGAGGGATCTTAGAGAAGCAACTATTTCTGGCCTGCAATCTTAGAAGGATTATAAATCAATACTTTTACAGTGAGAATTTTACACAAGTTAAAAAACATTTAGAACAGTTACTAATCTTCCTAGGAGTGGATATTTTAGCTAATTCGCCGCAAAGTCAGGCTCCTCAAAAAAACTGCATAAAATCACAGAATTTCAGAATTTATATATATAATGTTAAATATTCATGTTCATTGGAACAAGACTGAACAAGTATAGCTTCTCTATAAAAAAACATGACAGCACAGCAAAAATTTGCAGCTGAACAAACCAAAAGTCATCTGGAACAAGAACAAGGAAAGACAATGTTCAAAAAGAAAATGCCTTATACCAACTGTCAAACATGGGTGGGGTGGGGGATGATTTGGGCATGTTTAACAGCCACAGAACAAGGGCATCTTTCAGTGACCAGTGAACTGGTCTTCTATTTTTCTGACATAAAAAAACAACACAAACAGATACACACGGACCACTGGAAAGTGGAAGTGTCCTGCAGCGCTACATCTAAGCTTGTCTTCACTTTCAGCTGTGTGTCTTTCTCACTCTGGCTATTTTCCTGTGGAGTAAACAGAACAGGTAGTGCAAAAAATCGCGGTGTGAAGGAGCTCAAGATGGTGGCATCTCTTTGGCACAGCCGCAGAATATCCTCAAGAAACTGTTGCAGAATTGTGCATGTGTTGTTTTGGTGGGGGGAATTTTAACAGGAAAAAATGGGTTTAGTTAAGGTAAGTGCAAAATAAGTCAGTCTTCAAACAGCATATGAAGATTCTGACTCTGCCGTTCGAACATTAGGGGAAGTTCATTCCACCATTTAGGAGCCAGAAAGGAGAAGAGTCTAGAAGCATGCCTTCCTCGTCTCCCAAGAGATGGGAGGAGAAAATTAATTGGGTGTCATCAGAAAAACAGTGATATGAAAATCCATGTGAGTATATGACCTCACAGAGAGAGCGAATGTAGAGTGAGAACCAAAAAGGACCAGGCACTGTGAGACACCAGTGGTCAGTTTGCAAGGTGATGACATAGATCCTCTCCACAATACATGATACGATCTGTCAGCGAGGTAGGAAGCAAACTATCCCTGGATCCCTGGTTCCGTGGATACCAATACTCCCAAGGATGGACAAAGCAGTCTCATAGTTAACTGTATCAAATGCTGCTGGAGGATGAGGACGGGAGACAGTTTGGCTGATTGAGCTGCATGCAAACTCTCGTTGACGGCCAGGAGGGTTGTCTCAGTAGAGTGTGCCGCTTGGAAGCCAGACTGGTTTTTATCTTGGAGGTTGTTCTGTAAAAGATAAAGAGATAGTTGATTATATGCTGTCTAGTGCGTTTAAACAATATATAAGCTCCAGAAATATATATTTTGCCAATTAATTTTAATACATTTCATTTGGTTTGTGACAATAAGTACTAATTGATCTACTAATTAATTAAGTCACACTATAACATCTTCTGTGATTTTTGCTTTTTATTATACTCTGAACCACAATTCCCATTGATCAGTTCCCAACCATCCAAAATGATTAACATAATCATCAACATGACTCCACTTCCAGGACCATAAGAGTATTATCAACAGACATGGATTTAATCAACTTATTACACAAACACATTATGCAAGAGACTGGGTTTTACTTTTTCTTTGCAAAGTAATGCAGTAATGCAGTTATGAATAGAGGATATGCTCTGAAGGAGTGGCATGGACAAGCTCCACAACATTGTGGAGGATAGCATGGGAGAATATATTTCTAAGTAATGCTTAGTGTTTTGTATTTTCTGTGCATTTTGTACTCTCTTCTCTTAGTGTTTTGCTCTTGATCTTAAATTTTGCATACCTATTTCCTGATCGACTAACCCTCTTTATTTGACTCTGCCTTTGGATTACACTTTTGGACTTTTGCCTATAATGTTTTTTATTAAACTGCCTGCTGCCGTTGCATATGCCTCTGCATTCCTGTCTGACAGATTATTTTGCGAGCATTTGATGTAGCGAAATGACAGGACCTATTCAGTTTCCTGTCCTTCCTGTCCTGTTTAGATGTAGAGCATTGTCAGGGTCTTTTATTGAATACCACTTCAAGGCTTTGCTATGAAGGCCAATTTTAAATGCATGGGACATGGCAAGGGCTACAGTTACTGCCCAGTGATTAAGGTTTTTAAATACCCCTTAAAGATTTTATGCAGCGTGAGAGGATGAATATTACTTGTGGATGTTGTGAAGGATCTTGTTTCTTTGATTTCTATCATTGACAGACTCAATGATGAAAAATCTTCATATTTCAAATCCTGGCTCATTATTGTCCTTCACATTCACTTTTACTTTAATTTGATTTCCCTAAGCATATCGACCCACTCTTGTGCATAGCTGTTCATGATTTCTCTGTGTTTATCGTGCACCCTGCAAAAACAAATAGGCACAGAAAAGTAAAGTTTTGGTGATAATTATTTACCACTTTCTCCACATGTGATGCTTGAACAGATCCCAGCTGCTACAAAAATTACTTACAGTTTTACTTACTTATTTATATACAGTAAGTAAAGAACATACATAACAGATCCATGTTAATCCAAAATGATTAACATGATCATCAACATGACTCTACTTCCAGGTTCTAAACCATGTTCTAGACTATTGTTAACAAACATGGATTTAATCCACTCATTACAAAAATACAGTATGCAAGAGACAATATAGTATAAAGTAATAGATTGTAGGCAATATTTTATTATAAATGCCTGGCATACAGTCGAGAGCATCTCGTACCCGAGTTTGAATAAGGGATTCAAGGAGGATTTAGGATTTAGGAACAAGATAACAGATTAACGATGTATCTAGTTTTGGATTTAGTATAATCCTTCCCACCTGATTTGTTTGGAATTAAGCTGTTATAGAAGTGTACTATATGTACACTGTACTGTGTGTTTGTGTGAGCACTTAAAATATAACTAATGTATTGCAAGAGTATTGGGAAACATGAAAGTATGACATGTTAGCATGACATTTATTTTTATATTTATTAATGTATATATTTAATTGTGTTTGTTTATTAATATTTCATGATGCTAATCACAAATCTAATTGTAAAATAAACTGCATTCAGTGTCAGTCATTTAGTTTTTTTTATTTTATAGTTTTAATTTTTAATATATTTAAGAGATTAAGAAGAGAGAGCTGGCAGGATTGAGTGTGTTTAGAAGAGTGTTGGGAGTTTAATTTGTGATTGGCAATAAACAGCAAGAGCCCTGCTATATGATATAGAGACACAAAGAGATGCAAAGATGAAGATGTTTAGATTTTCTTTTTAATTTACAAAGTTGGACAAGATAACGAATGAATAGATTAGTGTATATTAAAGGGACAACACATGTTAATAGATTATGCGACAAATTCAGGGCATGTTGAGATGGTTTGGACATTTGAAAAGGAGAGGGGGAGAGTTTATTGGTAGGAGGATGCTGTTGGATGGAGTTACCAGGCAGAAGGAGGGCTTAGACAAAGAAGAAGTTTTTAAATGTGGTAAGAGAAAGGACGCAGCTGTAAAAATGGAAGATATAGAGGACAGAATTAGATGGAGACAGTTGATCCGCTATGGCAAGCCCTTAAAAGAGAAAATCCTAAATGAAACAAAAAGTAGAGTATCATTTTATTTATTTACATTTAGGATGTTCAGTACGTATTTCATTTATATTCTGCTACATTATACCGGCTGTGAGTAGAAAACGCTACCCACTGTGCCATCATGCTGACCATAAGATAAGATATAAGAGCATTATTGATCCAGGAAGATGTCATCGCAGCACCCCACAGGTTCTATACAAGTATATATACATGCAGTAAAATAAGGAGTTAAAACTGTTAAAAATAAAGGTAACAAAGTGTAAACTATACAAGAGCAGCATCAGAATGTCAGTTTTAGTTTTTAAGGTATGTGGTCATAGCAGTCAATAAATTACAAAGTGAAGTCAAAAAATGTCAACAACAGTGCAAATTAATGCTTGAGAATATACCTGTTGTTGACATTTTTTGACTTCACTTTGTAATTTTCACCTTATACTTCATAGTGATGACCGTAAGACCCAGAAACACCAAATTTGATAGGAGATTAGAGCAGATGTAAAAAAATTACACTACACAAAAATTACTCTAATTGGTCAAAGGTGGGTGCTATAAAAATTTATTTTGCTTATAATACGCACCCTAATAAGATTTTTCCTAATTTTCATTATAGTGAAAACATAATTAAGAGAACCAGTCCTAGAATATTCTGAACCTCAATTATGCAAGTATATGACTCCATATGAAAATTAACCCTTCACTGCATAACTAATATTGTAACGCAAAAGCGCTTTAGTCAAAAAAAATTAAAGTAAGAATTTTGTTTCGTAAATGCCGATTGAGTTAAATTTTGCATAGTTTATCTCTGAGACAGACAGATTTCTAAATACCATTTCATACACCAAATTTTGTGACTGCCTTTAGTCAATCAAAATTCAGTAGCCATTTTCTGCTGGCTATATTCCTATATAATGGAAACTCACTGCATTAACACCTATTATCAAGAAGCCTGTTCTTGATATCACTGATCTTGGCAACTTCAGACCTGCCTCAAACCTACTGTTTATATCTAAGATTTATAGAAAGAGTCTTGGCATCCCAGCTGCTTGATTTCTTAAATTCCAATCATCTGCTTGAAATTTTCTGGATCTGGTTTCTGTCCATACCATAGTACAAAGACTGCACTGCTCTGTGTTCTTAATGACCTCCTTTTGTTTGCTGACAAAGGTCTGGTCTCTATTCTACTACCTCTCAACCTCACTGCCGCATTTGATACAATAAATCACAACATTCTTCTGTCCAAACTATCCATTATTGGTATTTCTGGCCTGGCACTAGCATGGTTTAAATCATACCTCTCAGAAAGAAAACATTTTGTCCAGCTAGGGTGCCACGTTTCATAAAATGTATCCATACATCAGGCCATGCCTCAGAGCTCTGTCCTTGGACCACTGCTATTTATATTATACATCTCTCCCCTAGGTGAAATTTCCGAAGTCACAGGTTGAAATTCCATTGTTATGCAGACGACACTTAGATATATCATAGCCCCAGGCCCTCCAATCCCTTTCCTCCTACTTTTCTCACTCGGTGTTTTCAGGATCTCATCCTATTGCTGCGGGCAAATTATCTTCAGTAAACAAAGATCAAACCAAACTTCTATACATTGGCACTAAAGCTTCACTGTCCTCTCGCTCTTGTCCTGTTCTTCTTATTGGGAACACCTCTGTTTATCCTGCATCTACTGCTCGAAACCTTTGACCTCATCTTCACCCCCTTCAGACAGCAGAGCTATTGGTCTACGCATTTGTTACCTCCTGGCTGGACTATTGCAATACACTTCTCTAGGTTCTTCCTAACAAGGCAATATACTGACAAGGCAACTGATTCAAAATGCTGTGGCTAGGATCCTGACGTACACCCGCAAACACGAGCACATCACCCCTGTTCTAGAGCAGCTCTACTGGCTCCCTGTACATAATCGAATACAAAATATTCCTGTACAAATCCAATACAAAATCCTTCTCCTCACTTTTAAAGCTTGTTATTCCTTCTCCTCACTTTTTTGGACTTGCTCTGGTCTACCTCTTGCTACCTCTGGTCTTGCTTGGACTTTATTGACTTGCTTCTGTCTACCTCTCCCATATGCTGACCCCTACACTCCCCTGCACTCACTCAGGTCCTCCTATGCTGGCCTGTTGGCTATACCTCGGTTAAGACTGTGCTCCTTGGGTGGCAGATCATTTAATGTGGCTTCCCCACTCTGTGTAACTCTCTTCACCTTCTCTTTGCTCTGTCTCTTCACTTCCTCTCTTCAAATCAGTATTAAAAACTCATCTTATTTTTTAATTATGTTTTCTTCACCTGACTATATTGAAATTTATTGTTTTGTTGTAAAGCGTACTTGGGTACCTTGAAAGCCGCTATATAAATTAAATGTATTATTATTATTTATTATTTTAAGGGGACTGATAGCAACAGCTGAAACGAGTAAGTACTCTGGTAAAGTAGCATGGAAGTTCCATTCCTGATTCACGGATGAACTCAAAGTGCTGACATCAAGAAAGGCATGTTGAGAGTTCTAATTCTCTAGATCTCCGTGAGAGCTCAGGAGTTGAGGAAGCATGAGAGTATCCCTCTGCAAAGAGTACTAGGTGGGAGAAAAGTGCAAATGACTACGGCGAGAAAAATAGCGGGGCCCGTTGGAATGGAGTGCAGATGTCATGGCCGAGGAACTCTCTGAAGCCTCACATCAGGGCATCCTCTTTGGTGCTCGATGAGAACTGGATTCAGGATGTCCCTGGCAGGGACCCAGCTTCTTTCCTGGGGGCCATAACCCTCCTTGTCTAATTTGGGTCTGGAGTCCAGCAAACTCCTTATGGTATAGACATGAATGCCTTCCACATTGACAGAAGGAGAAGGTGCTTCACAGGAAGAAACAGGGGGCCTGGGACCACAGGCTTGAGGAGAGAGACATGACACCATCTAGACACCTGGTAGTGTACAGGCAAGTCAAACGTATAATTAACTTTATTGATAGCTTTTAACATTTTGAAAGGGCCTATATATTTAGGCAAAAAGTTGTTACTCCTCTGAAGATCTAAGGACTCTCTCCCCGGGCAGGTACGTTGGTGTCTCCCCTCAGTGGCGATCTGCCTGCTGCTTGTGTGCCTGTAGAACGCTTTCTATCCTCTGATGTGCAGGAATATCTGATGGTGTAGCTGACCATGGCATCAAAGGGGGCTGGTAGCCTAGAATACAATGGAATGGGGGTAATACCAGTACTAGAACTGATGAAGTTATGTGCTATCTCAGCCCAAAACATGTATCTTGACCAGTCTGTCTGCTTCAAGAGTCAGACAGACTGGTCATGTATCTTGACCAGTCTGTCTGACTCTTGAAGCAGTCAAATCTTAAGAATTTTCCTAGCTCCTGATTCTTAAACTTAGATTGTCCATTAGATTGTGTGTGATATCTAGTGGCAAGACTTACTGGGACATCCAAGCGTTCAAAAAGGCAGACCAAACTTGTGAATTGTGGCCCTAAGTCTGATGACAATAAGTCCTTGAGGATACCAAATAAGCAAAAACATAAGTAAATAATGTCTAATAAATACAGGGTCAGAGGCTGACATCATGCTTCTTAACAAAGAAAAACCCTGATGCTGCTGGTGAATGTGAAGGACGGATAAATCCCTGATCCAAGGCCTCTTGGACATAGTTCTCCATAGCACTCTCCTCTTCAAAGCTTGATAGCACAGTCATACTCACAGTGATAAGGAAGCTTAGTAGCGCTCGCCTTACTGAAAACCTCAGCAAGATCTACAGACTCTAGTGGAACCTGAAATGAACTTTCCACAGTAGTGGAGCATAAGGATATAAATGAAAATTTGAGTAATAAAAATTTCTTTAAAGCTAAGGGCACTAGTGGCTATTTTCACTCGTGTAAAAATCTGAAGACGGCTTCCATTTCAATCAGTTTTCCATTAGTGGCAGAACACTTCATCGGTTGCACCAGGGACTCATCAGGAATCTGTAGCTGTTGTACCATTTGTGCGCTGATGAAGTTTCCCTCAGCTCCGGAGTCAATTTGAGCTGAAATTACACAAATAGACTCGAGGCAGTACAAATTAATTGGGAGAAGAAAAGACTTGGAAACCAACCTCGTGGAGGAAGTACTCACCACATTAGTGTGCGCAATATATTCCACGTGCTTTCCCAGGGTCAATGCCTGAGATCTGTGCAGAGAAGCCCAACAGTCATGTTGTAGGTGACCCACCTCACCACAATACATGCGTAGTCCCTCGTTGAATCTACGCCGTCTCTCCTCCTGGGATAAGCAAGTGGAATCACACTGCATGGTTTCCACAGGCCCGAAGCCTGCTGAATCGAGTCTCGACCATAATGTTCTAGGTAGAGGTTGTTGACTAAGGAATGCCTTATCTCTTCTCTACAATCAACATAATCTGAGATTATCCAGATAGATAATGACACCAATTGTACAAAAGAAAGTTCATAATTCTTACATGCTTGCTCAGACAATATATTGGGATTAAGACTATTTCAGAAAGTCACAATAAGCGCAGCCTCATTCCAACCACTACCAGGCAGCAGTGTACGAAACTCAAGAGCAAATTTAGCCATGGAACATGCACCCTGGCAAATATGGGAGAAACGTTCTCCCTGTGAGCGCCTTCATGAGGTAGTCAAAAACAGATTTAAATTCAGAAATAAATGCATCATAGGTGTTAGATTGTATGTCAGACAATACAGCAGTGGCCCATACGTCTGATATAGTTGATTTTTGTATGGATTAGGTTAATTGGTGTGTTTTAATTGGCCTTGTGTAAATGTGTGTGTGCATGTGCCCTACAACAGACCACTGCCCTGACCAAGGTTGTTCCTGCTCTTGCACCCAGAAATACCGGGTGGGCACTGGCTGGCCTGCGGCTCTATGTAAATTATATGGAAGATGAATGAATGAAAGAATGAATGACTGTGGGTCATTTTTTTGAGTATTAGCTGGAATATGAAATCTTTTCATTATTTAGATATTTCAAGAAAACAACCTCACTGGGTCATACAGTATTTGAATCACTTGTGCATCCAAGTGTTAAGGATAATGTTTCTTTGCATCACACCAAACAACTTTGTAAATAAGTGCTTTTTGAAAATGCACAGTTTTTTGAGTGAATCAAATATATAAAATTAGCATGTTTTTGTCCTATTTCTAGTATTTTAATCCGATCACATCCAGGTTGTTTTTATCATGTTCAGGAGAGTCTGGAATGAAATATTGTATCAAAACATGGCCAAAACAATATCATAGGTATGTTCATGATTGGTTTCAGTCAGTCATACTGCTGAAATTCTATCATACTTTGTTCTACTGTTCTTCCTACTCTTATATAAGGTTTTATGAGGATAATTTAGCTTACATATTAAAAAAATTTAAATACTAGAAAGTAAGGAACATACTTGCCTACTATAATGTACATATGTACAGGTCAGGCAGCCATGTGTACATATTAGGACACCATATGGAAATATTTGAACTTGTGGAAATAAAATATAAATTTAAATTTAGATTCAAGTTACGTAATTAAATAATTAAAACTTGAGTTTTCTTTTTTAAACTTTCTATGAAGTGAATATAGAAAAATCTAATTCTGGTCAAAAATAAATTTGGATACCCCACATTTATTTCTACATAAAATGGCAAAAATCACACACAGGTGTGTAACATAAGGTTCACATGATTAGAACATTATTATTCATTTGGTTTGGTGTGCTCCTGACTGCAAGAAGGAATACCATGGTGAGTATGAGTATGATGTTTGGGGCCAATTTCACTCTCTATGTAATAATTACCAACATGCCCACGTCTTGCCATCCAAGCAAATTCATCCATATATGTTAAAATAAGGATCCAAAACCCCTAAACTGTCATCATGGGTTCCACCACAGGCTCTTACTTGTTGATGTGAAAACCATGGCTCAATATTCAGAAAGAGATTGTACAAATTTTACTTTCAGGGGAAGTGTAAAAGAAGAAACCTTTGCTCTCTAAGAGAAGCATGAATGCCAGTGTGACGTTTGACAGAGAGAATGTAGAATGCTCTTTGGGAGGATGATATTTATTAGGACAATACAGCAAGTAATAAGTATTATATGGCATAAATCAAATATAGTATTCCAGGAATCGCATATGATTTAATAATAACTATTAACTAAATTAATGCAAATAAAAATTTTTTTACTTACTATAATATCAATAGAATTGAGGTTAGGATTATAAATAGGGCTATTGATTTGAAATATAGTCATGATCTGCATAGATAGTAATAGTAATAATAATAGAAATAGTAATACGGTATATAAAAATTCTTGAAAAAAGGATGGATTGTTGCAACAGAAGTACTAAAAATTCTAATCCCTCATGGATCATCTGAATTATGTGGCAGGGAAATTAATACCCCAGAGATATCTTTCCAGGACCCGAATCTGCTTTAGCATACATAGGTTCATACTCATTTCTATTGAGAGAGTCAAGGAAGCATCATTCTCAGTAGAGGAAAATGTCCACAGAGAATTAAACATCCCTAAAGCTTTCCTGAGCTGAAAAAACAACCTTAGAAATATGACCATAATTATTCTATTCAGTTCTTTAGAAAAGTATGAGGAGTGGGCACAGTTTATTTATGAGCTTATAAGAGACAACCAACAGCAACTTCTGAAATAGATCAGATTTTGGATGCAAACAGGTAGTGTAAAATGTAGCCTCTAAAACATAGCCCTTTATCAAAAGACTGCATAGATCTTTGTATCATCCTCTTTCCATATCTCCAATATAATGAACAGTGCAAGTATTTTCTACATTATAGAGCAGCAAGTTTTACATTATTGCGACATATAGTGACATTTATGGTTTTTTATAGTTCTTGCAAAAAGACTGAAAAATGTTGCATGCAGAAAAATACACGTCATGTCTCTAAACAAAACATGAGTTTATATTATTCTGCAGTAAACATCTTTTTTAACTGTTAGGTTTATTCCACGGTCTGTTGGCTATACTAGGTTTACATATATGCTTACATTTATTGCATTTAGCAGACACTCCAGAGCTATTTACAAAAGTTCTTAATCAATTATTTGCATTTTGATGTACTTTAAGCTAGTATACTGCCATAAATTATCCACATAATACCACACAAAAACATATAAATTAGTAAATACAAAGATAATAATTCAAGGTACAAATGAAGTGAGCTATAAAGTGAGCTATTAAGAGGTGCATCTTTAGACAGCAAAGATTCTGCTGTTCAGAAAGTCATGGAAAGTTTATTCCATCTTGGTGCTAAGACAAAAAAAGTCCTGATGTTTATATTCTATGTGTCCTGGATGATGGTGGGTTGAGATAAGCTGTATTTGCAACAGGAAGTGCTCTGGATATGCACTGGGCGTTGATGTTGGGAGATGCTGGACCATTTTTTGCTTTGTTGGCCACCATCAAGGTTTTATATATGATGTAGGTAACCACAGGAAGCCAGTGAAGGGTACACGACATTGGAGTAACATATCTGAGCTTGGGATGTTTGAAAACAGGGCAACCTAAAGAATTCTGAATCAGTTTCAGGGGTCTGATGGTGAACATGTGTAGGCCATCAAGGAGGGAGTTGCAGTGGTCTAGTCTTGAGCTGATGTGTGTGGACTTCCTGGAGAGAAATGGGCAAATTCAGAATATAAAAATTAAGTTTTTACACATTACATTTATGCTTATTGAACTAGAATGCTACAGTGGCAAGAACAAACTCATTGAGATGATAAGAAAAAGAAATATTGTGTTTCAGTGTATTGTATTTATGGATGACTATTCGAATCTGAGTTTGTAGATAAAACGTTTCTGACTAGACTGCTTCTTGTTTGGCTATTAAACCACGGACCTCATGTTACAGCCATGTTAGTCATGCTTACCTGACAACAAGATCCTTACAGTTGTTCAGGGGCTTGGGGTTCTGTTGTAGTAGATGCTGCTTGTGTTGTAATTATTCACAGTGAGACTGCAGCATCTGGTCAATAGCCTTCACTCCTTTTGATCCTACACTCGATTTCAATCAAGTGTCCTTGCAATCGTGAAAACTAATAAGTACTCAATTAAAAAGCATATTCTATGGCCTTGCATGGCTTGTGAACTTGTGTGCAGTTTAAATATGTTGTGTTATACAGTATATTAAAAGAAATAACTGCTTGGCTTATCTTGACTTAACATCTTTTGTTGCGTGTAGCATTTATACAGATTTTTGCATTTAATTGATATCTCCTATGATATAAAGCATACATCAGCACTTTCATTTTTTTTTTTTCACAAACATCTCTCAACTTTTTATTTATTGCATGTGAAGGCACATACAATCTGTCATTTAATATGTTCAACAGTGCTTGAATGCTGAAATTGTGTGTGTACATGGACACTGTTGATTTTTCCCTCTTAGTTGCAATTACATATACAACCCATTATTTCAATAGGACGTTTGCAGATTTATTTTTAATTGGATACCTGAAACACATTCCAAAAGAGTTGGGGCAGGCACATTTTTACAACACTCAAAAAGCGTTCTGGAACTGAGGACATTAATTGTTGAAGCGGAATGTGGAAATTTTTCCAATTCTTGCTTGATGTAGAACTGGCTCAAGAGTCCATAATGTGCCAAACATTTTTTATAGGAGACAGGATTTTAATAGGATTTTAATTTTCTCGTTGGCCCAGAGGACACGACTTCCATCAATACCAAAGTGATGGAGTCTTTCAGGGATGCTTACTTTATACACAATCATGACGCTTACCTGGTTCTAATTAACATGTTTATAACATAATTCACCCGTGGAGTGTTCCAAACAGGTGTTTTTTGAGCATTCCTCAACCATACTAGTTTTGTCCTAACCCGTCTCGACTCTTTTAAAAGCATAAAATTCAAAATGAGTAAACATTTGAAAAAGACGAATTTATCCATTTATACATTAAATATCTTGTAAACCAGCCATTAGAAGGCACAAGCCAGTGTATTTCTAGTGCCGGTCCCAAGCCCGGATAAATGGTGAGGGTTGCGTCAAAAGGGTGTCAGATAGAGTGATGAGATTAAAGTTAGAAATTGAAGGTGTAATACTGAATGTTGTCAGTGGCTATGCACCACAAGTTGGCTGTGAGTTGGAGGAGAAAGAAAGATTCTGGAGGCAGCTGGTTGACGTAGTAAAGAGCATTTCCAGAGAGTAGAGAGTGGTGATTGGTGCAGATTTCAATAGGCATGTTGGTGAATGAAACAAAGGAGATGAGGAGGTGATAGAGAAGTTTGGTGTTAAGCATAGGAATCTAGAAGGACAGATGGTAGTGGATTTTACAAAGAGGATGGAAATGGCTGTGGCAAACACATATTTCCAAAAGAAGAAGGAGCACAGGGTGACCTACAAGAGTGGAGGAAGGAGCACACAGGTAGACTACATATTGTGTAGACGAGGTCACTTG
>JAOUQV010000040.1:6233581-6243606 GCA_028565295.1 Aspidoras spilotus
ATCAATACACAAGTTAGTGACAATTTAGCATTTCCAACTTACCTAGCGTGCATGTCTTTGGACTGTGGGAGGAAACCGGAGCTCCCGGAGAAAACAGGGGGAAACAAGCAAACTCCACACAGAATTTTCCCAGGTTGCCCCACCTGGGGATCAAACCCGGGTCCTCTTGCTGTGACGCCACAGCACTATCCAGTGCGCCACTGTGCCGCCCATATTGGGTATTTTAACAGTATGACTGCTTAACGAAAATGGATACTTTTCAATCGGTCTGAAAAGTCTGAACATATTAAAAAGAATGGAAAAGGAGGCGAGTCAGTAACCTCATACTGAGCACTCAACCATTACCCAAATATGAAAACATATCCAGACATAACACCTCCTTTTTCCTGCCACAGAAGCAGACACAGAGCTTATATTACACACAGCCATCAGACTGATCACATTAATTGTAATGCACTGACTTTTATCAACAAACTAACCTTAGTTAAAGGAGTATGTTATCTTGGAAAAATGGTAACAAAATCCACCCCTGACACTTACAGACAAGACTAAAAGCCCACTTTAAAATTGGGGCAACTTCATTTTCCAACACCAATCAGATCATTGTTATTAATAATGGACAAAGCTGAGCCTGAAAGATAACTTAAAAGACTATCCATGCACAGAGTGTAAAATGAGCTTACACTTACTGGCTGATATTACTACTGTGAGTGTCACTACTGTAAATGCAATAAAAATAAATGTTCAACATACAGTCTAGACATAACATACCATACAGCATTAACTTAAGCCTTAAGTTCAAAACTACACCGAATTGCAAAACCACCCTTTCACCCACTTAAAATACCACAATACCTTTGTCCAGTTAATTCCTCTCTTTAAATTAGGCTAATCCAACATAAATAAACCAAAAAAATGTAAGAAATTATAGGGGAAGCAGAGAGGATGTGCATAATCTTGCCCAGCTTGAGCTCTACTGGCGCCTTTTAGATGCTCATCTATAGCACAAGGGTCCAGTGTGCAAGAGGCATGTGACAATTTATTTTTTTTGTTTGATCACCAGCATAAGTAATCTAGAGCATTTAACTTGCCCTTAGTACGATTATGAACATTTGGCATATGACAACTGACAACGTGCCTCAACTGGTGGTTACATAAGAGTTGGCTCTATTAAGGCTCTATACTGATCTGTTTACAATCTATAGGAAAATTGATCGACTTCGACTGCGGACAAACAGCTGGACCCCGGAGGTGTGGACCAAAAATATACTAGAAAAATGCCTAAAATTCATAAATAGTCTATATGAAATGATAATAATAATGCAGCGATTGATCACTGCATTCAGGAAGGAGAATTATTCACAAAGAAATGTAACTCTAAAACAAAACATCATGCGGATAACAATCCCTTGCAAAGAATAAAATGCACAGTTTCGGGAATCCAGGTGTGCTAGTTTACTTAAAACATGCTCCCCTGTATATATTGAGACGAAACCCACCATGTGCCAGTTACATAAATGGTAATACATGTGCACCAGCGGTAATGCGGCTAATGTGTACATAAGTTCATTAAGTACTATACTGTTCTACATTAAAGTGCTTAGACTCATTTTTTTCCAGCCCGTTTTCTCACATCGGATTCCGTAATTCGGACAAAGAAGAACATGCAAACTCCACACAAAATGACACTGAATGGCCCAGGTTGGGAATTGGGGGTCAACCGTGGCTAAATAGATAGGATAGAGGGCTGGGAACCAAGAGTTTGCCGGTTAGATCCTACTCTAGGCAAGTCATGGCTGAAAGTGCACCCAACCCCCAACTGCTCCCCGTGCGCCTCACTACCCCAGGTGTTAACACCTGGATGGGTTAAATGCAAAGCACAATGTCCCTACAAGGATCAATAAAGTAATCAAAAAAATTGCTTAAATTACTTGCTTAATATTTTGCTGTTTTACAAAATGGCTTAAGTAAATATCAATAACTTATACAATAACTAATAAAATAATCAAACACACATTTTGAGTGCGGGCACGAGCGGGCTGACAGGTTATGTGGCATGCAGGAACGGAACAAATTCGGCCAACTGTTGGTGGGATAAGGAGGGAATGAGAATAAAAAAAAATCCACTAGCTGAACTTGTGACCTGTTCTTGTACCATGGTGTTACATGTGTACCAAGAATAAAGGAACCAGCAACAAACATCCAGCCGAAGGTCACACAGCCGGCTACATGCAATTGTTCCAAGAAGCAAGTGTCAAATTAGCGAGGCAATCTTGCAGGGCTACAGCGGAAATGGGTCGACGTGTGTATAAAGATGTTTGCCAGCTTTTCTGGAATCAGTTCCTGACATCAATATGCAGTCATTATTCAAAGGGTGGACCATTTATTAGCCAGGGGTTCCATGTATTGCACAGTGTAATATGTTTTAATTTTTAAGATCTCAGATGCTCTATGAATGAATTCTGTATAGGAGTTAAGAAATACAACTACAAAGTATTAGGAACTGATATGTGAACTGATGTAATATCAGTGGGGAACGCAAGTTCTTAACCATGAAATCACAGACGCCTGATATCATATTCTAAAAGCATTTGATTCAGTGCAGTCTGGGGAATTGATGGGAAGATTTTCCAGCCACTGGCTGAGGGGAACAGTAAAGAAGATGCCTGTAGTACTATGACAAATTGATAATAGAAGTAAAAGCTGCATGTGTTAAATTAAATCTTAGAATTTTACTTGATCATTGTAGTAAAGGTGTTTGGAACCTAAATAACTGAACAATCACTGAATCTGCTGTGATCTTGCCATTGGTGGTTACGTCCCAATCGGCACTCGTTTAAGGTGGCAACCAGTCCACTGCACTGCAAAAGGCAACATTTACCAGATATGCATAAACAGAGAGACTTTGACTTAATAGGATAAAGTTTGCCCCTGCCGGTGTGCACTTCTGGCCTGCATCAGAAGTGTACCAAGAGTGGAATAACCATCAACAAGCATCCAGCCAGTTGTCACATGATGGCAAATGGTGAGCGTCAAACTACTTAGCATTATACGTGTAGTCATTAAATCAACTGCAAACCTTATTTTCATAAGTGACGACATTGAGGGTCTATTTAGGAGTTACCCGGATGTACAGGATTAGAAATGAGAACATCAGAGGGTCACAACATTTTAGTCTACTTAGCGTCAAACTGTCTGAGGTGCTGCATCAGCATGGGTCGACTTGTGAATTGATTATGTTCACCATATTATATAGTCTGTTTCCTGAGGTCTGTCGGCTGTAATTAATTAAAAAGTGCATCAGGCCATTAATACCTAAGTGTTTCTAATCTATTGATCGGTTAATGTAAACATACGTGTGTGAAAGTGTATGATCGAGGTCAAAATAACGCCTGCTTTTTTCACGTGTAGCAGTGCGTGGAGGTCATATTAAAGGTGGTATAAAGATTTGTTTTACACTACAATCAAGCGGGTCGTGTGGAGTATACAAGCGGGCAGCAGTCGGTCACTCACCGTATCTGTTCGGCTCTCTGCTGTACTCCAGGATAGGAACAGCCTCTGGCTCATCTAAATCTCCGTCAGCTCCATACACAGGTAAGGGATTCGGGTTACTGTCGTGATGAATATGCTCGTGCTCCTCACCGTCACAACACTGAGCTACCGGCAGGACCACGAACCTCTCCGTCATGCTTGTTTCACGGGTCGGAAAGCACTCGGTGTCCAGCGCATAGCCGGACGGTAAGAATCTAGTGCGTGCACGCGCGCTCATACAACAACGAACGAGCGGCAACCTTTATAAAACTCTGTCACTCCGCGCCGCGGTGGGCGTGTCCGTTTTTTGATTGGTCGAGACAAATGTCAATTAGAAATGAGACTGAACGTCAGAGACCAAGATAACGCGCCTTCTTGGGATGTCTTGCAAGGTGATGGGAATTTAATTCTTTAATTGTAAATGACTATTTTTTTTAATTATAGTACGTCATATTTTACTTTTTAACATATTTAATACGTGCGGTCATTAAATTAATTGCAAACCTTATTTTCATAAGTGACGATGTTTAGGGTCTATTTGGTAGTGACCCGGATGTACAGGATTAATGAGAACATCAGAGGCACAGAACATTTTTGAAAAATTGGAGACAAAGTTAGAGAGGGCAGCCTGAGATGATCTGGACATGTGCAGAGGAGGGACAGTGAATATATTGGCAGGAGGATGTTAGAGATGGAGCTGTCTGGCAGGAGGCAGAGAGGAAGACCAAAGATATATTGATGTGGTCAATAAAGATGTGCAGGTAGCTGGTGTGAGAGCAGAAAATGCAGAGGACAAAGTGAGGTGGCAAAAGACTGACTCACTGTAGCGACCCCTGATGAAAATGGAGACGCCGAAAGAAGAAGATTTTCAGAAGTTCGTACACTATGAAAACAACATGTTCTGGGTATTTTTATGACCAAGCTAATTATATTTTGTAAAAATACACAAAACACAGTTCAATTTTACTTCTGTAGCATATTGTTTACAAAAGTAAATAGTATCACAGAAAAAAATCACAGAAATTACATTCATGATATAACCATGGAGTTATGCTTTATATGCCTAATGTTTAAGCCATAGCAAGAAAATACTCCTGATAAAACCAATGTGCCTTGTGAGGTGCCCGACAAATCAACTCCATTTGAGTGATAACAGATTAATAATAGTCTTGTAACTCTTGATTAATTATAGTTTGTACATGTGTGTGTGTGTGTGTCTGAAAAAGTGAAAGAATTGTGATGATACAGCAAGGAGACAGGAACCCAGGAAATACTCTTTTTATTAAAGAAGCTGTTACACACAGTCAGACTCACTGAAACCACACACACACCCCTTAACCCCGTTAATTCCCTTACCATTCACTTGGTTTCTGGACACACGAAAACACACCAAAAACATCACACAAACTAAACTAACCATATTTAACAGCACAAAACATTTACTAATTAATAAAACACATAACAACACAATAAATAACCCACAGAACATTGAATCCAGTCTGGAGCGCTGCCTTCTGGGTAACTCCGCCATGCCCACACCCTAGCCCAGACGTGGCAAACGTCACAGTATGTATACAGGATATATTGTTATATATACATCCTCAGAAGGAACCAGTGATTTCTAAGTGATATGAGCTCCCACTAGAAGTATATTATCAGGAACAGGGATGACAGAGAGAGGTAAGAGAATTTATTAGGAATGATCATTGTGAAATACCGTAGCATTTACAGACAATGTGGAGTGTGAATTTCCTCGAAATTCTACATGCAATTCCCAATAATGACAACATCTGAAACATTGAAGGCCCCTATGTGTACAGTGGTCTCCATCATCGGTAATTGAAAGATGATTGAAACCACCAGGACCACAATGTTCTGTGGCTTTGATCTGTACTGGTGTGTATTTATTGTTCTGTACTGTGTTTACTGTTTGCACGAGTGCACTTTAATGTTGTGTGTAACACCTTGGTCTGGAGGAACATTGTTTCTTTTCACTGTGTACTGTAACACTGTATATGGCTGAAATGACAATAAAACTACTTGAGACTTGAGACTTGAGACTCTTGGCCGATGTGCAGTACTGATCAATAGTTACCGGAAACATTTAGTTACAGTTATCTCTGCAATGGGGGTCACTCTAGATACTAAAAGCAAAGGTTCACATATTTTTGACATTCAAAAATGTGTAATATTGAATAATTTTCCTCAATAAATAAATGAACAAGTATAATATTTATGTCTTATTTAACAGAGTTCTCTTTATCTACTTTTAGAATTTCACTAGGTGTAAAAATCTGATGATATTTTATATCACAAAGCAGAAATATAGCATGGATTGTTTATTCCCTCATCTCCTTCACTATTCCATCATTTATATTATGAATTCTTTATGCCACCAGATTACCAGACAACTCTTAAGTAATTCTACTGTTAACGTATGTACACTATTTTCCCTTTCTTGAAGTAGTGTGTAGCTAATAAGCTAGCTCAGTTTATTTATGTGATGTAATACATGTAATAGCATGACTTATGTTATATAATGCTTTCAGTGATTTGTGGTTAAATGCCTATCTATATCTTTTGTTTTGTTAGGGGCGATCTCTAATAATAGTGTATTCCAGGCAACAATGGCCACAACCCAAAATAATGTGAGCAGTACAGCCACTCAGCAACAAATGTTCAAAGCTTATAAATAGCTTCAATCGTTTAAGACAGACGATAGGTATCGACGCGGCATATTGTTGGCACATTTGGATATTAAAAAGAACATGTGCATCACAGCATTTGGCAGCCATCCTTATCCAAATAGCTAGGTCAAGTATAATCCATCTGAGAACATTAAACATTAAAGATGATGACCTCTGGTGGCCATTTTTGATAATTATCAGCTACTGAACTGATATTTTTCAAATAAACAAATATCAGACGATCTGCACCACGTTTTGTTGCCAGGAACACTATTCCTTTTTCTTCTCAGATATGTGCACACCTTAACTGTCATATTTCTTCATCTCCAGATTGTTATCGGCTACAAGTCCAGCTGGGTTGTGTTAGTTCACTTGGCAGAATCAGAATTCATGCCAAAAAGTGCAATGAGCATTTAAAGCAAGATGGCGTTTGTAGGACGACATCATTTTTAAGAAATTCCATGTATTTTTTTATCAAGACCAACAAAACCAAATGCTGCACACATTACAAAGGCATGTCTGCTTAGTAATATATGTTTGTCGGAAGAATGGGACACAACAGCTGCCTCTTTTCAAATCATTTCCTTTAGCCTGCAAAGTATTTGCTCCATTTTTGTTCATATCTGCTTACACTAGGTGCCTATACATGCACCCACTGACACATGTCCCTGCCATCTGAGGGATCTAGCATACAATGAACTCCACCCCCCACTGGAAGCGATAATCCACTACTACCATCTGCACCATGGGGAAAGACAGATGGGAAAACGATGCTTCAGGAGGTAGTACTGAAGACTGAGGACCTAAGCTTTACCTTTCCTGCTGATGTACAGCAGTAGGACAATGAAATTGAAACACCTGGTTTTAGACCACAATAATTTATTAGTATGCTGTAGGGCCTCCTTTTACGGCCAATACAGCGTCAATTTGTCTTGGGAATGACACATACAAGTCAAACAATTTGTCCTCTTTTGAACTCTGGTGTCACCCATAATGTTGTGTGCATTGCAATATTTTGAGCAAAACTGTGCTAATTGAACCTTCACACTCTGCTCTTACTGGTGCAATGTGCAATTAATGAAGATTGTCTTGTCCAATTTAGCCATAAATGAATCACTAAAATGACAGGTGTTTCAATTTCATTGTCTAACCCCTGTATATATATATGTATATATATACAGATGTTATTAATGTTATATACTCAGGGAAGAACCTCTTCTTGAGCATCTGTGTGTGGCGTGGAGGCTCCTGTAACGCCTACCAGATAGGAGGAGGGTGAAAAGTCCACTGTTTGAATGAGAAATGACCTTGATGAAGTTTCCTCTCATGCCAAGGTAGCATTTGTGATGAATACTCTCTGTGGTGGGTAAATGTGTTACAGTGATGCGTTGGGCAGTTTCCACCACCCGCTGAAATGCTTTACGGTCCAATGCAGAACAGTAACTATACCACACAACAATAAAGTTTGCGAGAATGATCTTAATGGTACACTGAAAAAGGTCCAACAGTATCCTAGGTCACAGATGAGCTTTCTTCAGGCTTCATAGGAAATAAAGACGTTGTTGTGTCTTTTTAACCGTAATGGAGGAGTTTATCGACCAGGAGAGATCATTAGAGATGAGCATGCTAAGGAATTTAAAGTAAGATCATGCCCCATTCACAAAGGTGCAGTTATGTTCTGCCTCTCCTATCCATGATGGCGCACGTCTTGCTGGCGCATCTGTGACCAATTCTTTCAAGCATCAGGTTGTTGTGCTGCCACCATTCAGTTAGGTGCTTCACCTCATCCCTGTAGACCGTCTCATCATCGCCATTGGTCAGACCTATTACTGGGGTATCATCTGGGAACTTGATAATGGAGATAGGTCCAAAAACAGTACCACAGTCATATGTGAAGTGTGAGCACAGCAAATGACTCTGTGGTACCCATGTTTTTAGAGGATGGAGCTCGAAGAAATGGTCTATTTTAACCCCCTGGTGTCTGACAGTCAAAAATTCTAGGATCCAAAGTTGCAGATAAGTGTGCAAATAACCAGCTGATGAAATTGGCGATTAGCTTGGAGAGGATCACTGTATTCATTTCTCATTTAAAGTCAATGAATAGCATTCTAACATGAATTGTGAAAGTCCAGATGTACCAGTGCAGTGTGGACAATTGCAGAAATTGCAGCTTCTGTAGACCAATTGGGCTGGTTTTCAACCTAATAAAAGCTGTACGAGAAAGGCATGTTTTTAACTTATTAACAGCCAGTCTTTCAGAACACTTAGCGATTATGGGGGTAAGAGCAACAGGGCCGAAGTCATTCAGGGCTGAGGCAGCTGAATGCTTTGGCACTGACACCACTGGGGCTTTGAATGTTGCAGAAAAAGTTCCTTTGGTCAGTGACAGATTGAAAATGTCAGTTAAGTCCCCAGACAGATGCTTAGTGCTGACTCTAAGCACACGGCCAGGTAAGATGGGACTGTCTGCTTTTACATGCGTTCACCTTGCTAGGAGTGTGATAGACATCACTGATAGAAAGTGTGATTGGATTCTTATCAGGTAATGGAGCTATTTTGAAAGAGATCACATTGTTTCCACAGTCAAAGCGAGGGTCGAAATGATTGAGCTCATCAGGGAGTGAGGCACAATTGGTGGGTGAAGAAATGTTTGGTAGATTCTAGTCAGTCATTGTCTGTGTGCCCTGCGATGCACCACAGAGATGTGTTCTAGAAGAGTTAGTGTAGACATCAATGACTTGGCCTTCAGTCTATGTGCTGGACCTGATGTTTGAAGAATGGAGTCTGACCCCTCTAACCAAATCATAATAGGCCTGGTGGTTTATTTCAAATGCTGATGTGTATTATGAAGCAGGAACAAGGAGAGGTGATCAGTCTGTCATAGGTGGTAGTGCTTTGTGGCTTTGTAGGCATCAGGAGACATTTTGGAAACTTTGGAACTCCAGATATTATATTGCAGTGATTTAAGGCCACAGCCACAATAAAAGCTATGTCCAGACGCAGAGTTTGCAGTTTTTTAATAACAGCCCAAAGATCTTTCATCGCTACTTGAGCATTAGCATCTGGAGGAACATAAACTGTAGCAGCTATTATACAGACACTGCGAATCAGAAATGTGTTCCATTGTTACGTTATGTTGCTTTCTGTAAAGCTGAAAATAGGTTGCAACGGCTGTCTACTATTTGCTAGACAGCAGTAGATGGGGTCCGGATCTACACTCTCTCAGTAGCATGTTTAACTTAGCATGAACACGATGAAATTGTCACAGCGCAGAGAAGACTCAAAAGAAGATGAGTTACCCTTTGTAAATTTGGTTCCATAAATTCTGGGAGTTTTTCCTTTCCATCATCACCCAGTTTGCTCATTTTGAATAAAAAATAACTATAAAAATTGAAAAATAACTGATGATGATGATTGCATCTGTGGCATGGTGAAGCGGTCAGAAGCACTGTCTCCTTACAGCAATAAGTGTGATACCCGGATGGGATGACCCTGGAAATTTCTGTGAGGAGTTTGCATGCTTTCCCTGTTTTTTCTCTGGGTGCTCCGGTTTCCCTACCGCATTCCAAAGACGTGTACGTTAGGGTAATTGGTGTCTCTAAATTGGCCCTTAGTGTGTGAATGTGCCTTATGATAGAGTTCGATGTTCCCTTGCTCCCAGTGTTCCCACCAGCTGGCCCACAACAGCGTGTGGATTAAGTGGAAGGTGATGAATGAATGGACGAATAAGAGTGAAAGTGATACATTTTGCCACTATGTTTGCACACAGCAGAATTGGTCCTCTGCATTTAACCCATCTGTGCAGTG
>JAOUQV010000040.1:6416972-6427803 GCA_028565295.1 Aspidoras spilotus
CCTACACCATACTAATAAATTATTGTGGTCTAAAACCAGGTGTTTCAGTTTCATTGTCTAACCCCTGTATATGTCAAATCCTTTTTATTGGAATCTAAATTCTTAGTTACATAAATTAAGAAAAGCTCATATGCAGTGTTTTACACATTACAACTTTCCAGTAAATGCCATTTTTCCCTTTTTTTTTTACTCTAGTGCAAGTTACATCAATATAGATGAGGCAAGTTAACCTGTATGAGGTAGTCGGTGTGCTCTGAAGTTTTGTTTGGTCAGCCACTTCTGTGAAGTTATACCCCTGTTCCGATTTATCTCAGCCTGGGGTATAATGGCACTCACTGTGGTTCATTAAAGTAACAGAGCCTTGGCAATTGCTTTGTAACCCTTTCCAACCTGTAAGATTTCATTTTATCATCTATTCGGATCTCTTTATAGATTATGTGCTGCTTTTTGAGATTTAGCCTACTGCATACTGCATACATGCCATACAGGGTTCAATCCCCTGGTGGATTCTCCAGGTGCTCTGGTTTCTTCTTGCATTCCAAAGACATACATGCTAAGTTAATTGGCGTCTCTAAAGTGGTCTCTAGAGTGTGAACATGCGTGCCTGTGTATGTTTGTTTGTGCTCTACAATTGATTGTTGTCTTGTCTAGAGTCGTTCCTGACCCTACATTTTGAAAACAGATGTCACTTATGACGTGAGATTATAAATTGTGTTTTTTAAGTTATTTAATTATTTAAAAACTCCAGTTTCCTTTTGCATTCCAAAGACATGCATGATAGGTTAATTGGTTTCTCTAAAATTGCCCGTTAGTGTGTGAATATGTGTGCATGTGTGCGCCCTATGATGGATTGGCACCCTGTCTAGGGTTGTTACTTCCCTCGCACCCAGAGTTGCTAGATGGGCACCGGTTTCCTCCTGACCCTAAACTAGGATTAAGCGGGTATAGAAAATGAAAGAATAAATGATAGTCTTGTCAATAGCCAATAAAAGACATGAAGTTTTGAATATGGTACTGTATGTAATTTCATAATCTTCTGACATGTAGCGTACTGTATAGGAAACAAAAATGTTTTTGTGGTCTTACAATCTAAGTAAACACACCCAGCCTTCATTCAGTAGAGAAAGTGGATTTTATGCGTGAACAGATAAATATCCAGATATGATTCTCTCAGGTCACCATGGTCTAAATTATTCATATATAGCTCTGTCAAGGTTTCCTCAGGAGCTATCTAGAGGTCTTTGCCCTGTATGGCCCACCGATCAAACATGGTCCAAACCCGCATCCATTCCACTTCATCAATATTTCAACAGTCTTTTCACCTCTTAATATATGGAGCTTATTGGAGTGTGATGAGTTCCTCTTCATATTGGCAGCTCCCAGATGCTCAGCTCTATCTTACCTAATCAATCAATTATTTCCCAGTTAAATGTCTGGAAAAATTTTACTGTGCAAAAATGTGTTTGGAATCTGGGAATTTAAAAAAATGGCTATATTTTGTATATTTTTGTACAGATAATAAAATAGGATTATATTATTATCTTTTGTCACTGCAGGATCTCCTGCATTAGATAGAAATAGGAAGTTTATTACAGATACTTGTTTTAGACCTGACTATGAGTGTTCATTAGATGCATTAAAATAAACAATAGCTTGTTATATTATAAATGTAAAATATACAGTATTTTTATGGTATTTCAAAAAAATATATATATATATATATTAATAGTAGTACTAATATAATATAATAATCTAATAATTGCACCTAAAGTTAATCACTTCCACTTATGTATATACTATATTGTGTAATTTGGTTTTTAAACAACCTTTAATCATGGCTCCCAGAGAAAGTCCAAGATTTTTTACCCCCTCCTAATGCTCCTAATCCAGTATTCTGTAAAGACCGATAATGATAAATTCAGTTCAGTTCAATTTAGTTTGATTTCTATAGCGGTTTTTTTTACAAAGTTTATATAAGACAATTTATCGCTAATGATGAAGCCAGACGGACAGTTGCAAGGGAAAAGCCTCAAAACAATTACAATAATTGTGCGTTGTCCACAAATAAGGATGTGGTGTATCTCTTGTTTGGCATTTGTGGCTCTGGATATGCCCATTTGCATTATCTTTAGCACTGCAGTGGCACTTTAGTGGGAATAAAGGGTGTGTTTATGCAGGAAGTGAGGAGGTATGATAAACAAGTGAGTGCTTCGTGAAGCTAATTGCCCTCTGAGCAGGATGAGTATGGCATCTATGCACTTTATCATCAGTTTAGTACTTTTGCCTGTTTAAGTGTGTGCATACTATATGTATGTGCCCAAAAAATATAAGCACTACATACAGTAGTTCTTCTAAAATGCTAATGAATTATTGTTTATGCCTTGTTTATGTGAATGGTCTATTCCATACACATCAGATTGTGTGTTTGTTTACTAATTGTTTACATTATGCTTGATTTTAATATAGCCTGCATATAATGAAAACATTTTATAAGTTATTGACTTCATTTTTCAAGTCATTATTCTGTTCATGGGCTTGGTACTTTGTATGCAGGCGTGTGGGAATATATATAATGGTGCCATCTGACTGGTTAATCTGTTAAATTGTTCTTCACAGAATATTATATGGCATGCACCTGCACCTCTATGCCTCTATCACTGAGGCGGTGAAGAAAATATTTATTCGAGAATAAAAGGCTCAGAATTGCCTCATTACAGACCTTCAGTCCTAGGAACTCTATATTACCTTTGCCTGAATGTTCGGCTAGAGAGAAGATAGGAGGGCACAAAGTGTATGAGTCTCACCCAGTGAAGCCACTTTAGACCACAGTTAGGTTGTAACTCCAGCTCTGGGACTGAAACTCACTACCAGACCTTGCTCTCTTCTTAGGACACACCACTGCATGGCTATGGTTTCTCCTAATTGCATTTCCTCACTGCTCCCTGTCTCACCGTTTCACCTGGCTGGGTCTCCCCATTCATTTTTAATCCTTGGCTCTAATCTAATTTGCCTGGGTGGCTGAAAGGTATAATTAGTTTAGAGAAATCAAAAAAAGCCACTGAGGTACTCCATGATCAACATTTGCTCTAGCTCCCTCTGATTCAATTGAGCTAACACCACTATTGAGTGGACATGCTAATAAGGGAAAACACATTGTTTGCTGCCAACTCCTCCTATATTATAAATGAAGTACAATTTTTTGCCTTATGTTCTTCTGAGTGTTTATATACAGGAGAGTTCATTATTTGCATCCATTTACCAAATCCTCATGGCAGAAAAAAGGAGATATATGACCTAATAACATTTATGTCCACATTTATCACAGGACATACACTCACTGGCCACTTTATTAGGTACAATATTGTCTCGTTAACATACATATCTAATCAGCTAATCACATGGCCGCAAATAAAAGCATTTAGGCATTTAGAGGTTGTCAAGACAACTTTCTTAAGTGTAAACCGAGCATCAGAAAGGGAAAGAAAGTTTAATTAGAAAGAAAATTAAATTGACTTTGAACGTGGCATGGGTGGTGGTGCAAGATGGGCTGGTCTGAGTATTTCACTAATGATATACTAGGATTTTCATACATACCCATCCTTAGGTTTTAAAGCCAATGGTCCAAAAAGAGAAAACATCCAGTGAGTGGCAGTGGATAAAATGCCTTGTTGTGGTTAGAAAGTAAAAGTGATATATTTTTTGCCACTATGTTTGCACACAGCGGAATTGGTCCTCTGCATTCAACCCATCCGTGCACTAAAACACACACATAGAAACACACAGTTGAGGTGAGCACATGTGCCCAGAGCAGTGAGCAGCCAGCACAGCGCCCGGGGAGCAACCGGGGGTTAGGTGCCTTGTCCAAGGGCACTTCAGCCATGACTTGTCAGTACTTGGAATCAAACCAGGGACCTTCCTTAACCACAAACCTACGACTGCCCCTAGAGGAGGATCGGCAGACTGGTTCAAGATGATAAAAAGGCAACGATACCTTAAATAACCACTTGGTACAGCCAAAGAATTCTGATCACTATCCTTTTAAAATGGAATGCAGTGAGGAATTAAGGGAAGAAATGGTCCAACCTTTTACTAGCAAGGTGTACCTAATAAAGTGGCCAGTGTGTGTACGCTACAATGTTATCAGCAGACAACTGCTGAAAGGGAAAATAATGGACACAGATGATATGATCCTATTGATTAGTGAGTCGAAGGGCTTAGGTCTATAATTGTCACTATTACTGTCGTCTTTTACAAATAAAGCTTCATATATGACAGGAAATCAAATCAGCAAATCACGTTGTTCCATAACCTTCATTCAACCATTATACTAGCTTTAAGATTTGTCTCAGGTATGATGACAAACCTCATAAAATAGTCTGGTAGCTGGACTAGAGTGCAGGTAGCCACATTGTATTGTCTTTGCATCTGTCAAGTTGCAATCCCAAAGCTTTACATCACTGCTCTTGTGATGAATAGTAGTTAATGTGTGCCCTGTTAGCAGGGATTTTGCCATGCTTGTTTGCCTGTGTACAATTCCCTGTGGGCAGTGTTGCACGGTGTCACAGCCGCAGTACTGAAGTAGAAAAGGACATAGGCTTCCAGTTTGCCTGCTTTATTTTTCAAGCCAGTAACAATGTGCTGTTCATTACCTCTCTTCATCTTTAGTGAGGAAGAGATGACAGACAGAAAAGGGTTGTGGCTTAAATTGTAGGGATAGCACTTTTGGTGTTAATTCTGGGTACTACTCATTCATCATAAAACTATTCCTCTGCATCTATAGCTGTTGAGTAACCCAGTCATTTATTTTAGAGACACATTTTGACGAACTACTCTTTAATTAATTTAGCTGGTTGGACACAACCTTCAGATCTGTCTCTTTTTAAAAGGTGAAGTGACAGATTCCACTGTTTACTATCGATGTAAAAGGTTTTGAAAACTTACATTCACAAACTTTTAATGAAGTCTTTTTAAAATGTTTTGAAGGCAACATGATGGTACACTGGGTAGCACGGGCACTTCTGTGTTTACAGTTCAAGTCAGATATTTAGTCACTGCTTGATTTTTCATGGTTTTCATTTAATTTCTCAGATGAGAACAATTCTGTATAAATAATCTGTGTTTTGATCCTGTTTTGTATCTAAAGGGTGGGCCATTTATTTGGATACATACAGATATTCTAGCATAATCTGCAGATCCAGCATGTCCCTGATTGGCTACTGAAAATGAATATTTAATAAATATTAGTCTGTGTGTAGTTTATTTGAAGCAAACAATATTCCCAGCAATGCTTTTATAACCAGTATATATAACCCCGCACTGCCAAAAATTTTGGTTACTGCCCTACACACGTAGCGTACCTTGTTTCACGCTTATTTTGAGCATAAAATACAAGATGGAATTTTATATTACTTTCTTGTTGTTGCATATAGTTTATCAATGCACTACATTCAATTTCCTTTGCCTCCTCACTGCAGTATTAGCTATTAGCTATGCATTATATTAGATTATATCTAAGTGCTTCTCTGGCTTGTTCAGTGCCTCTATAGTGTCTATCATTTCTCCACACCTTTTTCTGTTGCTCCTTTTGAAATGAACATACTGTACATTTTCTTAACTTCCATCACGCTTATGGAAATGTCATAAGAGTCAGTCTAAAAGCTCTCTGCACCCTCAGTGGTGAAAGGGAAGGCAGGCAGAATGGTAATGTCAGTTAATTAGCTGACAATTTTATTCTTTTTTCTTTGCTCTCTTGCCCTCTCTCTATTTCTCCCTCTCCACCACTTTCATGACTGTGAAACACTGTGCTCACTCCCCATGTTTGTTCGTTCTTACCCACTGTCATTGGTAATTAGGCTTTACTGTCTGCAGGCTACTAAACTTTTACAGGCTTCTGAGACTCCATTAACTTCCCACTTGCTCCTAATTACACATTTTAAAACATCCCTCTTTGCACCCTCATCTGGTCCTCAGCTATAACAATGCCACCCAATTACATCTCAAATCACATTAAACGTGGGCAAGAAAAAACCTCTTTCCAATCAAACAGTGATTGAATTTCAGCCGTGTCACTTCATGGTAAATTCTCCACCTCCAAGGTTTCATTAGAAGGTGGCACATTTAAATGAAAGACATTCGGTCTTGTTGACACGTCCCTTTTGCTGTCTGACCCTCACCTGACCCCTACTTTACTTTTTTCCGTCCAGCTATCCTGCACCAATAGGTCTTACAATCTACCTTTTTTTCTTCAGTATGTTTTTCCATCACACCTCTCCATGACTCAGATTGTGTTTCCCTCTTCATCACCCTCTGATTTCAGCTTCTCTTTCCAGCAGGAAATCTGCCAGGAGTATTGTTTTTTTCTTTGTTTTTGTCTTGCATTATTAATGCAGAAGCCTGTAATAACTAAGACAGATTGAGCATATTTTCTGACTTTCTGACTTCAGGATCCATATTTACTTTCACAGTCGTATCGTGTTTTTCTTTGTAAGAGACAGCTTTTAAAAATATACCTACTCCAGAGAGACAGCAATACTGCAGAGATATAATTGAGGTTCGAGGCATGTCACAAGAATTGAAATTACTTTAGACATCAAACTTCTTCATCTGCCTTTTTAGTACATTATTTTGTATACTGTATGTTTTATTGTATTTCTCCAAATGATTGCATGCAACAAAGAAGAAAATCCAAAGAAAGACAACTGCACTATGCTATTCTCTCAGTCAGTTCACAGTATGTGTTATCGATTGTTCATTCATTCATTCATTTTCTATACCCGCTTAATCCTAGTTTTCACGTCATGGGGAAGCTGGTGCCCACCCGGCAACTCTGTGCACAAGGGAAGGAACAAACTTAGAGCAATCCAGTCCATCACAAACTGGAGTACCCAGAGAAAACCTGTGCGAACACGGGGAAAACATGCAAACTCCACACAGAAATTTCCCCAGTCGGCCCACCTGGGGCTTAAACCCTGGATGATCCTGCTGTGAGGTAACAGCACTATCCACTACTCCACCATGCTGCCATGTGCTATTGATTGTTTAAATCTAAATGTACACTTTATTTCCAAAAGTATTTACTCACCTGCCTTGACTCACATATGAGGTAACCCATAGAATTCAATATGATGTTCAAGAAGCGCATTTGTGAGGTCACATATTGATATAAGACAAGAAGGCCCAGTCTCTACTCTTATTTATCCCAAAGACGTTCTATTGGGTTAAGGTCAGGACTTTGTTCACGCCAGTCAAGTTAACCCCCACCAGACTCTATCATCTATGTCTTTATGGACCTTGCTTTGTGCACTGGTACACAGTCATGTTGGAAGAGAAACTGGCCAGCTCCAAACTGTTCCCACAAAGTTGGAAGCATGGAATTGTCCAAAATGTCTTGGTATTCTGAAACATTCATTCACCTGGGGTCATAGAAGTGATTGGAATCCCTGATTTCGATAATTTGGATGGGTGACCAATTACTTGTGGAGTATAGAGTATGTTGAACAATAACGTCAGCAATGTGGGTAATAACTCAGTAGGCATCTGGGCTTGACTAAGTATAAAGAGCAATAATCATCTTTTTTTTTCTTCCATGTGAATTTCAGTCTGCGTCTTCATCTAACGCTGGGTTGCACAAAGAGAGCCATTGCTGAGGTGAAAATGTGTGTGGGCCAAATATTCAGCTTGACATTCTTTGAACCATTAACATTAAATCAAATTAAGTATTTTATGAAATAGCAAACAAATAAATCTAAAATCTAAATATTTTATCAATATTACTCTGACTTTCATATTTAATGAGCACATATAATGAAAAATAGGGAATTGTAAGTACTATGGCAAAGGGGGGTGTATAAAATAAATAATCAATAATAAAGGGGCTGCTTGTTGGTGGAAATTAGAACATGGGCTGGATTTCGCCCCCATGCTGGATCTTGGACATGCCTGGTCAAAAGTTTTTACACATTGGACAAACGCTAAAATGTCTTTATTTAAATGAATGGCAGATTGTATCTACATATAAAGAATATTATGTATAAAATCATTATACTTGTATACTTGTATAACTACCACCCGTAATACCCATAAACTTTAGATACTTCTCAATCAATATAGCTCTTCATTTTATTTGTTTTGATGACATTTTATTTGGGATTAGGTGCAATAGGACTGCAAAATGTCCTATAGAGCTCATAATTCATGGATCCTGGTTTTATTTGTATGTATTTTTATAACATCATTACAATTTCTTGCCAATTTTTATCGGCCAGCAAGGGGTCCCATGTGCACGCACTGACACAACACACTCGTGGCTTCTTAAGGAACTGCGGGAACTCGGATTTGATGTGAATTATTATATTAACATTTATATGTAAGTAATTCTACATTGGGGAAAATTCCTATGCACTGAAATGTTCTCACAAGGATAGATATCATATTCGTGTGAGTTTGTTGCTCAGGGTGGATGTTCTCCTGTGTAGCTTTCACTTAGCCTGTCAGGTAAAACCTTCATGGGATGTTTTTTTTCGTAGGAGATTGACCTGTGCTCAGCATCACTACCCACACTGTGACACTCACTTATCTGTCATGTCCTCAGTCACTTTTATAGTCAAGAGTACGAGCCTTGTAGATCTGAAATGCAGAAACACTACCCTGATATTTGCTTCAGTGATTGTACTGTACCTCTGCAGATTGAATTAGCAACTGACAATCACATTACAGCATAGTGGACAATAAAAAAGTTTTACAGCCTCACGTGTATTGTAACTGCTCTCTCCTTATTGTTAAGATATTACACACCACAAACTTAAACAAGATTTCTCTAACCCCAGTCACTTTGGGTCAGTATAAAGTGTCTGCATTCAGAACTAAGAACAATAGATGGATATATTACAGATCAGATGTTAAGTATGGGTGCCATACGCCTTTCGTGCTTTGCCTTAGACTCTGAAAACTGTAATGTGCTCTAAGAGACTATTTGTGGTACAATACGTGTTACATCTCACAGCAAGAACAACCCGGGTTCACTCCCCAGATGGGATGACACAAGAAATTTTGGTGTGGATTTTGCGTGTTCTACTCATATTCGTGCGGGTTATCCCCGGGTGCTCCTGTTTCCTCCCAAATTTTGAAGACATGCATGCTAGTTTAATTGGTGTATTTAAAGTAGCCCATAGTGTGTGACTGTGTGTGTGCCCTAGAATGAAGTGGCGCCCTGTCTAGGTTTGTTCCTGCCCTTGCTCCCACAGTTGCTGGCCAATATGTGACTTTCAGTTGGATGTTTGTTAATGATTTCTCGGCATGGTGGAGCAGTGGGTAGCGCTATCGACTCACAGCAAGAAGGAACCAGGTTTGATACTGCTAGGAAGTTTTGATACATTTCTGTGTGGCGTTTCCATTTTCTCCCCCTGTTGTCTCCAATTTCTCCCAAAGTCCAAAAAAAGGTGAATTGTAGTGGACAAGTGGAACTTGTTATATTTGTAATACTGTTGAATGGAAACAAGCCCAAAAGTGCAGCTCTTTACCTTTAGATAGTAAATGTTGTTGTCTGCTGTACAGTGGACAGGTGAGTAACCAAAAAATTGCATCATATGCTACCTACTTCTAATCCAGTGATAATTTAGTGTTTATAAAAGTAAAAATATTTAACTGGTAGAGGTTAATCTCATATGAATTTTGTAATTTGCCCTAAATTAAACACAATTCTTTGAAAATACTTCCAAATGTACATAGCTTTCTCACGGCTTTATACAGTTTGTAAGAGTGATTTAATTACATATTATCTCAAGATTATATCCGAAAAAAGGGCAAGCCTCACATTAATCCTACTCTTATCTGTACAACCGTGAAGGCAAGCTGTTAATAGCTGGCTATAATTAGGACGTTCCCTGATTGCAGCCATTTAGACTATTTAATTATTTCATTAATTGTTATTTATGTCTGGGTTCACATGATTCACACAGTTCTCTCTTTTATCATGCTGTACACTGTGTTCACATTCTTACCCCATATCTCTCACTATCTCTCTCTCTCTCACACACACACACACACACAAACGCATTAGTATGGTTTTTGTTACCAACCCGGGGACTTTCTATTGACATAATTACTGTCCTCACAAAAAATATCAGATACACATATTCTTATCGGGACAGTTTGTCCTCAAAAATATATAAAAACACACACACACACACACACACATTAAAATTTTTGTTAAGGGCAGCACAGTGGCTCAATGAGTACTGCTGTCACTTCACAGCAAGAAGGACCTAAGTTTGATTCTCGGGAAATTTCTCTGTGGAGTTTGCATGTTCATCCTGTGTTCACACTGGGTTTCTCCGGGTGCACCAGTTTCCTCATGCATTGCAAAAACATAAGCGTTAGACAGGCACTTTAGGTTGATGTCTCTAAAGTGGCCTAAAATGGGAATGTGTGTGACTGTGTGTATGCGCCCTACAATGGAGTGGCACCCTGTCTAGGGTTGTTCCTTCATATGCACCCAGAGTTGCCGGGTGGGTGCTGGCTGCCGTGTAACCCCGTGTGGAATAGGTGGAAGAAAATGAATGAATGAATAATTATTAATTAATCTTCAACTTAATATGAAACATTTTCTGTTTTTTTTTACATTTTTATATGTAATTTTTTGTAAGTATTAGAAAAAGGTCAACAAAAGGTATATCATATATTCCTATCCTCGTAGGGACATATGATCCTCAAGGAAATATAAATAAAGGAACACATACACTCTCTCTGTATCTCTCTCTCGTCCCCGTCCCCCCCCCTCTTCAGCTCTCACCCTAACCGAAGCTTCCGCCTTTGCAAATGCTAAGCTCTGGAT
>JAOUQV010000040.1:6468520-6482745 GCA_028565295.1 Aspidoras spilotus
GACGGTCTGTCATTGCCGTAATGTCTATGATCTTGGCTCTGAAAAGCATGTACAATGAATGACAGCTGTCCTTTCTCTCACCTTGACCCACTGCAGCGTCACTAGGTTTTGGCTTGATAAAAGCCTGCCTGGTGTGCACGAATCATTCTTTGGCACCTTCATGAGAGATTTGGGCAGTCAGAGTCAAAGGCTTATTGATGCAGATAAGCTCCATAAGTGATGAGAAGTGATTTCCAGTGATGGCAGCAAGTCTGTGCCACTTTCAGTTTTGTTAAAAAGTACCAGTCCAGGTGTAATGGTTTTGTCAATGTTCCTATTTTAATAAAAGAATACTGGGCACAAACCAACTATACATTATATTGACAAAAGTTTTTGGACACCTGGCTTTCATACTTACATTTGTTTGTACAGCATCCCATTCTCAATTTAGTCCACTGGTCTGTAATAAATAGCTCTATACTTTTGGGAAAACTTTACACTTGATGTTGAAGCATGGAATTTGGAGGATTTGTGTTAATTCAGCCATAAGTGCTTTAGTGGGAAGTTCTGGGGAAACTTTGGTTGACAGTGCATTTGAGGTTGAGGATCTGTGCAGGACACTCGGGCTTGTCTAACTTCAACACACTGCGCTGTCTTCACTGAGCTCATATTGTGCCACATTGATAAAGCATACAAAGATTTTCAAGACAGTTTTCTAGACAAATTTGTGGAAAAAGTTGGGACAAGAAGTATATATTCTACACTATACATTGGATTGAGGTCAAGAAACTTTTGTCCATATAGTGTACTCATGCTAGAATACCAGTCCATTTCATTGCACCACGCACATAGATATTTATGTCTAACTACAATTTAGAATTGTCTATCATTATACTCAGGACTCTAGATCTGGATCTTAAGGAAGGCAGACAGAATGTTCTCTGTAAAGTATGGATCTGTTTTGTCTCTTTTCTGCAATAATAATTAGTCATAATCGGAGGAATGCTCTGTATCTTGGCTTTCATTAGAAGTGTGATCTATCTTTTAAAAAAGAAAGAAAGAAATGTGACAGCAGATATAAGAATAGCCATGAGATGTTCCTCATGACTGTCTAGTGTAATCTTGTGAAGATGCATGAGCCCTCTTTGTTATTATGAAAAGTTGACTCATAGCTGCCTACCTCAGCACTCATGGCTGTAAGTGGGGCAGCACACTGAGCATCTGTAGCAGAGCCATCCGTTATCTGCACATAGCGCAGACAAAACGGAAGCAGCAGCTGCACAACATTGCTCTCAAGTGCTGTTTTGGTAGCAAACTCTTTAGTCTCGTATGTGAGTTTGAAAGCATCTTTTATTTACTGTATAGTATGTCTAAGCCATTGTGTTGAAAAAAAAAATGTTAGTACCCCAGTGTTAATATGTATTAGTCTATACACTCACTGGCCACTTTATTAGTTACACCATGTAAAAGGTTTGACCTCCTTTTGGCTTCAGAAATGCCTTAATTATTCGTGGCATGCTTTCAGCACGGATGATATTCTGGATATTCATTGGACATGAGAATGGTTATTTAAGTTACTGTTGCCTTTCTGACATCTCAAACCGCACTGCCCATTCTCCTCTAACCTCTCTCACATCAAAAAGGAATTTTTGTCCTCACTGGATATTTTCTCTTTTTCAAACCATACACTCTACACCTAGAGATATATGTGAGTGAAAGTAACATTAGAAATTAGGGTGTATCCCCAGGACCACAAGAGCTCACAAATGTTTTGGGATGCTCAGTCATCTTATCCCTATCCTATACGAAGCATATCTGTGCAGCTAACCATCAAAAAGCAATGACGGCATATGGCATGACATGACAGACTGAAAATACTCACCCTAATTTTTTGTAAGTAGTGAACCATGAATCATTCTTGCTTGCAAAGATTTAATCGCTCCTTTTATATTCAAACTTAATGACCTGAAAATTTACTGGCTATATTGTGAATTGTGGAACCTTCCTGTGTATTAATTGTAGGAACCTTCCAGTTTTATTTAGTCCCTGCTTGTAATATTTACAAAGTACAATTAGGTGTGTTAGTGAAAACACAGAAAATGTACCAAAGACTGTAAAAAAGATCAAGTTACTGTCCAGTTTTTATTCTTCCTCAACAGAATTAAACAAGTTATGCTTTCTGAAATGCAGGTGTTCCTAATAAAATGGACTGTGGGTGATTGCAATTAGTATATACTGATCTTAACCTAATACTGTATCACCTCAATGGTAATACAATGGATGCAATCTAAAAGTCATTGGAAGACGTGATATCAGTTTAATCTATAATAAAACCTACTATGAGGTGCCATAAAGGAAATTGCTTTTTTACAACCTTCATTAGATTCTCACAGTGGAAATATGCAATTTGCCCCAGAGCTAATGGTTCTTGACTTGTCCTCAAGTCTAATTATGAAACATCCAATGTATTTATATTTTATTAACAGCATTCCTATCTTGTTTATTAAATGTATGATTTAATATTTAATGCATAGAAATGCAGAGATAGAGGAAATAACCATGAACAAAGAGTTTATGGGGGGTCATATTACATATAACCTACATTTGATTCCGGGGTGGCGCGGTAACGTTTGGTTTATTGTTGTCACCTTACAGCAAGAAGAACCTAGTTTCAATCCCAGGTATAGAGTTTGCATGTTCTTCCTGTGCTCATGTGGGTCTTTTGTGGGCATGGACATTTTGCCAAATCTTGTGAAATCTCAAAGAATTTTGCTGAGAGCTCCCACCCCAACACATTCTTGTGTACTTTGCATTTATTTAGCATTTATTAACATTTATTCCTCTGCGTTCAGCTCTCAGCTTGCCCTCTATACTTATCACAAATGTACAATGTTAGCTAATAACATTTATTAGAACAGCATATTTACTGGTTGAGAAAAGCCATTTTGTGGCAGGGGTTAGATGTTTGTAGAGAGGAAAATTTAATGAAAGCAACAATGAGATAAATATAGCAACTCTTGAAAGATAAGTGTTATTTATAGTACACTGTGGTAACAAAGTATGAAAAATTAAAAATGAAAGAAACACATGAAGCTCCCCACCCAAAGAGGATCCTGGGTAGGCTGGTTGAGTATTTACCCTGTCCAATGCCCCTGCTTTTAGGTGTAAGGATTTCTTTACCTTTGACAGTCCATGCATGTAAGCTTTCCCATGTCATAATATGGCCGCTGGTGTTAAAAAATATTTTAAAATAAACATTTGATTCCACATTTTTTATGTTACATTCAATGATTATATAAAGGTTATAAAAATGTTTGAATATAACCTTTATATACTGATGCATTTTATCATTCTCATGTCTACGTAAGCTGCCACAGATGCTCTAAATTAACATATATTTTTTTAAATAACGTATGGTCTATGGCTTACTGATTGTAATGAGGCTAAGGTGGAGGTGGCGAAAACATATGTACAATTTAGTAAAAAAAAAAGGAGCCAAAAAACTAAGTCCACCAGAAAATGTATATAGAAAATTACTGCAAAAATAGAAATAGAAATGCAAATTAAACAAAAACTAAAAAGCAAGATACAACATCTATGTGACAAAATGCACAAGACTCAATATTGCTGCTTTCAAACATAATCTCCAGGAAAATTCCACAGTATTGGTTACAGGTATTTTCTTTTTTTTACAATCATTGCGGAGATGTTCCGTGTGGCCGCTTTTACACTACAGCATAACGTAAGCAAGGGGCGGGGCCATGGGCAGTGCATCAAATATGAAGGGCATGACAAACAACGTACACTGAGGACGTAGGTGTGTTTCGTTGTGTTTAATGTCAGAATGACTGCCGACTCAACCATAATGATGACCGTTTTTGGGTCAGCATTAATATTGCATGCACTTGAACATATCTGCAATCAACTGCAATCAGACATGACTGGTTTATTCGAATTATTGTTATTAATCATGTATACCTGTGATTCCTATACCGGTTGGTGTGTGATCAAACCATGTGAGCGCTACTTCACACAAACTAACTCACATTACCCTTTATTAATATTAAAACAAAGAAAGTGCAAGGTCTATTCCTATTCTCACACATTTTACCATAACAGACCTATTAGCAGACTTGATCAAGTGACAAGAATAAATAACACACAGCCCAAAGCATTTCTCATGACGTAACAGGCTTTTGGATTAAAAATGGTTTTAATACTATTTCTTTATTGACTTTCTCAAAGTGCAAAAGACCGCGGTACCTGATGGGAACTCGAGTTCACGAATTCTGCCATTTTAATAGGAGGCTTGGTGCTGAGGTGTTGCCAGCCTCTGTTGGTTGATGGAGAAAATGTCCATCTTGCTGATTATGTTTCCGATTACATAGTTTTTAGTAAAGGAAGGTTGGTAAAAGATTATTTTTGCTATTTTTTTATTCATAAACAACGTGTCATGTCAAAAGGAATGAAATGACATATATTTATTGCATCATGTCTTTTAATGTCTAGGGACAGGACTTTTTTTTACTTTCAAATATAGGCCTTGAGCTTGTCTTAAGGTTATCATAAAATTTGACAGTGTTGCACAAATTCTCTATTAGCTTTAGAATCATGCCATAAGAGCTATATTATTAAGATTGACATTTTCACTCTTGCACTGAAGGTCAGCCACTAACGCAGTGATTTATGGAGGTATTATATACCATTTATTATGAGTGATGTAATAAAAACCGTCCACTCATTCATTTTCCGTCCTTTTCAATTTGAGCTGATTTTTATATACCCTGCAGAATTGGCTTTTTTAAATTGCTTAATAACAGTGGAAACAGTCTTAGGACATACATTGTATTCCATGGCCACAGTTTTATGTATGCGTAAGCATGCAAAGACATTTTTGACAATTCCATGCTCCCAAATTTGTGGGAACAGTTTGGATCTGGTCCCCTTCTCTTCCAACATGACTGTGCATCAGAGCACAAAGCAAGGTCCATAAAGACATGGATGATTCTGATGTGGAAGTATTTGACTGGCCTGCACACAGTCTTGACCTTAACCTGAACATCTTTGGGATGAATTAGAGCGGAGACTGAGAGCCAGGTCTTCTCGTCCAACATCAGTGTGTGACCTCACAAATGCGCCTCTGGAAGAATGGTCAAACATTCCCATAAACACACTCCCAAACCTTGTGGACAGCCCCTCCAAAAGAGTTCAAGCTGTTATAGCTGCATGCGTCCTATGGATTAGCTCATATGTGAGTCAAGGCAGGTGAGCGAACACTTTTGAAAATATAGTGTAGGTAAGCTAAGAATCTATAAAATCAACGAGAGTCTTTGGAATTATATTCCTCACAGAAGATAGAATGATGTCCATACTTTGGCTGAGATCCTACAAGTGCATTTATATAACCAAGAAGATCTTTGATATACTCCAGGTAATGACAAATTGGGAGGAATGTGTAGTAATCCTCTCAATTTCTGTTAATTTTGATGAAGTAGGTGGTCGTGCTTAATCACCTGTCATGAGCGTCTTGACCCAGAAACATGATTTAGATTGCAGTCACATTATTTAACTTGGATTAATAGAAATCTGACAATTTGCAAAATTTTGTGTTTGATTAAAAAAAAATCTGCATGAATCATTCTATGGCTTTACTAATGAGCCTCTTTCAGAGAAGCCCAAATGCACAAGGTACAAATTGTATGCTGGCATTAGGAGCTTATCACACACTGTTCTTTTGAGAGAGGTATAGTTGCTGTGCATTATATTTCTGCTGACAAGAATATGCCTAAACTTTTATTTATGTTCTCGTTATAATCTTAGACATTAAAGCCTAATATCATTAGGCACAATGCAAAGTGTCAGATGCAATTGCATAATGCATGGCACCAAAATACAATTTTTTAAAATTTTGTATTATTTTAAAGTATTCCTTGTGCTTTTTACATTCATGTACTCTTACATGTCTGTAAAATTTAATTCTCCCTACTTTGTTGGAACAGTTTGGCGATGGCCACCTCCTGTTACAACATGACTGCACTCCAGGGTACAAAACAAGGTCTATAAACACATGGATGAGCAAGGTTGGTGTGAAAGAAATGGACTGGCATAAATCCGATAGAAGACCTTTTGGATGAATTAGAGTGGAATCTGTGAGATGGGCCTTCTCATCCAGCGTCAGTGTGTGAGCTCAGAAAAGCCTAAATCTTGTGGATACATCATATTAAAACGATTGTATAAGGAATAGGATGTCACTGAAGTTCATATGCATGTGAGAGCAGGCGAGCGAATATTTTTGGCAGTATGTAATAAGCGTATCTAATAAACTGTATAAGGAAAGACGCAGAGTACTCCAATCATGTAACAATCCTCTTCATCCATTTCTGTTATTTTGTAAGAAAATAATCTTAGCTCACTGTCTTCCTTGTTCCTGTTCAGTTATGTAAACATGAAGACCATTAATTCCATGTGCTTAATATTTGATTAAACTGAATCAGAGCATGTCATACATATCAGGATACATCCTGCATTTTTATGCAGACCACCCAACATTCCAGTATAAACTCTGCATGATTTAATTATATTCTGCAATTAATGACTCTGATGCTAATGCCAGAAAGCAGTTTAATATATGCTACATGTTTATCTTGGAAATCTAAACAGAAATTAGGCATTTTGGTCTAATGTTTTTGGTGTTTTCAAACTATTTGATAACCTTATATTAATTATTATCTGGATGTCACATCGTTTTTGATGTGTTTAGAACATTTACAACATTTTCTGATGACAACAAGTCTATGTGTCTTTTCCAGTTATTTTGATATATACACTTAACCCTCAAGGACTTCTCAAGGAGTTAAACATCATCATATGCAAGTTGATATGCAGCATCTCTGCTATTCTAGCTGCTGTGTAACATTTGGCAAGATGATGATGATTCCTCCACTCATGGTATAACCGTGAATGCAGTCTTGCAACCAACTATCTGTCCTTGTGAAATTTGCCGCTATACAGTGGACAGGTCAACAACACCTTACATAAGAGCTGAAAGTCACATAACCACCAATTGAGAAACTAATCTGCAGATCATTTAGTGTAAACGCCTAAACTATCAAAAGTTATCAAAAATGTTACACACTTTGTACAGTAGTTGTGAGAGTTAGAAACATGCCATTGGTTAATTTATAGATTGATGGATGGAGGGATGGATGGATGATAGGTAAATGTTTATGTTATTCTTCCATATTTTGAGTCAGCCTACATGCAAATTCCCACAAGCAGCTATAGGATTTGGTCTATTTAACTTTATAAATCTTTTTTATCTTTAACTTAATGAACCGCACATGCATCTCCTCCATGTCTACACGGTAATCTGTACTCCCAGTGTTCATCACTGTAATGATGAGGTCGGTGCAAGTGTCCTTCGGCCTAGTCGATGACCCTCTGACATGAGAGGACCCACTTTGATGGATGAGCCAGTCTCACTAAATGGAAAAGTAAATAAGGAGGAGTGATGCCTGGTCCCATTATGCGGAACTAGGAAGAAACAAGCTATATATATGAATCTCTGGAAAGTTCAGGGACAAGAACGAGTGGCACATTTCTGGATGTAAAAAAATGCTAGTGTGCAAAGCATTAAATTTTTTTTATTTTCATTTTTTTCCCATTTTCTCTAGTTCACTTAATTTATAGATCTGTGTCTAACAGGCCAAAGCTAAATTGCAGTTTGTGATGAGTTCTCCACAGCTGATTGATTGCAGTTATTAAAGCCAGGCAGTGGTTTGGAGTCAGTGAAGTCCCTCACCTCATCATTACAGTAATGAGTGTATTGACGTTCAGTTCAAAGCAGTACACATTTTCTATTTTATTTGTGTGTTATGAATTAATATGTAATATATCATTGTTCTTTTTCAGCGTTTGCATTATTACACTGTGGACCTATTGATACGACTCTAACTATTCAGTAATCTCTGCTGTGTGTGTGTGTGTGTATTAGTGTTTTACTAAGTCTATAGGAAAATCTTTATACACATATTCTTTTAAAAAGTAATGCTTGAAATAAATGCATGCTCTGCAAGATAAATATACTCCATCATTTTTCACATTTCTAGATAAAGCTGAGATGTACTAGGGTTAATCGGAAGGGTTGCACATAAGCATTGATTGGTGTCTTAGCCACCCCAAAGGCTTGCTGTCATTATTAGAACAGTGGTACTGTGACAGGACGACATTCAGAAAGTCGCCAATGGTGGATTTTTGTTTTCCTAAAATACCATTTTTACAATAGGAAGAATGTCATAGTTTCTCAGTAAAACATGCCACCGAGTCATTAGTAGCACATTCTCTATGCTAAGAATCAAAGGCTGGGCCTCATAGATCAGTTTGTCCAGCACATCCCATGACACGTCCACTGTTTGATTGGCTTGAGCTCTGTCAAGTTTCCAAACCATTTTTCAGTGTGGCAGGGCGTTCAATCATGCTGACAAAGAGACCACTGCCGCTAGACAATACTATTGCCATAAAGGGTGTGTAAAACGTCTGCATCAGTCTTTATATAGGTGGGAATTGTCAAAGTAATGTCAAATTAGTGTCTCTAAAGTGGCCCTTAGTGTGTGAATGTGTATGACTGTTTGTGTGCTCTCTGATGGAGTGGCATCCTGTCTTGGGTCATTCCTGCTCTTGCGCCTAGTGTTGCTGGGTGTGCACTAGCTGGTCCATGACTCTGTTTCGATTAAGCGGAATATACTGAATGAATAAATAAAATGTTCTAATAAAACTTGTGTTAAACATTTTTGAATGTGTTACATCAGTTTACGTTTGTGTGTGGTGCAAGCAACAATGGATACCCCCTTGTAATTTGCATTAAAGAAGAGCAGCATGTAATGATTTTATTTTTGTTGTCTGAGGTGTATAGTGTCCACGTGAAAATCTACGTGAATAACTTCTAATAGAAGGAAAACGAAGTGTCAGATAAGTTGAAAGCTTTCTGGTTGACTTTGACTCTCTTCTGGAGAGACTGACAGAGGGAGGAGTGTGAACAGTAGCGGGGAGGGCAGCAAGACGGAGAGTGTGGAGGTGCCTCAGGGTTCTCACACAGTCAAGAAGGCAGAGAGGGGAAGCCAGCTCACTGTGGCTCTTACTCTTATAGCATTGGCATTAGAACGAACACAGGCTCAGTCCAGTTGCACATTTACGTCAGATCTTCAAAGCGTGGCACAAAACTTGAGGCAGGTCCGGTGAAGAGGTCAGAATTATTGGCGTGCTGGCTCGAAGGTGCGACAGGCATGGACCAGGTGAACAGCAAGATGCCCGCTGTTCAGGTGGAAGTGATCAGCTGATGAGCGAGATGTCGCTCAGTGGCCGAGACAGTATCGGCCAGGAGGGGGCGCAGAGCAGTAGGAACGGTCGTGTTAAAAGGGCAGTGCGCATATCCAGCATTGTTGCCCAGGAGGTGAGTGAAAGATGATTTAACCAATGTGTATAGAATATGCTGAAATGTGTGCAGTATATGGTCAAGCGCATGTGATATAGTCCTTTAGCAGTTGCATAGTTGCAGCATTTGCAGAAGAATATGATTATTCAATGTTAATTTATCTAAGAATTTAATTAGTTAGACAGAACACTTGCATTATTTATTGCATATGTATTATACTATTTCACATTATTGGAGGTGGTCATCGCCAAACTGTTCCAGAATTGCTTCTAGAGCAAAGTTTACCTGGAAACAACAACTTGATTTTCCTTCATTGGAGTGTTTTGCCTTTGATGCTATTCCAGCATCTCAGCCTTAAAACACATTACTTGTCTATTTCCTTCAGTTCAATCATATTACACTGTGTGCCTCACAATTGTTAGCATTACTCACCACCTGCCCCTTACCCTAGGACATAAGGAACAGGAAATATTTGTTTTTACATTAGTCAGTGTGCATATAGTGTGCTAGTATAATATATGATGTAAAATATATTACATAGATCATTTCAGATTTTATGCTTCGGTGCCTGGTTACACATAGTGTCACACGTATGATGCTTATGGATTCAGTGATTTTTGAGGAACATCTTTGTAGAACAATTGTAGTTACTTAGACACTCTCGTTCCTCTGTGATTTATACCTACTTTAAGTCAAATCTTGACATTTTCTCAGAGAAGAATGTGTGCTCGTGAAAAGTGTTAGGGTGTGTGTTTCTGTGTGTGTTTGAGTGTGTGTGTGTGTACTAGTGTGTGAAGCGGTGACATGAATATTGATTGAACAGAATGCAAAGGTTTACTGAGGTTAGGGTTAAAGTGTGTAGAACATTAATTAACCACTTTAATTATGTAGTGCTAGAACCACTCTAGGAGTGCAATTAATGTGGTGTGTGTGTGCAGAAGGTGCTACTTTATTTCTGGCTGCAACTTTTATCAAGCTATTAAGTATTAGATGCATTTATTTTGGGCGGCACGGTGGTGCAGTAGTAGTGTAGCTGCCTCACAGCAAGAAGGTCCGGGTTTGATCCCCGGGTGTTTTGATTCAGGAAATTTCTGTGTGGAGCTTTCATGTTCTCCCAGTGTTCATGTGAGTTTTATCCGGGTGCTCTGGTTTCCGTGTCTGCATGTGTGCCCTACAATGGCTTGGCGCCTTTTTTTTAGTGTTGTTCCTGCCCTTGATCTCTGATTTGGCACGTGATCACCGGTTGGGCCATGACCCCATGTGGATTAAGCGTAAGAAAATAAATGAATGTACTAAGATGGTGACAGTAACGTGGTAAAACTAAGCTTGGATTGTAGTGCTGTTTGAATCTTCTGAGCACTTAATAATCTCTCATTAGATTTACTTTAATTAAGTCATGTGTATATTCATCATTGGTCCTCTGCATTTAACTTATCCGTCCAGTAAAACACACAAATACACACACACACACAGGTCAAGTGAGCAAACGTGCCCGGAGCAGTGAGCAGCCAGCACAGCGCCCTGGGAGCAACTAGGGGTTAGGTGCCTTGCCCAAGGTTCACTTCAGCCATGACTTGTCGGTAATTGGAATCGAACCAGGGACCTTCCGGTTGCAAGGCTGATTCCTTAACCACAAGCCTACGACTGCCCCACAAAAATCTAGGTTTACATACTTATTCTGATGCAACAATCTTTAATCATAAGTAAACTGCAGTTTACTCTTAATGTACTTTAAATAAACATTTAATATAATCTCAGGCAGCAGTGTTGCAGTGTGTAGTGTTGTCACCTCACAGCAAGACGGACCCGGGTTTGATCCCCACGTTGGACAATTTCTGTGTGGAGTTTGCATGCTCTCCCCATGTTCATGTGGAATCTTCGGGGTGCTCCGGTTTCCCTCCCACAGACCAAAGACATGCATGTTCGGTGGACTGAAGATGTGTATGACCTTGTGTATGGTTTTACAGTGGTGCTTGAAAGTTGATAAACCCTTTACAATTTTCTATGTTCAACATAATTACACACAAGTCCTAAAATAAATAAGACAGTAATATTATTATATTTGCTTGTTTATTTATTGGAAAATGATCCAATATTAAATATTTGTGAGTGGCAAAAGTATGTGAAACTCTAGGATTAGCAGTTCATTTAAGGGTGAAATTTTCTATTTTGTTTTCAATCAATGGATGACAGTCAGGTGTAAGTGGGCACACTTTTATTTGAAGAACAGAGATCTATCACAGTCTGCTCTTCAAAACACATTTTTGTGGAAGTGTATCATAGCATGAAAAGCGGGGAAAAATAGTTGTTGATTCTTATTAGACTATAGAAGCTTACAAAACCATCAAGAGTGTGGTTTGCACCAATACACAGTCAGACAGATTGTGTAATATTGGAGGAAATTCAACAACATTGTTATACACTACAGGAATAGTCGACCAAGTATCCCAGGGTACATTCTAAGAAAAGCCATAGAACGTTTCGGTTTAAATTAATGGGCTATGTTTGGAAAAAGGAAAACGCTGCATTCCAGCTTAAGAACTTTATTCCTTCTATGAAACATGGTGGTGGTAGTATAATGGGTTTGGGCCTGTTTTGCTGCATCTGGGCCAGGACAGCTTGCAATCAATAAATTCTGTATTATATCACATAACACAAGTTGTGCTACCAAAGAATGGTTAAAGAAAATTATAAGTCAATGTATTGGGATAGCCAAGTCCAAGCCCTGAAGAACCTAAAGCAATTACTTAATCTGACGACACTCGCCAACATACAAGGATTGAAGCAGTTCAATATGGAGGAATGGGCTAAATGTTATTACTGCACAGGGGTGACACCAGTTACTCAAAGCACATAAGCACACAAGGTTCACATACTTTTGCCGCTCACAAATATGTAATATTGGATCATTTTCTCTCAATAAATAAATTACCAAGTATAATATGTTGTCTCATTATTTAACTGGGTTCTCGTTATCTAGTTTTAGGACTTGTTTGAAAATCTGATGATGTTTTAGGTCATGTTTATGCAGAAATATAGGAAATTCAAATGAATTCACAAACTTTCAAGCACCACTGTAACCTTGTTCTCCTCATGATATAGACTACAAAGGCTGAAAGTGACTTTAAACAATACACACAAAAAAACAAAGGAAAACAAGGAAGGAAGCCAAAATAAGGGGGGGAAAATATAACATGACAAACAGGGGGAGACACCATGGCGGAGAGCCAATGCCCAAGCACCACTGGCCTGGGATGCCCACAATGCTCTGGGCAGTACCATGGACCTGCTTCTATTTCCTCATCCTCCTCATCCTACTCATTTTGAAATAGGAGGTGTTGCTCTATTATTTTTTTCGCTGATATAGATATCGAATAATCTGCCGTACACTCAATGTTCACTTAATAATGAAAGCATGGTTAATAATGGGTTGGTCCACCTTAGGATTGATAACATAACATAGATGTTGCAAACATTCTTTATACACATGTCAAAGTTAACCCCCACATGTAGTCCACTGTGTGACCTTCGGCTGGTTGATTGCCGATGGTGCCACATCTCTGGACTCCAACTACCTGTCTGTGGATAAAGACTCTCACTAGCTGGTAAATGTTACATTTATACTGTGTAGTGAACAGGGCCCCACAATTAGGGCACTTTATCAGTCATCATATGCCAATCTAGTGATTGTTCGATTTATAGGATTCTAGGTCAGGGTGTTTAATTTCTGAAAATAGATCTCTTTTAAGATGCTGTCTGTGGTTTCAGAGGTAAAGATGTTCTTTTTTTTTGAGTTTCAGAAAAAAATCATCTTATTAACATATGATGTGACAATTTGCTGTGGTATAAAGAAGAAGGACTCCTGGGCATTTTCATAATAAATGGTAACACCAATAGGTAACACCAGTGTGGTATCTATAACCTCTGTCATGTACTGGGCCACATCATACCACTGTGTTTTTCATATATTTTCTTTCTATAGCAGCATATTTTGAAATTATTACGGGCTTTCCAAGGTAACAGGTGCAAGAGAATCAGTTAGGTTGATTTGGTCTTTTGTCTCACTGTTTTGAAATGTTTGTCTTTCTTGAAATGACCTATTTAGCTACCTCAATGCATCTGTATTCTATCTCTCAGTGTCTCTTGCCCTTTTTGGAGTTTCATCTCGTGTACACTCAGTTCTTATTAAAAGCTCTCATTTGTTCCGGTCAGCAGTCGACCGCAGCTAAACAATGACCATAATGGGGAATATTCAGAGTCTGGCTGAATTATCTTCTCTTAGACAAATAGTTTTTTATGGCCACACCAGTTTCTAGCGAGGTGGTCAGTCTTGCTACACAAAAATAGAGAAACTGCGAGTGTGTGTGAGGAAACTATCCCAAAAAAGTGCAAGGAGCCATCATCCATCACTTTTATAAGCACTGCCCTTATACCCTTGAAAACAGCAACCATTAACTATATGGATATAAGTTAAGACAGTGCCCCTCCTATAAGCTAAATAATATCCCCTCCCACCATACACACATGTTCCTGTTCGCCATAGCCATATTGTATAAAGCGGCCCATAAAGTGAATCTCTGTGGCCCTTGATCTTTTATTAGTAGTAATTAATTTTAAGGAAATTATTGTCATTTTAGAAACAAAAAGTCGCTGCAGAAAGCAATTGTAAATAAAGATAACTATAGGTTTAACAAGAGAAACACAAATACATCCATTTATATGGATACACATAAATCAAATGGAAATGGTTGGTGATATTAACGAAATTATTAACGTCAATTCGTCTTAGGAATGACACATACAAGTCTTGCACAGT
>JAOUQV010000040.1:6503584-6513698 GCA_028565295.1 Aspidoras spilotus
ATGAATGAATGAATGAATTACCTTTATGTGAACAAATGCACCCTAATGATGAGTAATCCAAGCAGATTTCTTTGGGCATATTTGTAGAAAAGAGCCTAATTTTTTTGATGAAGAGCTGCTGAAATAATATGAAATGGCTCATATGGATCTGGCCTTTCTTCCATACATTGTGCTGGTCTGAAATTATATGTGATGAGCATTGAGGGCTTAGACACACATGCCGTTTCTGCCACATGTCTAGAGCTAGAGCATAGTTAATCTAACGGGTTAGGAAACAATCAGAGCTTATAAAAGCTATTGTGCTCATGCTGCCTGGATGGAAGTTATACTTTTGGTCATAAGATGTGAAGAAATCCCAGGTTTGTATAAACTCCCAGCTTTGGTCTATCATAAGTGCATGACCTCTAAGATATTAATAGTGCTGTGAAGCAATTTAAAACAATGTTTTGAATCTGAATGTAGAGCATATATATAATTTTTTAGATTAGATTAGATTAGATTAGATTAAAAAATGTACAATAAAAATCAGGCAGGTGTAGTTTTGCTTATTTTTAATGTTTTAAATCCTGCTCTAGTGTGGCTTGAAGAGATTGGCTAATAGATTTAGCAATGGCTAGTGCATACTGCATTTAGGTGATATTTCAGGCTTGAAATTCGGTGATACGGAAATTCCTTATTGAGTTACATACAGAGCAGATTCACTGTTTATGTAGATGCTTTATAATCATAGATAAACCTTTAACAGGACCAGGGTTTGATTCCACATTGCACGTTCGGTTAAATTGATGTCTGTCTCTAAACTCTAAATGTGTGTGACTGCGTGTGTGTGCCCTACCAGAGTTGCCGGGTGGGCACCGGCTGTTCCGTGACCCCATGGATTAAGCGAAAGAAAATGAATGAATGAATGAATGAATGACCGTTATATTGACCAGAACAGTTATCTATGTGACAAGTGTAAAGACAAAAGGGAATTCTATTAATCAGTGTTACATTTTCTTTATCTAATCTGGTCTAATTTGGTGATGAATGAACTGAAATTAATATGCCAGTTTGACAGCACCAATTATTAGCATTATTTGGAAAATTAAGACTTAATAGTTATTAATTTCAAAGTAATTAAATTTACATTTATTGATATGGAAAGTTTTCACTCAAATAAATCCTTGTATATTCTAAGTTCAATTATTGTCACTTTGAAAACTGGGCTACACTACAGCAAAAGGCAGTGTGTGTTTGTGATGTGGCATTTAACAGTGCAGCTGTGCTGAGAAAGTGGAAATTGAATGAGTCAGAGGGAATTTTAGTCCTGGGATTAGCGCTCAGTTCCTCCCCTGCAGCAATCTCCAGCAGGCCATTAGCTAAATGTGTCAGAGACACCATGATTGCACACTTGACCGTGCTTGACCCTAACACCTAGTAGCCGGTTTTTCTTTGTAAGGAAAAATAGAAATAAATTTGCATTAGATTAATAACATTATTTAATGTGATATTTTTATGGTTCAGTTTTCATTTAGTATATTTGTGATTATCAATATTATGGCATATGCCACTTTCAGTATAAAGAGTTTACTGGGATACCTAAAGGTACTAATATATATATAGCTAGAAGCCAGTAAAGATGAGTGACCTAAATAAAAAATAAATCATTTATTAGCTTGTTTAATATGAAACATATAATAAAAGGTTTGTACCCTATGAAAAATATAAATAAAAATTGCAGTGTCTCATACCCTGGATATTTCATATTTTGTCGGGTCAACACTCATTTCTGCCCCAAATCACATTTTAATAAAGTTAAAATTTAAATAAAATAGTATTTGCCACTTTGTAATGCTGCCATTCCATCTTGGCACAGTGGATAACAAGCTATTAAGTGTTTTATATATCACCATTGGCAAAATGATTTGTTTTATCATATTCCTATATATTGATATCAATCAGAACCCAGAGTTATGTGCACTGAATGATCAGTGGATTAGGAAGACCTAACAAATAAATGTTGGTATATTGTACTACTAGTATCTATAAAATGTATTGGTACTATGGAATCTTAACGCTGTTATACCATTAACATTGTTTTAATAGCTTTGTTTGTAAGTGTGAAGAAATAAATTGCTGAGACCTTTTTGAGCCAGAAAACATTGTGAGAAACAGTTGTTTGTCTAGTTCATGATTAAATGTGCATTTGGTCTGCTACAAAAAACAAATGGTATCTGGTTTCTATACTGTATATCTATCAGCTTGGACATCATGAAGGACTGACAGGAAGTGTTTGACAGTGGTACAGTTCAACATCATGTTTAGTTAAAATACCTCTTTTATTATTTCAGACCATTTTAAGTTTTTCAAATTCCAAGAACTGTGTTACTTGCAGCACATGTTTGGCCTTTTCATAGCTAATCTAGCACCTGTCATCTCAGATGCTGTGTGAAAACTCCCAAAATTGTCAGGAGACTGTGGGATATTTCTGTCACCATGAGTCATGTTTTTTTTGTTCATACTATTTGGTAAAACTGTATTTGCTTCATCATTGTGTGAGTCAGCATGAGTAAAACACCTAGTGACATCTTAAAGAGCCTGTTGTGGTTTTATTGGTCTTACTGCAACAATGAATATACACACTTTTATAAAGGAAGGTTGCACATCTACAGTGTATACAGTATGTTTTAATAGATATAAGCATCAGGTTAATTGATGTGTGATTGGGAATATATCATCTGTTTACAGAGGACATAATAGTCAATTTATACAATAAAAATATCTGGTGTTTACTTTTTACCCAGCAGGCGGTACATATGGTGAATTTTCAACATTTTTCTCAGTTAATTCTATTTTATAGAATAATTCTGCAAAATGTTAATTGTCTTTGCATTATTTTCTTTGTTTAAAATGTATCTCTAGGACAGTAAAGGATAGAGCAGCTAGACACTTTTATCAGCCACAAGTATTATACCAAGAGTGTTATATAAATGTGTAGGGGAAGTGTAAAGTATGCTATTATGCATGTTCACTCATTATATATTGCAATGTTGTGTTGATAACCTAATTCCTTGACATCAGAAAAGGTTAAATGCAACACACATAAACTATATTTCCAAAAGTATTTGCTCACCCATCCAAATGATCGGAATCAGGTGTTCCAATCACTTCCATGGCCACAGGTCTATGAAGGCTTCAGAATAACAAGACATTTTAGACAATTCCATTCTCTCAACATGACTGTGAACCAGTGCACAAAGCAAGGACCATAAATACATGGATGACAGAGTATAGTGTGAATGAACTTGACTGACCTTAACTTAATAGAATATCTTTTGGATGAATCAGAGCGGAGACTGAGAGCCAGGCCTTCTTGTCCAACAATGTATAACCTCACAAATGTACTTCTGGAAGAATTGTCAAAAAGTCCCATAAACACACCCCTAACCCTTGTGGACAGCCTTGCCAGAAGAGTTGAAGCTATACTAGCAAAGGGTGGACCTATGTCATATTAATCCGTATGGATTATTTTATATGTGAGTCGAGGCAGGTGAGCGAATACTTTTGGAGATATAAGGTATATATCTATATCTATAAGAAATGGCCTTATAGATGGTCTTACCCTTAATAATTAATGTCGGATGTTACTTATATATGTCAAAGCATTATTCAATGCTTTATTAAAAGATTATTAAAGATTATTAAAGTAATAAAAAGAAATTAAACAAATGAGATTAAATCTATGCTATGTCTACACATTCCTAATCATGCTAGCATAGCTAATGCATATTTTGGACATTTTTGAACATATAGACATACATCACAAGTACACACAGACCTGAACACCATAATAGGGTTAAAGATACTGAACAAGCGAATTGGTGGTAGGGATAAATATTTTACACATTCTTTCATTTAAATTTATAAACTCATCGCAATCCTCTTATCTCCTGTTTTAGCATATAGCACCAACAAAGAGCCTCCACACACACCTGTCTTGGACAAGCCATCGGAACTCGTCATATATTTCTGCCTCCACTATCAATTGCTCAACGAATTTGTGTAATTTAGTTAATGTTGGCGTTTCTGTAGCAATAGATTGATCTACTGGGTTGTTAGCCAAGCTCACAGCCCTCATCTATTCTTATCTGTGCTTGGGACCTGCAATGTCAGAACTTTACGATTCTAATACTTTATGAAAAAAAAGGTGAATATTCTCTCCATGGGGAACAATTTTTTTAGCAATTAAGAGTTTTTTAAATAAAGATTTATAACAGTGTCATTATATTCTGCATGGTGGCTGAAGTCTAGATAGTTATAATTATATATAAACACATTCAGTGTTTCTCTGCGGCACAACATTGATAACCTCTTGACAGCCCTGCTTGTCCTTATTTCTTTACACCTAACAGCAACTTTTCCTCTCAGATGGCTCTCAGATGTTGCTTAATACTGTATCATACTAAAAAAATACTAATTTTTAATTTATTCTCTCTATTAATAATGTTATCTTTAATTATTTATTCGTTCAGTCATTTTCAGACTTCTTTTTCTTTCCGCATTTTCTGCACACATACTTCTCTATCACACCTTGTGCAATTTTACAATTCTTAGGTATATAAAAATGCTGATCATATTTCAGATATTTCATAAACAAAATGTTGTTCATATACAGAAATTGCAGAAATTGTGTACATTTAGATCTATGTACTACTCAGCAGTTAAACAATAATTTCCTGATATAATTGCATACATGTACATACATACCTGGGCCAAGGAGAAAAAAGAACTGGACTGTTGTTCAGTGGTCCAAAGTAAATTTTGCATTTCATTCGGAATTTATTGTCTGAGAGCCTGGAGGAAGACTGGAGAGGCACACAACCCAAGCTGCTTGAGGTCTACTGTAAGGATTCCACAATCAGTGATAGTCTGGGGAGACATGTAATCTACTGGTGTATGTTCACTGTGTTATATTAAGGACAAAGTCAGCACAGCCATCTGCCAGGAAATTTTCGAGCACTTCATGCTTCCCTCTGCTAACAAGCTTTTTGGAGATGGAAATTTTATTGTCCAACAGGACTTGGTACCTTTCCACACTGCCAAAAGTACCAATATCTGGTTGAATAACCACATTATCACTCTGTTTGGCTGGCCAGCAAACTCGCCTGACCTATTGTCAAGAGGAAGATGAAAACCACCAGACCCAACAATACAGACGAGCTGAAGGCTGCTATTAAAGAAATCTGGGCTTCCATAACACCTCAGCAGGGCCACAAGCAGAACGTCTCCGTTCCACACCACATTGATGCAATAATTTATGCAAACTTTTCAGTAAGCCAAAATATCTGAATTGAAAATCATTTTTTCAGTTGGTCTTATATTCTAATTTTCTGAGATAATGATTTTGGGTTTTCATTGGCTGTAAGACATCATCAACATTAACAGAAAATAAACACTTGAAATACAGGTGTTAGACGATGAAACTGAAACACATGGTTTTAGACCACAATAATTTATTAGTATGGTGTAGGGCCATCAATTCGTCTTGGGAATGACACATACAAGTCTTGCACAGTGGTCAGAGGGATTTTAAGCCATTCTTCTTGCAGGATAGTGGCCAGGTCACTATGTGATCTAATATACACTAATAAAGTAATGGTATCATAATACGTTTTTAATAGTGAAACTAAATTAAAGATATTTGACCTAGAAAGTGGAATTTATCATGTCAACACAATCAAGAAGAGTGATACACACAATGAAATACCCATAATGAAGACATGAAAGAGGCTAAGAGTAAAATTTTTATACATTTTATTGCAATATTCATTCTTGTCACTAACATCTTAGGACCAGTGACATATAGACAGAGATATTTTAGGTTTGGATTAAAACAGTGAAATTTACAATATCAGTTTAAGGTCAAAATATCAAACATTCAACCCTGCAAAAACGGATTTCAGGAATGTTGGATGCAATCAGGAGGCTTACTCTGTCACTATTTTGCTGTTTGTTGATCTCTTTATTGGTATCTGGTTTTTCTCTGCTCTACACTGCATGTAGATTTGCATAATTATTCATATTTATTGTATAAAAATTTTGCCAACTTGCATTTTTACAGGTGCTGTCACTAGGCGCTGATGTCCTCCCTGAATACAAGCTCCAGGCGCCCCGTATCCACAAGTGGACTGTTCTGCACTACAGTCCTTTCAAGGCTGTGTGGGACTGGTTGATTCTTCTTCTGGTGATCTACACTGCTATTGTAACACCATACAGTGCTGCCTTCCTGCTTGGCTCAGAGAAAGAAAATGATACCTGCACTTATTGCAAGCCGCTTAACAATGTTGACCTTGTCGTCGACATCATGTTCATTATTGATATCCTTATAAATTTCCGCACCACTTACGTCAACGCCAATGACGAGGTGGTGAGCCACCCATTGCGCATCGCTGTGCACTACTTCAAAGGCTGGTTCCTCATTGACATGGTGGCTGCCATCCCCTTCGACCTGCTTATCTATGACAATGGTGAAGAGGTAAGCAGGACATTTATCACCTTAACTAGTCAATAATACAGGCTTACTGAATGTCTCTTACACTCCAAATAATACGCTGGTCAAAATAATAATATTAGTTACATACTGGAATGGAAAGTATTTTAGTAATTGCACTTTAATTATTCTGGCATATTTATAGCATGTTATATACCCCATTATTGCTTTGCAATATTTGGCTAGACACGTTGGGATACAGAGGATAGGGATAAACAGACAGACTGATCATCCCCATTTCGTCAGCTCTTGCAACCCCTGGGATTCCAAGCACAGTTACAAATGGTCCTGGCTTTTTTTTTAGCATCTTGCTCGATCTATCCAGTCTTTGTTTATTTTTAATTTATAATAAAATCAATTACAAGTATATAATTTATACTTAACTTCAGTAGTAAAAATTTAAATTGACTACTTGTACTTTAATTTTACAGATTTATATTTACATGTATTATCAAGATTAGATTTTACTATTTATTTTTTCATTTAAACTTCCAGTGTCCTGGCAATGGATGTATGCTGTATATTAGTTAACTGGGTTCCGTTTATCATAAAGTCATTTCAGTTTAGCATCTAATTAAGTTAATGAATGTATCTAGAATTGCACTAGTTTGTCATTTTCATTGACCTTCTCATGCTGCGTGAAGTAGATAGAGGTATTATTCTGCTGAAAACAGATAAATCCACTGCACTGCAGTTTTGAATTTCATGATGAGCATTTATGGTCCCACCTGATTAAAATGATCCTGGAGTACCGGCATAAGAAAAGAAATCTAATAAAACTCTTCCATTCCCTCTGTGAGATTGATGTTGCTTTTAGACCAAAAAAAGTTTCTTAGTTAAGAAATAGAAACAATTATTTATTTTCATGAAAGTTTTATCTTTAACTTTAGTTATTTTGGAAGAAAACATTAAGTAAATTTACCATTAGAACTATTTTTAATCAAATTATTACAATTTTATTTTTCCTATAATTCTTGATTCTTTGGCTGACTTTGTTAAATGGCTCACACTGTAACATCACTTGTGGTTCCATGTGCCATGCAAATCTGCCTCTAACAATCTATATATACATAACGTTATGTAACGTGAGTAAGATCTATAGGTGGAGAAGGCTGCCCATGAGTTTCTCATTGACGTGTAGCCTTGAAAAAGGCTTTTGAATTAGCTGACAAGAGATTTGGATTGTTCAGTCTGCTTATCCCTATTACACAGAGCACACCGATAACAGCGAATGACATAAAATATGACATAAAATTTTTTATTTTGGCTTTTTTAAATCACTAAATCCCTAAAAACTGAAACTAATGATTGGGTTTAAGTGTAATTTACTCATTACTCTTATTAGGCCCTATATTTATAATCTTAACTAAATCACCATTATTATAACTAGCAGTTCTGATATGATTGTGTACTGTAGTTATGCAAATGGTTTATCTAAATAGGGTTGCCGTGTCCCATCAGAAGCTGTGGCTCAGTTGGCATGGACATAGACAATCAATATTAATATCTCTCTATTTCATCACTTTGAAATGTAGTAAAAAGTGAAATATGGGTGTTACACGAAATACCGCTGTCTGTTGTTATATGGCTGCTTACGGTTTTATTTCATACTTGTGTGCTTAGTGTCTGTGATCTTGATGACTAAATTGACTAGACGGTTGTGAGAGAAGAATTTCAGCAACACTGCATGTATTTGTGCCCTGAGCAAGAGATCTGGGCTACATTCCAAAAGTTTAATCTCTTTGAGATTTATTTGTTTTATTGATATATAATGATCTTTGTGATATGTGTAATCACAGAGGAATAAACATAGATCTGTGTCAGCACACTTATAAATCAGGAGAAAATGTATTTCACGTTGTTTATCATCCAACATGCATCAGTCACAAAGGCCATAACTCTTATTTTCTCATTCAGTTTCTCCCTCTCTATCTCTCTCTCTCTTAGTCTCTCTCTCAGTTTCTCTCTCTGTCTCTTTCTTTCTCTCTCGTTCTCTCTTTCCCATCAAGTTAATTTATTTCTTCTGAAATGGGTTAGCCTGTAATTTATAACCTCATAAACATATAGAATGGTTCTAAATGTGTAATGTGTGGCAGTTATAATCAGGGCACAAATAAATTCTAGTTTATTAGGGGCACTCAGTCTATTAAAATCATAGTTCAGAGCAGGAAATTTATATATTCAGACTGAGGCAAATTCTTAATTATGACCCAAGAATGAAGGGAGAAAGTTGATAGGGAAATATAAATATATTAAAACCAGTACTTAAAAAATAGACCTTCTAATAGATCAGAGACATTAATATGGATTTGAATGTAAAGTTGTTGATCAGTTTTCTATAAAAGCAATACTGTGGCTGTACAATATAGTGAAATCTGTTTATATTTGCATATATTACCAGCTAATTCACAGGCGTTCTCTATCTAGAAGGAGTTGGAAAATCAGATATTAAAACACAAGCTTTGCAACAAGGAAAATTATAATTAAATTATAATAGTTGATAATGGTGAAAGTTTCTGTTATCAGAATGGTGTATCAGATATCAGAACATTGTCATATCAGAACAGTCGGTGTCGTGATTTCCAGTTTCTCCATAACAGGAGGATTATTTATTTAATCAAAGGAACTAACTCGATATTCGCTAGCAAAAATGCAGCCATATGAGGTTTCCATAATATTTCCAAAATGTTGTTTGTTCTTGAGTTAAATAATACTGACAGCTGGCTCTTTGCAGAGGTTCAAAGTAATAATTATTATTTGTATGCAATGTCCGGTGTAAACAAATAATTCAAACTTTTATAGCAGAGAAAATAAAGTCTACAGCTAGAGTGCAGATAATTTTTGACTCCCTAAATTATCCATGTAAAATAGGTCTTCCCGTCTTCAGCAAGAAAACATTTGGGAGTATACAAGTAAAATATGGTGTTCCTTACATTTGCTTTGAAATGTATTTGTATGAACCCAAAACGTTTTACTTCAGGTATGTAACACATTCCAAAATATACGAATGAAACCCATTTGAAGATATTGGGCGATGTATAGGCAAGAATATGCACATTCCCTGCAATCTCTCTTGGGGAACATTATTTTAAAGACTCATTGTTTGTGTACAAAATAATAATGACAGTCCCCTGTTTCGTGTCTTAAATAACACTATTATATCTAACCTCATTTCTTGATGTTAAATGCCCTGTCACAGCATTTTAAAATGTACCAGTGTATTAAAAAATAAAGTACATCAGACAAAGCATGAAATATTTTGGGTTCACTCTGTCTGCAACAAAATAAATCTAAAAAACACTGAGTATATTTTTCTTTGCCTTTTCCATACTGTAATTTTTTTTTTTATAATTTGGTAAATGCATTTACAATTCTATTATGTCCCTGAATAAAACACTTATGTCCATCACTAGTAAAACATATCCAGCAGACATTTTTTTGCCCATTGTCCAAGCAGAACAAAATTAGTCTCATGGAATACACTGTCTTTGACTCAACTGGAAAATCTTTGGGCCTGATTCATAAAATTATTATGAAATAGAAGCTTGGTTATCATTTAAATAGCATTATAGAATAGCAATAGAA
>JAOUQV010000040.1:6553456-6565894 GCA_028565295.1 Aspidoras spilotus
GTATCAAGAGCCACTTTGGGGTGTTTTGGAGGAGCAAGTCAGGATCACGTAGTGACCTGGCCACTATCCTGCAAGAATAATGGCTTAAAATCCCTCTGACCACGGTGCAAGACTTGTATGTGTCATTCCCAAGACGAATTGATGCTGTATTGGCCGCAAAAGGAGACCGTACACCATACTAATAAATTATTGTGGTCTGAAAACCAGGTGTATTAGTTTCATTGTCTAACCCCTGTATATCTGTATGCATCCATATTAATTGCCCACCCTGTAGATTTAAATGACCAGTGATTTTGCAGTCCAGATTACAAAGCCGCTCAAATTTGGTTCTGTACTCATTATATTTTCATCATGGGTGTGTCCGTGTTGTTTTGCTTAGACCATATGCACAAAAGACGACCTTAGTGTCTGACCAAAGACTGTCTGGTTATATGCTTAAGTTTCCTTTGACCAGCTGCACATTTACCAATAATGTCACTATTGTCTGTGGCTGCAAAACAAATGTTACACTGAATATTTTACAATACTCTACTGAAGAGAAGGTATCGAACATTTAAATATGATAAATAATAATAATATAATAAATAACAGTAATGATTAATTAGCATAATATATAGCATCCTGTTATAACCACAAATTTTATCATGCTGTGCTATTGGCTTAATTCAGCCTTAAGAGCAAACATCTGCAAAACTCATAGTGATGAGGATTAGGGCTTTTTGGAGAGGATGCAGCAAGTGGCTTATTTTCAGCAGTGCTGTTGTACTTCCAACATTTTTTAAACTCCTATTTCAGTCACATTAGTAATTTTGCACAGCACTTACAGCCATAAGCTCTTTTTATTCCAGTTTCCCTGCCAAGGCACCAGCCAGGCTGTTTAATGACTATATAAAGCTTGTTATAATAAAAATAAAGGGACATAAGTAAAAGCCACTAGAGCTCTGTTTGATATTTCAGGACTTGTGATTTTTCTATCCAGTGGCTGTTACTCTGTCAAGTCATCTGCTTGTCACTATTGGGGTGATGAGGGACGAGAGAGGGTTCTGTACCCATGCTGTGGTCAGAGCAAGCACTTCAGAACAGGCATCAGGCCCACAAAGAGTCTGGTCGTTCCCGGTCGAGACGGGACCGCATGCTTACACTGTGCCATTCACACATGAGCGAGCAAACACACACACACATACACAGGAACACAAACAGATGAGTCTCGGGACTGACCCACTGCACAATCTAAACAGGCTTTGTAGCACTCCTCGTTCCATTAATGCATTTTTAAACTGTTTGTGTTTACCTGAAGAACAAAGGGCATTAGAATATGGTTAGGATGGAGGTGAGTTTATATTATGGTTTCTGTAATGTTCCTAAGCTTGTGTATAAAACACATTGTTTGTGTAATATTTTTGGGTTTCTGTTAAAGGTTCTGTTAAATCTTTTGAATCTGTTTTACAGCCACTGTAGGTTTGTCAGTAACACCAGGCGAGCAGTTTGCAATCTCACACCAGGAGCTGCAGAAAGAAGTGCAGCCACATCTACTCAATCAGCAGGACTTGCTGTCAGAATTTCTGCCGGGTGAGGACTGATATTTAATGTGCCATGTAGTAAATCCAGCTGTTGGCAGACTACATGTGAGAGAGTACTGTATATTAATCTGTGATGTTGTAAAGCAAAGTGAATCATTTATTGCTTTGCATTTCTTTGCCTCTGGTTTTTATCTTTCTTTTTAAAACAAACTCAATTTAATTTGCTTAATATTGGGTTTACTTCCTTTCTACATCTCTCTTTCACACAGACTCTATGGCTGGTTTTCCCGATCAATGGGGGTCTAAATCACACCCCTCCCAGGCGATGGACACTGCTTTACTGGGACCTTTTTCAGGTTATTGTCTATATTTCATGCATGAAGTGTTCTTTACATTATATTTTCAATGTTTTAAAATTTAGATGCGTTCATGTTGTCCCAGCTATATATGTCTTTTAAGATATTTGGACATAAACTAAATGCTAATTTTAGCAGTATTAATTAATGCAGTTTCTGGTGAGGAATTAAGTAGGTCAGCCCCATTTTTTATGGATAACATCACATGGGGGTATCATATAAGGAGCACATGATTATCACATTATTGCTCAGCATTTTTAAGGAGGTTTGTCTTATTAAAAAAGGAGACCGGATGAACGCCAGGTGTAAATCAAATACTGCTTTTCATAAAAAGAACTTCATACCAGCTGTGAAACATCAAGTTTGTTATGGTTTGGGGATTTCTTGCTGTAGCATGGCCTGGCCAACTCACCATCATATAATCCACTGTGAATTCTACTGTGTATCAGGTGGTGCTTGAGGAACATATAAGACCATATTTTAAAAAATGTTGAAGGTGAAGTGGACTTTACAACATGCCAATAACCCGAAACATGCTAATAAATGCACCAAGGAATGAAAAGAGAGGAAGGAAGATAGTCCTGGAATGGCCGATTTTGTCGGCTGACTTAAAATGAGCTGTTCATACAATAAAAAGTTTTCAGTGGCAATCTTTCCTCAGACTTAGAGACTGGTTGATGGCTACAAGAAACATCGCACTATATTTCCTTCAGCCAAAGGGTTTAACACTATTTATTAGGAGTAGGTAGGTTATTTTTTATTGTTACCCTTTATAAACTACTTTCTTTTCCAGAGATAACAAAATGTTTAGAATATGCACATAAGTAGTTTGCAAAAGGGCTTGGGCATCTATTTTTAGTACTACATTTGTTTATTATTTAAAAATGGAGGCGATCTGCCTGTGGCACTGCTGAGGTGTTATGGAAGCCTAGGTTGCTTTAATAGCAGCCTTTAGTTTGTCTGCATTGTTGGGTCTGGTGCCTCTCATTTTTCTTTTGACAATAACCTAGATTCTTTATGGGCTTTAGGTCTGGCGAGTTTGCTGGATAATCAAGCAGAGTGATACTGTGGTTATTAAACCAGATATTGGTATTGGTTTTTCAACATTGTATTAATATGCTTGGATACAGCACTCGGTGAACAGCCAGTTTCTTTGGCGATGACTTTTGTGGCATAACAACCTTGTAGAGTGTGTCAATGACTACCAGTGTCTTCCCCATGATTGTGTAACTTACTGAACCAGACTAAGAGAACATTTTATACACTTAGGAAGACTTTGCAGGTGTTTTGTGTTAAATATTCAAATTTTCTAAGATAATGATTTAAATAATGATTTTGGGTTGTCATTGGCCGTAACAATAACAGCAATAAACACTTGAAATATATCACTGTGTTTCTAGTGAATCTATTTAATGTATGCATTTCACTGTTTGTATTGAATTACTGAGATCAATGACATTTTTAAAGATATTCTAGTTTATTGAAATGCACATGTACAGCCTTAAATCCATCAAAGGTGGAGTGCTGTGTGAAGTAAAAATAAAAACTGAAATGGTTGATGAACCTATATTTTCTTGCCAATAGATCATTTATCAGATGTTGAAATCGATTTTTTTTTTATCATTTGATGAAACACATTAGCTCATTTGTTGATTGTTTATACCATTAGGTAGCATTCTCTCTTCTTTCAACAACAATCTGTAAACATCTGGGGAGTATGGAGACTGAACGCTGTAATTTTGGAGATAAATATTTCCCATTTCCTGTGGGAGATAGGATTCTATCTGCTAAAAAATCCTTGGTTTAATTTCCTGGATGTTTTTGTTCATTATGTTTTTGTTGGAGAAAGATCAGAACCTCCGGCATGTTGTTCAGCACCTAGACTTGTTGTCTATAAGTGCATACTGTATGCTGTTCCACAACTTGTATATACAGTATTGTTCAGCATTGAAGTGCTTTTCCAGATGTCTCAGACTGTGTGCTGATAACAAGATGAATGGTCACTCCCCCTTTATCCCACAGGACACAGCATACATATTTTTATTACTCTAATGTAATATCCAATTCATTTGGAAAGATTTTTGGTCCAGAAAATAGAGCAGTGTTTCTGGATCACATTGATATCGGGATTCTTCTTTTCATGTTACAGCTTTCACTTTTTAGCATTTTTGTATTGCATGGCAACTTGTGTTCACAGACAGTGATTTATTGAAATGTTCCTGTGCTCTTAATTTCCACTACAGGAGCATGCCTGTTTTAATGCACTGCCACCTGATGGCTGGAGGATCACAAGCATTCTATACTGATCCTCTCCCTTGATCTTCTCTAAATATTTTCATGCTCCTATATACTTTAGATGGACTGATATAACATTTTTATAAAAAAATCCACTTCCACTATATTAGACAGAATTTTTTTCACAGATTGGTGAACCTCTTTTCTTTACTTTAGATAACCACTGTAATTTTTATACCCAGTCATATACACTCACTAGCTACTTTATTAGGTACACCTGTACGGAGGCACCTGACTTTTTAACACAAATATCTAATCAGCCAAACATGCATTTAGGCAAGTAGAGATGGTAAAGACAATTTTCTGATGTGCAGTGACAGAATCAGGAAGAAGTGACAGAATGGGAAGGAAAGGTTTTTGAATGATTTTGAACATGGCATGGTTTTTTTTAGTTACAGACGGTTTGGTCCTTATATGTGTGTACTGAGTACTGTTGATCCACTGGGATTTTCACAAATAGCCATCTCAAGGGTTTACAGAGAATGGACAGAAAAAGAGAAAAGTGCATGGCAGTTGTGTGGCTGAAAATGCCATATTGATGTGAGACTGGGCACATCAATCTGAGGAGAATGGGCAGACTGGTTTGAGATGATAAAAAGGGAATAGTATCTCAATTAACCACGCATTATAATTAAGAAGTGCAGAATAATATCTCTGTTAAAAGAATTCCACAAAGAAGTAAGGCAGTTCTGTTGGCAAAATGAGATCCGAAATGTTGCTAACAAGGTCTACCTAATAAAGTGGCTGGTGAGTTTATAGTCAGACTGTTTATAGTTTAGACAGTGTCTAAGGTTTATACAGTTTTTCAGGTCATATGCCATCATTGCCTTGCGATGGTTGCCTGCACAGAAACGTTGGATTTCTCCAGTGACCTGGTAATAATGTTGCTGGTAATAATCTGGCCTGTTCACTTTGTAATGTCGTCCATCCACATTATTCTCTGTCCTCCACGCACTCACACTCCCACCACACGTCATGTCATGCAATGTGCTGCAGTTTACACAGTTTGTAAAAAATGCCGGCATGAGTGAAAATGCATTTTTGAAAAGCAAACATACATTTTATCTCGGTGTATTGGATTCAACAACAGAAGACATTTGTTTTCAGTTTCATCACCCAAGAGGAATAACATAACCCAAGAGGAATAACATAATAATGTATCCTATGCCAATCCAATAAAATTTACACAGGGCCTATTCTAGTCTCTTCTGCCTGCTACCACAACACCTATGCTTATCTATCTTTAGCCATTCCACACCAACCAACTACCAACCGTCATCTATTCCAATAACATAACATAGCTAATTCATTGGATCCTCAGCAGCTGCAATGCTGAGCTCATCTTTGAGTTCATCTGGTAGGCTTTCTATCATTAGTGTTTTGCTGAATTAGGCCCACAACACCTCCAGAAGGCTAAACTATGGAGTCTGGCATTGCAGACCGTCCGGTCTGTCGTCCGGGATGTTGTAGACTTGGCTACAAATCCCCTAAAGCCTATTTCCACTGGTCTTGCATGAGCCTGCCACCCTTGCTGTCTCGCCTCAGCTGCCAGGTCTGCGTACTTCAGTTTCTTACTTTCAAAATCTTCCTAGACACTATCCTCAACTGAACAGTCAACTCTATTATATGAACTATCCTTTTACTTTTAGAATACAACACCGTGTCTGGCCTCAGTGTAGTTACCACAATGCAACTAAAATTCAACTATTATCTATTATTTTGCTTCTGGTCAGTTTTTTCTGTCAGTTTGTTGTGTGTAAAAATATCAGCAGATCAGCAGTTTCTGAAACACTCAGTCTTGTCTATTGGGCACCAGCAATCACATCACGGTTAAAGTCTTAGATCAAATTTGACCTTAATCTAAAACATTTATATGAACATTATCTAAACATGCAGTGGATTATTTTATCTTATATTGTATTGCACTTCTGCCACATGATTGACTCATGACATAACTGCATGGATTTGCAGCTGTTATTACATAGATTATGAACTATACCATTTTGGGAGCTGCATTTTAACCATACGTTTTGGTAGAGTGTGAGCTGTTTTCCATTCTGATGGAGGTCATTGTGCTTGTACAGAGACAGCTTGTTGCTTTTCATTCTGATTTCTGTGGTGACATTTAGAAAAGTACAAATTAATGATGATGCTGTTTCTTTCAGAGGAATATCAGCCTCAGTTAATTAACCAAATCTAATAGCAGCATAATACCTCATGTTACTTTTCAGTTTCTTATCGAGATCTCTGCCACCTGATCGGAGAGAATAGATTGAGAATGTCTCACTTTACTGCTGTAATGAATCATCCCTACCTCAGTATTCATGTCAGGTATAATACCTCGGCCATGCTGTTGTTGCTTTATTTGATTGGCCTTTCTTGGCCTTGTTAAATCTCTCATATGTGCTGCTATTGATAATGATGATGATGATGATGATGATGATTAAAATAAAAAATTTTTTATCGTTTGAACAATTTTTAACAAAAATGTTTATGGATGCAGAATACAGGTGTGAAAAATCTTAACCTCCATTTGGTGTGAAATAATTAAAATAAATTTTAAATTGCAAATACTTTTTTCCACTGACTACAACTAATTATGTATATATACACCTCCCACAGGGTTTTCTCAGCCAGTGGGATTGGGAACAAACACTGAAAGTGAAGTTACATCACTTCAATCAGAAAAATCTTCAAGCATTGCAGACAGCCAGCAACCTCCACTGTTGGCTACGGAGGCATCCGTATCGGCTACGACCAGTTTGGACTTCTCATCAGGTAGAGGGACTCGTCAAACAAGTACACGGATATTGCACATCTTGGCACTCAGTATCCAGCAAACAGAGCTATTTAAAAATCACTTTACACATCTCTTTCTTAGCGATCGAGAAGGTTTAAATGCAGTGTCTTGCTAATTCAGTCTACTGTAATGTAACATAAAAAAGCTCAACAGCCTTACAACAGAAGTCTACAACAGATTTTTAGATTACAGCTGGAGTGCTTTGGTAAGACTAATTATCTCCACAGTCCCAGAGAACACCTAGAGAAGCCTTGCTTTCCCTGCCAACCACAGTGTAACCACATTCGAATAGTCACGCAGTTTTGATTCTTACATGCTGAAAATAAAAACTATTAACCTTAGCAGTCACTATTCTAATATTCTATCCATCCTGAACTCTCAGGCTTTAATGATAACATCTAAGATGAATAGTATGGTACCTATTAGATTGCGTGTTGTGTTATTGTAGGTGGTGTGAGTCACACAAAACCACAGCTTGCATGGTAGTCAGTATGTACTGATTAAAATGTGTCATCTAAGGAAATGGGGCATGTGGCTTAAATATAGATGCTACTTGTTTGCAAGCCCAGAACATCAATAAATTATTTAAAAGTTCTTCTCAGATTAGTTTAAAATGTAAAATGTTGGTTTTCAGATTGTAACATATTAAAGGTATTGCTTGGAAATATTCATAATGAATTTGAATGATCATTTTCACATGATGTTCAAATAAAAAATAACATACAATTATAAATTTCCAAGCAGAATGCAAAAAAAAATTCCAGGCACTGACTCGTACAGAAAGAAAATTTGGGGAAAAAAAACACACAGGATGGATCCAGGATGTGCTTCACATTCGGAGTGGGGACAAAATTTTTATGCGGTAGCATTTAATATCGCAAAAGGGACATTTCGATAGCACCATCATAGCAATGGTCTCAAGGTGTTTATTCGTGAGATACTCTATTCTGCTGTTGCAGTGTAGCACTTCATTATGTAACTCCCGCAGAGTATGGTGTTTAAATCGTGTAGAAGATCATGTAGTGTGAGGAACTAACTGTTATAATGTGTGGGGTGTAAATATTTATTTGACATATAATAAAAAAAAATTAAGGACTGAATTAGAATTTTTTAACCTGTGTTTACATTTTTTTTCTCGATAATTTAATTGTACAAATGCAGTTTATATTCGTATATGAATAATCAAGTTAACCTGAATGGAAAGCTGATGCCTAGACATCTTGTGAGTAGGAAGGAAGCTGCTTACTCTTGTTGAATGTATAATCTAAACCCCACAATTTCGACTCTTTAAACGGATAATGTAAATATTCTTTGCACAATTTGATAATTGTTTATAAGATGTAGGATGAATCCGTAATCAACATTTTACAAAATTGAGATAGTTTTATTTATTTTATTATTTTTTTATTTGTTTATTTCTATATTGCTTAGCTATAAGTAAAAGTGACTGTTGAGGTGTAAAAACCACAAAATCAATAATAATCAAATTGTGCAAAGAATAGTTGAATGTCTTTTTAAGATGCTGAGAGGAAATTAAATTATCCTTTCAAAAATAGTAAACAGCTATCTTTAAACTCGCTAGGCACCAGCTTTCTTTAACGGCTAGCGGGTTATTTATTTAAGATTAAAAGTTTCATTTTTTACAATGAAATGAAAGAATAAGGTTTAAACATTCTAATTTACTCATCTACTTATTGTATGTCCAATTTAAAAACTATTAACCAATGTTTAAAGCATGAAGAGAGACAGGAATGTATCATGAAAGTAAATCAACTTGGTGGATGTCCATAAGACCATTATGCCAGTGCTGCTGACTTTTCTATTCTGAGAAATATAATGCTACAGTGTCAGTAATTTTTTACTATATGTGTGTATGTGTTCAGTCGTGTCTTTTTATAGACCAACTCTTGACAGAACACAAGCATTGGGAGGGCATTTGGTGTTATTTAGTCTGGACCTCACAAAGAAATGTTTATGTTTGTAGTTTTTAACTAGTTAAAGTGCAAAAAAAATAAAAATGTTTTTAAGTTTAGTGTTGGGGTAAAGGCTGTCATTAATGAGCGACATTCATAATGAAGTCTATGGATTGTTCTAAAAACTTTAATAATACCAACATGTATGTGCGTGTTTTTTTTTCTCCTTTTACTGCACGCAATTGGTGTCATTACCAGTTAGTGAACGCCGGAGTTCAGAGTTAGTGTTTTTACTTCATACTGATTCAAATGTATGTATTTTGGAATTTTTAATATAATGTAAACATGTTAATTTGAATTAAATATGAGTATGATTATAGTTACACTATGGTTCCACTCCAGTTCAACTCTGTTTAGATTATAGTAAAACTGACACCTTTTACAGAGGGAGAATTACTGATCTGTTGTAACTCCTGTAGTTTTTATAATCATTTACATGTGCTGCACATGTGTATTAGTAAATGTTGAGTAGTTTGAGGATTAATGTACAGGTATAACAGGTATGGAGTTATATTGAGCTTGTTTATATAAAAGTGACCAGTATCCTGTTCGTTTTTATTCCCTCTTTGCCTATGAGGTGTCTTTGGTGATCACTGGCCAGGTGAAGCTGGCATTCCCTCTGACCTTCCCTTTACTCCCAGTGTTTCTACTGTGATAAGTCGCCATGCAGGCCATCTAACAGAAAGCCAACAGGATGCTCCTGATCACCAATGGTCCCTCAGAGATAGTCTGAGCGAGAGGTATGAAAGAGAAAATGAGGGCACTGATCACAAAAAAGAGAAAAAGAAGAAGAAAAGAAAGCCCAAGGATGAAGTCTTTGACCAAATAGAAAGTAAAAATACATTAGAAATGCAGAGTCAGAACATTGATCTGCTTGATGGATCTCATCAGATGTTGGCAGACAAAGCTCGTGATGGAGAAGAAGAATGGCAGCATCAAGATATTATTCGTGCTGGTGGAAGGATCAAGAAGGGTAAAAGCCGTAAGAAGATTCCAGAAGAGTGGGCTATTCATGCAGACCCCTTTGTTCCTACTTCACCCCCAGTGCCTCAAGATTTTGGAGCAGAACTAACAACTTATCCAGTATCTGGAGAACCTGGTCGATCTTTAATCTCGCTCACTGAGGATTACCCTGAAGCAGGCTTCATGCCATCTTCACTTGCCAGCGATCTGCTTTCACTTACAGCTAGTTTTCCACCAGCACCAGTTGAAGCCAACCTTGCAGCTCACTCAGCAACATCTCAAATTGAGCAACCCAGTCTTTCAACCACAAGTCACATGTCTGTGTCATCTGGTTTTCACGATATGCTTATGGAAGTGGAGAGTGGTGACATGGATAGTACTGAAGATGCCTTGACTAAAGCTGAACCTGTGTCTATGATGATAAATCCCCAGTGTTATGTGCCAAGTGAGAGAGTCTTTGAAGAGGCCATGTCTGAGCCAGATCCATTCATTATTGACCCAGCATTGGTTGACCCTTTGATGTCCACTCCTGGTAAAGTTACATTTGGATCATCTATGGAAGCTTTGATTGGAGCTCCACCATTTTCACCATCGCAAACTTCTTGGTCTGTTAATGGCTCAAGCCTGAATAATCAGAAGGTCCTGGACATCTCGAGCATCGAGGGTATTACCTATGAGGCACCTGTTCCAAAATCTTTAACATCACCAAAAAGCAAAACGCCAAAAGAGGCTAGATCAAAGCAAAACCGAAAGTCCCGTTCATCTTCTTCAAAGAGTCCCACAACATCTGAAGCAAAACTGCCCTCTCCACAAAATTCTGGTTTGAATCCTGCTGCTCCGCCATTCTTTCCTAGCTTTGCTGAACCCCGAGAGCATGCAACAGACCTGCCTGTCATGCTGCAAGGTTTGTTTTTGAAGGGTTGAATTTGGATCTGCTCACTGCATGACTTGGTGAACCATAAACCTTGCATTGGCTGCACTGGGTTTGGGCTACTATGCTCTTTACCTCAGCCACTAACACATCTGTCCCCACTGCTGGACATCCCACTGTCCAGGTTACTCAAACTTGGCTGGCTTGTCTTATGCATTTCAAGGGAGGCATCCCACTACAAAGAAATTGATTGTGTGTGTGTAGGACAAAACTATCCCATTAACCACATGTGATCCAGGGTGTATAATACTAACCAAATGGCACTTGGTTTGCAGTGTTACAGGAACACATTCTTGTTAATTCACCATAATCCAATCACTGTCTAGTCGTCTTTCTTACTGTCAGGCTGCACTGGATCTACTTAACAAAATAGTCCTTTCTCAAGCTTTTCTTAACGTGTTCATTTCCTTTAGCGTACCCGATCAATGTTTAGAAACATATTGATTGCATAGTTTTCACAAGTCTAACATTATACTTATTGACCATAATTGTTTTAATAAGTAAAACTAATTATTTTTTTTATTTCTCCATCTTTCTCCATGACATGATGGCACCCTTCTATATCTTCAAATCTATTCCTGCAGGTAAGCCAGTCATTATTTTTAAATTCTTATTTGCATAACGTTTTACTGTTATGTTTTCCATTGTCCAGTGACTTTAACAAACCTCTAAATATTATAGTGCAAAGGGAAATCTGAGAAAACGAATACAGACTTGGCTATTGGTCTATAAACCTGAGGCATATCATGTTGGGATGTAATAAGAGTAAAAGCATATAAGGCTAAAAGGTATTTATAGATATTTCATTATTAAATGCAGGATTATTAAGTCAGAACACAAATGTTTCCAAACATCATTTTTATAAATAACTTTGATACCAGAAATGTTAGTATATTAGACAGAAAGCAGCATTTTAGATAAGAGAACCACTTGAATGAATGGATATCAATGTGCAGATAGCTAGATTGTGCCTTCTAAAGTAAAAGGTATACTTACAGTACATTCGGCTATAGTGTATCTTATAAATAGCTTAGTGAAACACAGCCTCAGCAGGCACAGATCTATGATTAATAACCACCTAGGATGAAGATACGATCCACTTTCACTGTGCCCATCTATCTTGTTTTTCTTTTATACTCTGCATTTGGGTCATTGTTTATTTCTGTTTACGTCCTACTCGGCTATCAAAAGCAGACTGCCAAGGAAATCGGAGCATGTTTTTGAGGATTTATTCATGTTTATTGCTTATGATAATGCTCGATGCAGCCCAAGTGTTCTATATGTCATGATAAAAACAGCCATCTGTATTATTCCGTCATATTGATTTCATATATACAGGGGTTTGACAATGAAACTGAAACACCTAGTTTTAGACCACAATAATTTATCAGTACGGTGTAGGGCCTCCTTTTTGCAGCCAGTACAGCGTCAATTCGTCTTGGGAATTAGTCTTGCACAGTGGTCAGAGGGATTTTAAGAAATTCTTCTTGCAGGATAGTGGCCAAGTCACTACGTGATGCTGGTTTCCTGACTTGCTTTTCCAAAACACCCCAAAGTGGCTCTTGATACATCACAAAGACTTGCTGTCTTGGTCACAGAT
>JAOUQV010000040.1:6615432-6628053 GCA_028565295.1 Aspidoras spilotus
ATTGTGATCTAAAACCAGGTGTTTCAGTTTCATTGTCTAACCCCTGTAGCTACTTCTCATAGTTTCCTCTGTAATCAGTGGTGTGTTTAGGGCAATGATGAAAAATGCAAGACATGTGGAAAAGTCTGTGTGGAAACTCATCAAACAAGTTTGAAAGACGTTCACATTGCATTTAATTATGATGAGAATGCAAGTTTTGCTGTTTTTATTTTTTTTTTAAACTGTCAGTCCACACCCTGATCGTGGTGATCTTCATTATGTTTTATTTTTGGGTCAGCAGTGCTCTGCTCTAAAACAGTATTCTTTACTGTCACAATATTTTTTGTTTGCTGGGAAAGTCTAAAAATCTTTCGGGGCTTAATCATTTATGCAGAAATCATATAAATAATTATATTAAAGGAAATGTGTTCTAAATATAAAAGACCTTTACAAAGGGCTGTACGTAAATGTGTTAAGGTTCCAGCTGTGACTGAAATGCAGAAGTTCCACCTTAAGGGATTTGGGTCTCCTAAGGTTGTTCTTTTAATAACCACAGTGGTTGCTAAGTGATGTATGAAGCAAATGATTTTCAAGTTTCCAAAAGCTGTGCCTGCTTATGCCCTGAGCTTTAACTCTAAGCAGGAAGTGAAGAATCCATTAATAACAACCAGGCTAAACTTTAGCAAAACTCAATCTTTTCATAATACATATAACACATTGCACATACAAGTTATCACACCTCGGAGTACTGGCTTATCTACACAGCTTTACTTTCCTGTGCACTCACAGTATTAATAATTTCCACAGTGTACCACGTAGCAGCAACTGACCTTGCAATAATCCTTAAAGCTGAAGTCACTCTGTGACAGAATGACACTGTGTATAAGGTAAACATATGTCCGTAGTGTTCAAAGGGCAAAGAGAAATATGATTAACGAATGAACTGTCTAAGGAGGCTATGGTTTCAAAACACCATTCCCGAAGAAGAGACACAATGTGGAATAAAGCATCCAACTACTGTAAGATCAGTTACTGTTAAGGTTATCCTCAATGATACATGTATGAGTCACAGAAATAAAAGGTTTAAAATAATTAATATGTATTTTGTGGCTTTATAATCAACAACAGTGTGTATAACTGTATTATACTATATTAATTAAGGATTAATGTCAAGCATACATGGGACTGGAGGCAGTACTGCTTAGGATTATTAGTATTAAGAATAATTAGGCACACTGCTCCGAACCTTTATAAAAATTAAACGTTTAATCGAATTGCAGAGTGATAATTAAGATATACCTTGTATATTCCTGTTATAAATACAAAGTCAGCTTTTAATTTGGTATGATTTTATCTCAAAATATTAAAATATGATTCCTTCATTCATTATCTTCCTTTTATTATACATAGGGTTGCGGGCCAACCGGTGTCCACTCAGCAACCCTGGGCACAAGAGCAGGAACAATCCTAGATTTGTCGCCACTTTAGAGACACCAATTAAACTAGCGCGCATGTTTTTAAAATGTGGTAAGTAATCGGAGCAGGCGGAAAAAACCCACGCAAACATGAGGAGAACATGCAAACTCCACACAGAATACCCCCAGTGCAGAATTCCCCCTCCACACAGAATTCCCCCACTGCCGCCACATTAAAATATGATGTTTTGTCTTAAATGTAATTTATACTACAGATAAAAAATGTATATTTATTAAAGTGAAAACTTAAACACCATGATTATAGGCTGAATGTTAAGCGTGTAAAGCTGGCTGGTGTACTGTGTACTTTTATAAAAAATAAATAAATAAAATTTTATAAATAAAGAAATACAATTAAATTGAACTTAGATTTTAAACATAAACATTCATAATTGTTACTATTATTTATGTAAATATAAAATATTTACAAATACATATTTACTGTATATATTAACCACAAAAACCTTTTTTAACCAGTATACGTATAATCACAGTAAAGTTCAAATGATTAAACGTGTACCTCAGTGACAATGTTTTCCCTCAGGCCTTCAGTTACATTAAAGTCCCACCCAGATTCACAGTCAACAACACTAGATCGAGTGCCGTTAACAAAATGGTACTGGGTGCATTGGGAGAGCCCCCCACTGTCGCCTTCTCTAGTACCCTTCTCCCAGGGTAGTGACGCATTTAGCACCTCATCCGCAGGGTTGAACACCGGCAGGTGACAGTGATGGGGTGAAGCCAACGTCAACAGCGGGTCAGAGGACAGGAGGAAGGCTAAGAAGAGGTTGGGTAAAATAGAGAGCACGATGAAAAGTCTTTGTTTCTTCCGCCCCAAGGCCATCACCATGACCTCACCAGTAGGGGGCAGTGAGGGAGGCACAGGGATAGTGGAGGGCACAGGAGAGGACAGGGCAGGGGACAAGGGTAGAGAAGGAGGGGGAGGAGGACATTGACAAGGAGAAGATAGAGGAGATGGTGGGGACGTCATAGCTCAAGGTAAGAGATCAGTGAAAAGCTGTCTGACGTTTCACACCTGGTTTTGGATTCACCCTATAATGTTGACACATGAAGAGACATAAAAACATATGAAAGACATTATGAGACAATTCTGAATTTCTATCACATAATTCTCTTTTGCTATAAAACAAGAGGAAATTGATGTCTAACATGGCAAACAATAAGCGATATGAAGTGAAATCATTGCTGTAACATTTCTCTTACACAATGTTTTCTAACTTATCCTTGGAAAAAGAGACTTAACAAACACTCCCTGAAATACTGCTTGGTCTACATCCCCAATAAGCTATTATCAACCTTGCCTTGGGAATCAATGAAACCATAATATATCCAGACCCAGGGAAAAGAAACAAAAGTCAGACACAGCATCCTACACACCTGGAATAAACATCTGAGTTTCTGGATACTGTGTTATCCTAGCACACTGGGCCCATTGATACTTCCATTTAACCCTTTAAGACCAAATGTGTTTCGGTCGGTGTGGTTAAACAAATCAGTCCCTTAGAATCTTAAATTAAATCTTAAAATCTTAACATTAATCTTAAATCATAACAGAACACTTTATAATAAACGCTGTCTAGTTTTGCTGAAAAAAAAGAGGCAAGAGCTTATTTCTTCAGACAAGACAATCAGAAACGTAATAATTGCTCTACAGTACTGTAACAAGCCAGGAGCGTGTAAATACATGCTGTTGGGCAAAGAAACCTCTGGAAGTAATAAATATTTACCTGCATAAAAAAACTATAAATTGCAGTAAAATGTAATAAATTAAAGGAAGCCAATGTTTGGTGTGTTATTATAAGCGGATTATAAGCAGATAAGCAAAATTATTTGGAGAATATGAAAAAGTTCTTCTGTAGACTTTGATTTGCTTCTTTTTTTTGCAGCACACTCCAGCAGTTTTTATTTGTATTTTTTAATATGAAATGTGTCCCATTATTTAATAAGTAGCATTCATTATACGTACAGTGTACTTTTTTCCAGCATTCTCCTTTTATCAAGAGTCGCCATGGTGAAGAACAGGCATCGTTGATTTGCCACATGTTTTACGCCAATGCCTTTCCTTACGTAAACTTCACCCTTTATTCCGGCTCGGGACTGGACTATTTACCGTCTCCCAAATCACCTATCTTGCATGTCTTTGCTGCTCTGCATAAACCAATTTATCACCATATTGTTTGTCTTCTTCATAATAGAAAGATCACACACAGCTGGACCTCACAGCTACGGCCATTCAGTTTGAGGTCATCTTAAGCCATTTATAAATAATTAAAACAAACTAATATGCTCACGATTTACAATAGTCCGACTGCTCTGGCGCATACAGAGCTCTACAGCCTAGTGGCTGGATGTGTGTTATTCCAGCTTTACATAACGAGGTATATTACAGATGATGAAAGTGCAGCATGCAAATAAACAACGAAAGCGCAACAGTGAAGCAGCTTGTTACAATATAACTATAAACACCGCGGTGTGTCTGTGTGTTGCAGAGAGAAACAGCTAAGCCCTGCTGACACTGACACACACACATACACACACACTGCTGCTGTCATCTTCATCTTTACTTCTAGATTACATGTATATATATATATAAAGGACCTACCTCCTGATGATGGCAATGATGAATCTAAAATCGAGTCTCCCGAATGCCACTTTATCAGCGCTTGCGGTGAGAAATCACCAGGCGCAGTTGATATTTTTTCCTTCTCCCTTTCTTTTTTTTCGGAGAAGAGCTCGTTTAATAACCGCATTGCCTTCCACGCATATCCTCTTGCTACTAGCTACCGTCTACTGTCCAACTCTTCATGCATGGCCACTAATGACCACTAAGCAGAGGAAATTTTATGGCGTGGTCCGGGAATAACATATTAACCCTCTGTCCGAACAAAGGCTGCCTCTGATTATCCTCTCCGCCGACAAAAAAACACACAGATTAAATCAACACTTATTGTACACATTAACGTCTTCAAGGGACTCGGCACAGATCAGACCGTGCCAACCGGTTTCCCCGGGACAAAAAGAGGGCGGAAAAAACTGCGAAGGAACAACGTCCGGAAAAAGCGGCCCAGTCTCGTGTAACATCGGCTCCATTCGGTTGATTATACACCTTTAACCCCAGCGAGGTGTAATCTCAGTGTGTGGCCGCCAGGTGGAGCTCTATACTGTCAGAAAATAAAGTATAGTCAGGTCCGTTTCTCTATAGAGAATAAATAAGCAACATGAATGTACCTTGGTATATTTCTACTCAATTTAAAATTCTGCATTTATGTTCCCTAAGTAAAGGTACAAAATATTTCTATTTAAGGTTGCCACCCCAGTGAAAAGCATAGCCTACCCTGAAAGTTACATTTTGGTACCTTTTCCCCAGGGTTTAAAACTGTCAATTATACACATGAGAGTCTTGCATGAATGTATTAACTTATAACAACACATCATAGTCATATTAAATAAATGTTTTCTAACACTAACTATATTATAAACCAGTACTACTACAACTGTAATCTACCATGTAACTTGTAATGCGTGTTCTTAAGATTGTAAATGAAATACTGTACTACAACACTAATCTTCATACTGTCGTCAGTACATAACTTCATTCATAAACATACCGTGTGTGCTCTCTAAAATAAACTTTCTCAGGCTAACTCGGGTTAAATTCTCTTTTTTAACCAAAACTGAATTTGTTTCTAAAAATTCACCTAGTTACAGGTTTACATACACACAGTCTGTTCAATTGACTTCGAATAGATGATGCTCCCGGACATAGGGGCAGTCATAAGCTTGTGGTTAAGGAATCAGCCTTGCGACTAGAAGGTCCAAAGTCAGGGCTGAATTGCCCTTGGGCAAGGCAGCTAACCCCCAGTTGCTCCCCAGTTGCACGTGTGCTGACTTTACCAGTGTGCGTATGTGTGTGTTTTACTTCATGGATGGGTTAAATACGGAGGACAAATGTGGCTATGTGCAAGCATAGTGGCAAATGGATCACTTTCACTTTTTATATGGCTGATGTATGCTGTTTTCGAACACTAGCTCTTTCCTGTATTTACTGCGTGGTGTTAAAAGGTTTTGCAGAGTTTAGGAATACTTCTAAGTAGTAGAAATTACTTTGCTTGCATGATTGTATTGGCATCACATGGCTCATTTCTGACAATATTCTACAAGTAGGTAGATTGAGTTTAGGTCTACACGCACTAGATTTTACATTTCAAGGTATTCACTAAGCCATTTGTAAGTGGCCAGTCTGGATAAGAGCATCTGCCGTAAATGTAAATAGAACAATTGTAAAAATAACTAAACACATTTATTCCAGTTGTTAAGTACAGTTTTCATTTTCCAAAGTTTCTGCATAAAATATACTGTATTACCCTAACAGTGGTTTTAATTGTCTGGCTGATCAGGGTATGAATGATTAATCTATTTACATGTTATTCTTTCTAACATATTAGTCAAGTAATCACATGTTTGACAGTCTTTAAATTTAGCACACCTGTCTTAGCACATGAGCCTCAAATCAGCTTCAGCGCATCCAAGTGTCACATCTACACAATAAACTATACTGGAGTGATGAAAACTGTTCATCTATAAGTTATTTCCTCATTTGTTGTTTTGATTGGTACTGAATGTAGTTATAGGCATCATGGCCTGGGGCCCAAGTGATCATAGAGCTGGAGGGAATCACAGAGCTTTGACCACAATAAATAAAATGATCACAAGCTAGGACCACCTCTGGTTTAATAGAGTGCTGTGTAAACATCATGTCTAATATTTCCACAGGATTTCAAATAGGCAATGGAGTAGGATCTGTTTAGTGCAAAGGCTTGCAGCATGTGCTTTACATCATTTTCATATTTATCCAATGCATTCCCATGTTCAGTGTATAGGGAAAATGTATCATGGAAGATATCAGTGCCATGAGAAATTGCTAATCATAAAAATCATAGACTCAAGTACCCTCACGGAATATACTGCATGCCAACTTGGAATAAGAAAATGTCCTTTTTCTACTTTCATTTGTCACCCATTTCTATACAAATTACTGAAAATATATGCACATAATAACCCTTTTCTTCACACTCACACTTCTCACGCTCTGCTAATCACTCTTTTCCATTCTAGTGGTTTGTATTTGTATTATCACACTTAGTTTAATCACAATTACCTGAAAATACTGAAGTATTTAGATTTATTGCCCTCTGAATAAATGCAAGTCATTGGTCATTTGGTGTTGTGCAACACTGGGTTTTGAGATGCTGAGACTGAGATGAAACACTTTCTTTCCTAATCGTGTGGCCTTATTTCAGGCCTGGAAACACTTATTGCCCCATAGTCACTGGTGCAACTCACAAACATTTGAGCACAAAGTTATTTCATCATATATTCAGGTATATTTGTAAGTTCTCTAAACATTTTCCACAAACTATCCACTGCTCTCTCTCTCTCTCTCTCTCTCTCTCTATCACTGTTTTCCCTCTTTGCACTAACAATCTGACAGTTTGGTGTTATCAGTTCAAGCCATCTGCTCTCATGGCTTCGTTTTGACTTCGGGTGAAAACTGAACACACACCCACAAAAGTGTCAACTAACTTCTTTCGAATTTGTATCATTTTTTTTGCTGTGGCAAAGACAATTTTGTCCAGCAAAAACCAACAAACAAGCAAAGAGAGTGTGTTCACATCCCAGTCGCTATCAGTGTGTCCTGTTTGCAGTCTCAGCCACAGGAAGGCTCATAAAGCCATGTTTGTTGATGATATCTCCAGTTCTGTGTCCCACACAGTGATGAAATCATACCCGTCCCACAAGAGCTAGGCCTCTGCTCTTCCCCACTCAAAATCCTGTGTCATTGTGTCAGTTAGCAAGAAGCTTTAGGTGAAGCAAAGGATAATAAGCCTGAACGTGTATTAATAGGGTAGTAGGTATTGCCTTATTTTAATCAGATACTTTTTAATGTGTGATTGATAAAATAATAAGAATATAGTATGCAATATAATAAAAATAAAATAATAATAATAATAATAATACAGTTGTGTTTTAAACAGCTGAGAAAAAGCTGCACATTTAGTTCCAAATAAAACAATGAACAAAGTATACATTTTAAACTGAAAATAAGGAAAAAATATAATCGGCTGTTCAGAAAAAGAGCAGTGTCTGCATATTCATTTACAAACTCGAATAATTACAGTATAAACTAAAATTAATTTACAGATTTAAATTTTCTGTTGATCACAAAACTAATATCTAGTTTTAATTTTAATATATAATTGCTATATAATTAATAAAATATTTTATTTTTAATGTCACTCCACATATTCCCAATCAGATTGACATCTGGGGACAAGGGCTGTCTACTTCATAACATCAATCTTGTTGGTCTGGAACCAGGATGTTGCCCGCTTGCTGCTGTGTTTGGAGTAATTAGTCTGCTGAAACAACCATTTCAAGGGCATGTCTTCTTCAGCATAATGAAACATGACCTCTTCCGGTATTTTGATGTATTTAAACTGGTCCATCTTGCTTGGTATGCGATAAATGGACTTGATTTCAAAGTCTGAGAATCATCACAAATCATTATGCTTGCACTGCCAATTGGAGCAACATTCAATGAACAGATGAGAGCAAGATTGTTTTTACTGGCTTTAAAGGCCACAGATGACCCTTACACACTGACTAAGCCACAGTACACTGTGAAAACTGTAAAACATGGAGGTTCATACATAATAATCCCGAGCATTATCTTCAAGCTGTAACCATCTTTAAATAGTTAACACAGCATTCAATCCCTACTAAACTTCCTAAATTTAATACAGAGCATTCATATGGCAAAATATCAAAAGATCTGGCTAGTCTAGCTCATTATGATAGCTAACAGCGTGCATGTTTCCACGGATTTAATGTCAAGCTGTGAAAAGCTAGCATCTAGATGGGTTTTGAGTCCCATAATTTCTACATTGTTATCTTAATTTACATAAGGATAACCGGATTAATAAACACCTGGAAGATAGTGGGTTGGTTCACTGCCACAAATTGGAGAACCTCTTTATTATACAAGTCAACCTATGCCTACTGCAGAACCTATGAAAGTTCAGCTTGCTATTTGGATACTCTTCTCTCCGATATGCTGTTTGACCCTCGGCTGGTTGTTTTTTGATCCTTCACTCTTTATACACCCATGATACCGTGGTACAAGAAACGTGCACTGATCATTCAGTGTATTACATTTAAATCATTTAAAGCTGAAAAGAGTTGATGAATTTAGCTAAACTCTCCACAATGCGGATTAAAGTAATTGTAGTTTTTTAAATAAAGTGACTTTGTTCCAACCTAAATTATTATTATTAATAATAATATTTGCCACTGACTGGCTTTAAATAGGCCCACTCTCTTCCAGGATCAATGTGGTGGAACTGTCTTCCAGAACTGAAAATCAAGAAAATTTTCATTTAATTATCATTTAAAATATAACCATTAAAATAAATCTTAAAGTACAGAAACAAGATCATGTGAATTTTCTCACTTTCCACCTTCCTATATATAAGATTTGTAAGTGTTCTGAAACTTAAAAATCTTAAAAAAACAATAGTTTAAAAGTAACTTTATTTTACTTTATTTTATTATTTATTTTACTTAAACTATTAAAATCTAAAATGTAAAATTATAAAGTTATGGGGAAAAACTCCATTAATTTGCATTTGTTCTACTTTGTTTAAGATTTTATTCCTCTTTCATTTTCTATAGGTGCCATTTACTGTTTATAAGTAATGATTTGACCTAACACTCCTGACACAGAGATGCAGCAGCTGACAAGAGATCGGCATGGTGAGTCAGCTTATCCCTATCCCGCCGCGCACATCTGTGCAGTCAACAATCACAAAGCGAGGACATTGTATGACATAATAACATGCAGTGAATTAGAGTTACAGCTGTTTCACCTTTATTAAATTAAGTCAGAAAATGGGTCAATGCTATGGTTAATATTCTGCGATGGTTAATATTAATAACTATACACTTTAATGGTAAATTGCATTTACTAATTTTGTACACCTATAATGATATTCAGTGTGTGCCAAAGCATTAATAGGTACATGGTTAGGAGAAATATTCAACTATGCTATCATCAATATGGCAAAAAGGGTGTGAAGCTATGTACAACAATTACTGATGAACCCTGCAGTTGCTCTCTTAATTCTTGGGAAATAATAAAAGATACATTTACATAAAAATATAATCAAAATCTCCTTAATGCCTTAATTTCTTTTTAATTTTGGCATAAACCCAATTACAAAAAAGTTGGGACAAACTATAAATTGTAAATAAAAACAAAATGCAATGATGTGGAAGTTAAAAATTGTATATTTTATTTATAATAGAACATAGACGACATATTATATGTTTAAACTGATAAAATGTATAATTTAAAGAGAAAAAATAAATTATATTTCATGGCAACAACAAATCTCAGAAAAGTTGAGGCAAGGCCATGTTTACCAATATGAGACCTTTTGAGACACTCTGAGACTTTTCTCTTTACAACAGTCTGTAAAAAACTGGGGACTGAAAAGACAAGTTGCCCAGGTTGAGGGATAGAAATGTTAACCTATTCTTGTCTAATGTAGGATTCTAGTTGCTCAACTGTCTTACGTCTTTATCTTCCATTTTATGATGTGCCAAATGTTTTCTACCAGGACTGCAGACTGGCCAGTTCTGTACCCGGACCCTTTTTCTACACAGCCATGATGCAGTAATTAATGCAGTATGTGGTTTGGCATTGCCATGTTGGAAAATGCAGTCTTCCCTGAAAGTGACGCCATCTGGATGGGAGCACATGTATACCTTTCAGCATTGATAGTGTCTTTCCAGATGTGTATGTTGCCCATGCCACACACACTAATGCAACCCCATACCATCAGAGATTCAGGCTTCTAAACTGAAAGCTGTTAACAACTTGCATCGCCCTTCTTCTCTTTAGTTTGAATGACATGACGTTCCTTGATTTCCATAAATAACTTTGATTTTCATTTTCATTCGTCTGACCACCAAACAGTTTTCCACTTTGCGACAGTCCATTTTAAACGAGCTTTGGCCCAGAGAAAACGTCTGCACTTCTGGATCTTGTTTAGATAAACCTTCTTATTTGAACTACAAAGTTTTAGCTGGAAACGGCAGCGGCACGGTTAATTGTGTTCACAGATAACGTTCTCTGGAAATATTCCTGAGCCCATTTTGTCGCCGCAGAATTAGGGGGCTTGGTAATCCTCTTCCCATTTGTACTTCTGAGAGACGCTGTCATTCCAAGATGATCGTTTTATCCTCCAGCTGTTCCTTTTTCATACCTTTACATTTTCCAGCCTCTTATGGCACTGTCCCAACCTTTTTAAGATGTGTTGATGTTACAAAATTTTAAGTGAGCCAATATTTGGCATGATATTTCAAAATGTCTTACTTTCGACATATATGTTGTCTATGTTCTATTGTGAGTACAATATCAGTTGTATTTGACATTATTGCATACCATTTGAAATTATTGCATTCCAATTTTATTTACAAATTGTACTTTGTCCCAACTTTTTTGCAATTGAGTTTGTAATTTTTTTTTTACATTTTATCTGCAATCAGCAATTTTATATGCAATCAGCTTCACTAAGTCAATTGAGTTTCTAAGGTGGCTCAACAGTTCTATTCTCCTTCTGCATCATTTACTTTGTTCTGTAAGGGGCGCTGAGAGAGATAGCGACTGAGCATGTCCACCTCATGGCTGAGCTGGTCGATGTGCAATAGTAGCCTATGATTTTCCTCCTGAAGCTCCAAGGCCTTTTGCTGGGTAAGCTGTATACGCCGACGTGCTTTATCTCGGCTCTTTCTCACAGCAATGTTGTTACGCTCACGCCTCAGACGATACTCAATGCTGTCCTTACTCATGCCCCTCTTTTGGCCTGGCTGCCGAAATGTGGATGGAGGAGGAGGAAGAAGGAACTGGGAAAAATCCTTTATCGTATTGCCAGGAGCAAAGAAGAGGTAGAGTGCACACAATACTTATTATATATATATAATTATTATTTATATTTCATATAACATTTAAAATCAATGGAGTTGCTACCTTTAAAAAAAATACCTTATATTTTTTATATATTTATAAAAATAGCAAAACAATGGTTGGAACACAAGTAAAACATAAAAACCAACATTTGCAATACCTGTTGCAGAATGTTATTGTGCTGTGCTGGTCTTTCCATTATTGAGTTTGAACATGCAGAATAAGACAAATATGGGGTGCCCATCACAGACTCTCCAGTCTTATCGCTCGTCCGGGACAGTCCCTGAGACCCCACAGAGTAACCATAAGGGACTTCTTCCATCTGGGAAATGTGACCAGGCAGGGTACTGGAGGATGAAGCAGAGGAATCAGGAGTCAAGGCCAAGGTGTTTACCAGTGAGGAGCATGAATGGTTGTTGGATGAGAAGATGTGAGCTGTTGAACGGCTATGGGAGATTGACATCTAAGTGGACAAGAGATAATAATAAACAAGCTAAATGATTCTATTAGAATATATAGATAAATAAATAAATAATAAAGAAATACATAAATAAATAAAAGTAAAATTTAGTCATTTACACATTTAAAGTTACCATGTAAGCATTACTTTCTCAATCCAATGTAAATACAATAATGCAAATGACGCAAGTTGACTTATAAAGGTAAAAGAAAATAACTCACCTTTAATTTGTCCTTTTCTGTGTATGATTTACTCCACTCTTACACCCAAACTACACTGGTCTGTCCACAAAATCCGTTATGATACAGGTACTCAAGAGATCATGACACCATCATTTCCTCTGTCACAACTATCTCCTCTCTCTCTCTCTATCTCTCACACACACACTCTCTCTCTGCATCACACATAACTTTAACTGAAGATTTAGGCGATAAATGAAAAATTTACTTAAACTGCTATTTATTAATAATTTTTTTATGAATAAAAATATTATGAAATAGAAACAAAAACTGTGAGACACGTTGAAGGTGAAATTTGATCAGATGTAGTTGGGAGCTCTGTTATATTTGACAACCAGGACCTTAGCGTATAATTTTCTAAACCAGTCTGTGGAAGTGTGCATTATGGCAGAAACAATACAAATTTCAGAGAACACCCAA